>OY284475.1:63984443-64384298 GCA_958336345.1 Dorcus parallelipipedus | reverse complement strand
AAAGTAGCTCGTCATGATTTTCTTTAATAAGATTTCTTAATTTATTACATTAAATTTCTTTTTACAAAATGAAGGGTGGTATTTAGGTCTTTGTTTAATGGACCGCCCTAATTCTGTGCGGGGATATGAAGCGCAACCGTTACATAGTTTTAGCTGCACTCAAATCGCAAAAGAACCAGTCCAAGGACCCGAATTTACGTTACGTTTCACATCCTTACATCCTCGTCATTTCTTGCAACTTGTTACAGTGAGAAAATTCATTGCAAATAATTTGTAGCTTTCGAGACACCCTGTATATTGGCGAAAGAGTAATTACGCAGTACTTTGACCTTTGGAACTTGGACTGTCCCAAAAAGGACGTTTTATAACGCTAAACAAGTCTGGGCAACCCTATTCTTTTATAAGACTGATCATATCGAAAGTGGGATATATTAAAGGTTTGTCACTGACCAATAGACCTCTCCCCCGCCCGGGAACAGTTTGCGAAATTCTGCGAGTGTTGTGGCTGCTCGCCTGCTATCCCGACTGCACTCGTTTTGTATAAATTTTTCTTTAAACGGTGATTGTTTTGGAGTGAAAAAAGAAACGGGTATGATACCCGGAGTTTAATTTGGTTGCGGCGGGCCTAGGCCTTCTTCGAGGCTTCTCCAAGCGTGTTCTATTGTATTAGAAGGCAGGGTTTTTTTTCTTTCCATTAATTCCGGACGTTCACCGGAGATCCGCTAACTGGGAACTGTCTGGCGATCTCCTTCGTGGCGTCCTTGTTGAAAGGTTTGATGGCGTTATTATAAATCGACCTTGGCCGTCCATTTTGTTGTTTGGTAACACGACGATTCATCACGCCGCATATCGCGAGAAGGCGCGCTCCTTGGAACGAAAATGGTCACTGAAGTGGTCACTTAAAGTACCACGAAAGTGGTTACACCGGACACGCAACCTGTTCTTCGAATTTCGAAGATATTTGCTGGGTTGGGTAATTCCTCCTGCTCACTTTTACGTATATCAAAACAGCTCCGTTCTCACTCTATTTTTCACTTCGAGCTTGCACCGCGTGAATTTCCGAACTCAACAATACACGACCCCGGAATCAGCTGACGTGCTTTCCCAGCTGGATGTTGAAGGTCGGATCTTACCTATGTTACATTTCTTGGCTTAATACTTTGAACGCATCCGAATGCCGACTTAGTCGACATGTGAAGTTAACGTCATTGATGTTTATTTTCTTTTTCTAATTTAGTTAATAATTTCGTAACGAACCAAACGGATCCGATTGAGGCCCGGTTTTTCGATCTCAGTTTAACTTTAAACTTCAGTGTATTCCTATAGAAACAATGAGGATGTACTGAAGTTTAAAGTTAAACTGAGATCGAAAAACTGGGCCTGAGTCGCGTTTTGACATTTTGATGTCATTTGATGCTCAACGTTCTGCACTGTCAGATTAACTGACTACATTTTGGATTGCTTTTATTTAATAAATTCGTATGTGGAACTTTTAAACTTAAATAAAAACAGGTATGCATTACTCGTGACTTTTATTTCTTTAGGGATTTAAATTCATGCCTTTGTATTGGGATTTCGTTTGATCCTCCCCATCTCCACGAGTTAGCCGGACATGAGATGAACTTAATTTGCACATTTCAACATTTGTAACCAGATAAAGTAACAAACTTGCGATTTCCTCCAATTCTTTCGTGAATCTTCCATTTGGCCGTAGTTTCCACTTTTCTTCGTCAACGATCAACTGCACGGTATCCTTCCTAAAGGCCTCATCAATTTAGTTTTAATTCAACAGTACCCCCAAAGTAATGAATCGGATATCGAGGGTAACTTGCACAAATTTTGGCTAGGACTAGATTTACCAAGAACGTTCTTCACTTTCTAAACATGTTTCTTTTAACAGATTTGATACTGTAGCGGTGTGACTGTTTTTTTGTAGGAGTGTTTGAATATTGAGGATTCGAAAAAGTTATGATTAACTCACAGACAAAATTCTGCTGGAGGGGAAATGTCCAAACGAGCCTTTTCTGTCTCAGATACTGTGAAGATACTTCACTGGATTTGAGACCTCTTCGTACAAGTCTCTTGAAAGGTCGTTTCTTCCTTTTGCTTCTTTAAAATCAGTTTCCTGTTGGTTTCTCAAAGTTGTGAGAGAGTCGTCCTTATTTTGACGATCTCAAGTTCATCCTGAATAGTCAACTGTACCTGCTAGGCCATAACGATGCACCATCCTTTCGACTGCTCTCCTCAAACTCTTCTCCTCAATTTCACTGTCTACATTATCTGATCTAAGCGCCCTTTCGCTTTCATTGTGAGTTAAATTCAGGTCGTTTTCTATATCTTCGCCTGGTCCTTTCAGTCTTATTCTTATTATTTATATATTAATTCGATACTCCAGTTAGTTTTTCTTTTTGTGTGATCACAAGAATCGCTTGGTAATGTTTTCATATTTTACCTCACGTTCGAAAGAAGAAAGTCGAAAGCTCGTTACTTCCAAGGGAAACAGTTTAAGCGATCGCGCGATGATCTCGGCATTCGATATAAACATAGAAGGGCGGTTTCAGCTTCGCATCAGATTTTCTTCTTTGTGGCGGAATTCCGCGCGTTTCAGAATTTATTTAATAGGCGGCGAAGTCGCCCATTAATCACCCGCACAATGGAAACGTACGAGTTCATCCCTGCACCGCGAGTGCATACGTGCGACCACAACATTACACGCCCTTTTGTTGCGCGCCGCGCCCCAACCCCCATTTGTTACCGCAAACTTTATCTTTGGAGAAATTTTGTATTAAAAGTGCTTTGTTTCACGAGTATGGAGCGCAATCGGGAAATTTACGGACGCGATTGTTCTTAGCTGAAATACGACGGAGTATGGGGGAGGGGGGAGTAAATGCTCGGCGGGACAATTTTATTACAGTTTAAGGCCCTTGTAAAGTGGAGGAAAATAAATGATTGATGAGGGTAAATTTGTTCTACCACATCTATTTGACAGATAGATTTAGTTGTGAGGCGTTAATTCAGAACTTGCAGCAAAAATTCCAATAATTAAAATGATAAATAAATAATTGGCGTTAGTAACAGATTTATACATTAATATTTCATCCGGTCTGGTCTACGCTTCAGCCAAGTTAAGCGTTAATATCAGAAGCAGGAGGCTAAATGCATAATCCCTGAATTATCCGGAGGGCAAGAGTAACCCGGGCAGCAAGGATCAAAAAGGATAATTACGTAAATCGCTTAACTCCGACGGTATTACGATGCAGTGCATTCAATTTTGGGGCCCTTTAAATTCGATTTCGCAGTTACTTATAAAATGAATTAAATATGAATATATGCAGGGCGGCAACGTGTGAAAATAGAAACGTGCTTGACAATATTTGCCGAATAAATCAAAGGTTCCGCATATCTGAAGCTCAACACTCTACTTCAGCATTATCGGTGTTTCCACTTCCCTCATAAATTTCAACTCCGTAAGTACCGAGATAGTACGATACTGTAAAACTGAGAGAAAATTGCGTAGCCCGCATTCTAACCGTTGCAAGTTCAAACTTGCGATATGAAGATGAATTGGGGCTATGCATCATACAAAAGCTAATTCCCGCTCTCATATTCTTCGTAATAGTTTCATTACGTTATATTTTCTTTTTTGCGGCAAAGACGCAATTCTATTTTCTTTCTAAAATAAAAGGAATACATTCGTTTTTTATTGCTTACGCTTCAGAAGAGTAAATATTTATACTGATTCAATAACAGAAACTTTGCAAATAATAAAAATCTCATTCAGTCACACATCCTTATTTTATTGTTTGCATGAAAAGTCGTTTTGGAATAACAGCTTTGGATATCAAGATGTTTTAAAACATTCTGCTTTGCTTTAACATGCATAGATTGTACTTTTTTTTTACTTCACACCTGTCCTGTGCTAGTTATTTCATGAATTTGTGAGTCAAATAACCCTCCAGCGTAGAGGATGTTGCATTAACATACTTTTTCTGTTATTTGTTTGCACCGTATTTCACGATACGGTTTTACGTTTTTCACTTTCTAGATGCAGAATTGTACTCTAATGAAATCTTTGATTGATTCCCGAACAATATAAAGAAAGTATTTGAAAGTAGGAGCTACCCTAATTTAATTTTCTAGAAGTTAACATTGAACAAAAGTATAGTGCCTGTTTTTTTTATAGGGATAACTGAATTGTTCGAAGAAGCATGACTATAATATATTATCCTTGATGACGTAGCAGCAAAGAACTGGGACGTATGCTTATTTACGCGAGGGCAACCAGCACATAAGACTTATTGAGTAGGGCTCAGGAACGCATTGGTTTTAGTGCGTTCGAACCCTTCGCAAAGAGAATTTATGATAGCCAGAGTAAGAGAGTGCCTGAAATTGTTAGCCCTGCGATATACTGCCCCCGGAGATTATTTCTTACGGAACTCCACCTCTTATGTATCTACATTTCCGCACGAGGGAGTGGCCCCCACGTAATAACTAACTGCAAGGGAAGAACGGATACGGCTAGTTAATAAGACGCTTTGATTTTATTTTTTTGGATTGAAGAAATCAAATTCTAAAACGTCTTCCACAACAAGGCACGCTCATGTTTCTTAATTCTGATTAATGAACGCTGATACATGCAACTTTTTTATTCATATCGCCCTGAAAAATTGCGTTCTCGCGTGTCCATTATCCTTCAATTTATTTTAAAAAGGGAACTGAAGCTTGCGAAGCTCCGTGGAGAACGTCACGTCTTTATGCACGCTCTGTGTATTATTAGCTTCCGGTTTTTGTTTCGCGCAGGATGGCTCGCGCCTTAAGGGAGGCGACTTAAAATTTAACGAAATTAAAAATTTTCTAGATCAAAGTGCACACCCGTCACCAAAAAAAAAAAAGCGAAAATCCAATATTCCGTCCGTAGTAAATTTTCAATATTAGAACAATTCGCCGTCGGTACCCGTAAATTGATTGGATTAAAAATAAAAGCTGCTAGGATCGGCGCAGGACGGGGATTTTTTTCTTTTGCATTCAATCGAATTACTTAATTAAGGAAGGCCTTCAAAGGCGACTTTTTATTACCAATTCTAATACAGAAAAAAACTTCACTTCACAGAGATGTTAAGTGAAATAAACCGAGTGAACAAAATAAAATCTTTCCTGAGATAGCGTTATATTAATAAGTCAACAGAAATGTTCTTTAAGTAGTTAACAAGCAAAATAAAAACAGTCAAGTCTTGCTTTATTAAATGCAATCCAATTAATGAGAATATTGCGTTTAATTTAAAAGCTAAGAAACCTTCTCATTTTAATAACAAGGAAAAGGAAAACAAAAAGAAGTACGCTGGATTGCCGAGGATTGAGATTGTTTAGAATTCAAAGCGCAAGCTCTCTTCCGGTTTGAACTAAAATGAACACTATATTTCACGACACTCTTCGAGCTAAATGATGCAAATAGTTTCGGGAAAGCGTGAAAGCTCGTCGCAAATATTCGGTTCTATTTTCTTTCCTTGTGAAAGAGGAGCGAACATACATGCAGGAAAAAAAACAATAAAATCTTCAAGAGATGCTGATTTTTTGCTTTCATTCACTCTTATCATATACAATTTCTTGTCTTTCTAGTTCATGACTTTCAGTTACAATGTATTTCTAAAGGCCGCTTTTAAATAGAAAACTAAATTCAGTCGAGTTTTCTTCTCGAATTGACAACTGTTTAAATAAAAAAATTAAAATTTTTATTGGCATCTAAAGACAAAGTCAGTCCAAGTCAATCTTTCTACGTTGCAATCTCTGCAAAAGGAACATTGTTGAAGGTTATTGCATCTTTTTTTTTTTTAATTTGATATAATACTACTCCCTTTTGTATTCCTGTTAATTTCACTTGAGTGCAAGTTTTGAAAGCATTTACACATAAAATGAAACAAACTGAAATGAATACATTTAAACGTTGTTTGAAACTACTAGCGACGTTAATTAGCAAATGCATTGTAACTACGTAAATTATCAGCGTTTACAGGTGAGCACCGGGATTCGGCGGAGCCACCCGGACTGTCTGAATAACTAAAATATTTGTGCAGTTCGCCCTCCTTCATTAATCGCAGTGAATTTAGGAGCGCCGCCCTTTGCATTAAAACAGCCATTAAACACCAATCGGGTATGAATAAATTGTGAATCCAGGGTGAATTTTAAACATGAACGCAAGTTTTATACCGGAAAGAATTTTGCTGTAATTAGAACCCCCTCGTACTTGACAATACTCAATCTTGACAGTTAAATACATGGGTGACGAGGGAGGGATTAAGAATATTAAAAAAAATTTAAGTGCAAGTGGGATTAAGTAAGCTATCACTACTCCAAATGTTTCTTCTTTTTCTTATTAGTTAGCACACTGTATAGGTTACTATAAAGTCTTAGATATAAATGGAATGAAGAGAAAAAAATATCCATGAATTAAAATTTCTGATTGGCCCTTCTCACACATACATAAATTTGATTATTGTAACGGTATTAAGTAGCAATTTGTACAGAGCAGAGAGTGTTGCTGAAAAATGGGTTTCATGAAAAACGAGGTCGATGTTTATTTATCGCGGCAAACAAAGACATATTAGGCCACGCTATATTAAGCACGTGACGCGTATAACGTAACGTATCTCTTTTATGTTTGGGAAACGCATACATTTTTACATTATTCGCGTCTGCTACGCTTTGTAATACAAATCGCGACGTTTTAAAATTTATAGCGCTTTTAAACGAAGATGGATTGTGTATGTATCTCGAGTTCGAGTAATTTAAAAGTAATAACCCCCGTGCGCAGGATAAATGAAATCCAGTGTAATATTTAGTAACACTCGAGGAGAGCGCAGGACGTGCACAGGATGCGGTTTGGGGCGAGTGCAAACAAGATAAAACCGACGCGACATCTTTATACCTCGACGTCTCGGCTAAGAGCACAAAGCTTAATTTGTATTCTGACCCTATTGTAGGGGGGTGGTGAGGTCTTGAAACGAGCAAAACAGCGAGATTCTTCGCTAACAAAAAGCAAATATTTTGTCTGCTTAATTCATTCATCTCGTAACCTTGGCCATCATTTGATGATGAAGCACTTTTATTCAAGTTTGCTTTAACTTACATCGTCAGTTTGAAAAGCCTTGAATTCTAATAAATCGACTTATTCATTCATTTCTGTTTATTCAAAATAAGAGGCAAAAAGTATTCGAAAAGAATTCCAAGCAATTAGTCGCTCTAAAGCAGGCAGACTATAACTTCAAGTTTGTACTAACTTCAGTAGAAACATGTTGAGTCAACTTTAATAAGAAATAGTAACACGGGAAGTACAACTTATTAGGAGAGCGTAGCTGAAATTGTTTGAATCATTTAATAACAACTTGGCTACGTGAAACTGTTACGTTGAAAATGATGGAGGCGTTTGTCTGCCTTTAATAGAAATCCGCGCGTTTCAGGGAGTTCTCTCCAAATCGAATACTTTGTGGTTTCGTTTTAGAACACCTGGCGACCTATATTTCCGGTGCAATTCGAACACATGTTCGTCGGTAGAGCGTCGTCGTTAACGGCGGTCGACTGCGGCGAAAGGACTCGAATCATTTTGACCACAATCTAAAGCAGCAGTTGGATAAGCGTTCTAAAATTGAATTGAAATGAAATTTTCTTGAGCTGCTGTTAATATATAAAATGGAAGTATTAAAAGAAAACATTTATTGATAATTTAAAGTTCCCGAAGGTCCAGTTAATAAATGAGGAAGTGAAAAGAAGTCAAATGCCTTACGACTGAGTTCAATGAAAGAGGGAGTAAAGGACTTGAGTTGTTACTATTGAAGGTGCACGATTTGAATCTAATCTAATACTTTCATCTAAGATTTTAAATTGTTAATAAAAATCAAGAAAAATAGTAAGTTCCGATAATGGACACACAATACAAAATATCTGAGGACGTGGCAAGGAATTAGAATAGATTTTTTATTACTACTGGATTTGCCTAAAAAAAGGGGATTGCATATGATAGTGTGACAAGATGCAAGTAAATTCATGCATTGGATTTATTTAGCAAACTTAAGATAAGAGGAAATGTAACTCGTCAACGTAAACAACGGAACCTTGACACCTGCATGAAAAAACCTTGAACACGTTGGAACGGATTTAAATTATTTCGTTATCTCTCGTACCTTTTCGGCGTCGGTAGAATTCGGAATTGCTCGAGTTACACTTCCTATAAAAACCCCGCGATCTGCATATAAAGATAAGATTATTATCAGCTGTCAGTACAGCATGTAACTTCTTGTACTTTGATTTGTGTTGTGAATTAAGGATGTGAGTATTTAAGTTATATTTGTATAATTAATGTTTGTCTAGTCATATTTCTAATATAATATTTAAACTATGCCTCTTGTTTCGATTTATACCGTAACAATAGCTTACTTCGCTAATTCTGTATGTGTCATTTATAACTAAGAAAGACATACACATCATTATCATCACGATGAGCGAACTGTTGAGAGGAGATGAAGAAGATTAAAAATCTCACGTTCTTCACAACTCTAGCAACGAATAACAAAATCCATAATGGATGAAGTGGAAGGTGAATTCCAAATTTCCTAATTCCTTTAGATCTCAGCGATAGGACAAAACCAAGGAAGGTTAAAACCTTGAAGTTCTTGAATGAGCCAAGACACGAAGAAAATGAAAACTTCGAAACCACCTTCTCGTTGTTGAGAGAGAAAATGAAGGAACGAAATCTTCTGTTAAACTCCAATATATTAGTCAGGGGGTAAAGAAACGAAGGGGTTTACAAACGGAAAATCCACTTTTCCGATAGTTAAGCACTTAAAACTTAAGGTTTCCGAAGGTCTAGTTAATAAACGAGGTGAAAGGAAGCCTTACGATCATGTTTAATGAAAGGGGAAGGCGCACAAAATGTTTTGAATACGAAACATCTGAAGACATGGCAAGGAATTAGGGTAGATTTCCACTCGCTACAGGATTTGCCATAAAAAAAGGATTATACACGTCCTAACTTACTTCGTTAATTCTGCCTGTGTCAAGTATGAAAACTACTCTATGATAGGTTCCTAATACACTGCTGGAAAGAATCTAGGGATATTGGTAGGAATGCAAATTAAAGAAACTCTTTCATTGAAAACTGGTAGTAATGTAATTATTGTGAAATTTCTAACACTAATCTAACACTATGTGTGAAAAACATAAACATTTCTTAAAAATTAAAAAAATAAAATAAATTAACAAAAAATTAAAAATCCAATGTTTGTTCCTTTTTGTGTTTCAATACATTGTATGCCCTCCCCTGTTGTTTATGACTGCTCTACATCTCCTGTTCATGCTAAAAATCAAATTATCTAAAGCTTCTTGTGGTATTTCCCTCCATGCATGTTCAAGGGCAGCAAACAATTGTCTTCGATTTTGAAACGCACCTCCACCATGTAGAACTCTTCTTTGGAGCATGTCCCAAGCATGCTCGATTGGGTTGAGGTCGGGAGACTGTGCAGGCCATGGCAAAACCTCGATAGCGCTTTCAATAAGAAATTGTTCCACCAATCTGGCTCCATGTGGCCGCGCATTGTCATGTTGTAGAATAAAATTTTCTCCAACTGCAGCTGCATAGGGAATCACAAAAGGTTGGAGAATGAGATCCCGGTAGCGAACTGCAGTTAATGATTCATCCAGACAAACGAGATCGGTTCTTCCGCCCACACTTATCCCGGGCCAGACCATAATTGTGCCACCCCTAAAGCTATGCACTTCCTGCACGTGTTGGAGTCTGTTGTTTAGACCAAATTGTCTCCAAACACGAAGTCTTCTTGAATCAAGGTGCAGACCAAATCGTGATTCGTCGGTGAAGAGCACATGACCCCATTGCTCATTTTGCCAATCCACATGCTCCTGACTCCAATTAAGTCGCTCACCGCGATTGCCTCTCGTGAGGGGTGGGCATCTTAGAGGTCGTTGAGATCTTAAGTTGACTTCGTGCAACCGATTTATCACAGTTCTGGATGAAACATTAACCCCATGCGCTTGTTGCAGCTCCCCACGCAAAGAGGATGCGGTGGTTGTGACATTTCTTCTAGCATTCAGTTGTAAATAACGATCTTGTGCTGGGATAGTTGCTCGATGTCGACCAGTATGTCTTTCTGCCACATACCCTGTTTCACGATATCGTAACCACAACCTTGAAATTACACTTTGCGTCGTCCCAATGACCTCTGCAACATCAATTTGACGCGTACCAGCTTGAAGCATCCCCACGGCTCTCAACATTTCTTCGCGACTTAAATGTTGCCTTTCCATCACTTTAACATGCACTCTTCACTATTCTTCACTACACACATCTGCTGGTTACCACTGCTGATTGATCGACAATATCGATTTTTAAAATGCTAATATTTACTTCTTGTCGAAATCTGTCATATTCCAATAATTTGAAACAAATGCCTATGGTTACTTATCATTACACACTGCGAAATACACAGATATTCTTTATGAGCTCATTTATTATGAAGATCTTTATGCAACCAGTAATTTATTGTGTATTTTGTTCATATCCCTAGATTTTTTCCGGCAGTGTAGATCTTGAATAGGATTTTTCTATGTCTTGATTTATTTGATACTTGAATTTATTTCCGTCTGCTAAAACAATGTTATTGTTTAAATCCTAATCTCTTCTTGCAGACACCGTAGACATGACAGTATGATGCTAAATAAACGGCCAGGGCAACACAACAATAAATTGCTGAAAAATTTTCTAAAAAAATGGAGCATGTCCCTTGACCAGCAATGAATAAACCAAGGCCAAGAAGGAAAAGAAGTGTCGCAGGCTTTGTGTGTGTAGCTTTACAGGTCCCAGCGGTCTATAACTTCACAGTCACTTTTGACTTAATTTGTAATGGTAGGAACTCTCCTCCATCCTTCTAATCTATGTCCTCACCATCTCTATTTCTGCATCCTCATTGCTTGGGAAATACAGAAATTTTGGTAGAAGTTAACCCTCTTCTGGTGGATGATTATATGCCTTTTAGTTAAGAACGACCGTTGAAAACAATAGTTTCTTTTGTCGAGGAAGATTTTGAATTCAGTTCTGGTTGAAACCATCGAAGTAGGTAGATAGATAGATGGTTTATTCATTGCCAGTAGCGTCGAATCGGTAATACAAATATATATACAGAAAAAGATGTCACACACAAGAAATATAAAAACAATACATTACAGATCACAGTCATAATCAGGTTCATATAGGTAGTTGACAAATATATGAAATACTTAATACTTATAATGCTGCTACTAAAATAGCTTATATACTATAGGGTATATACTATAGACTATAGGGTAAGAATTATGAAATATTCGTCAATTGAGTAATAGACAGAGTGGGTAAAATAGTTTTTCACTCTACGTTTGAACAGGACTTCAGACCTAAGTGACCGCAATTCATTCGGCAATTTATTGAAAAATTTAACACCATTAAACAAGAATGATGCACAGTATGACCTATTACAAGGATAATCCACTCGTAGATGATGTGGATATCTCGTATCATAATTGTGTGCATCACTATTCAATAAGAAATCATTTTTATTTCATATACATATAGGTACGTATAGGTACAAATTTACTACCGTCATTATTTTCAAGTTCCTGAATGCATCTCTGCAGCTTTCTCTAAATGCTAGATTTGCAATTGATCTGACGATTCATTTTTGCATTTTAAATATTTTATGGAAGTGAATGGATTGGCCCCAGAAAATTATACCATAGCGCAAGATGGACTCAAAATAGCCATAATAGACCATTTTTGTATAAGTTAAGTCACACATGCATTTTATTTTTGATATAGCATATGCAGATCTAGCTAATCTAGGTATAAGAGATTCTGCCTGTCCATGCCAGGATAATTGAGAGTCAATTGTAACTCCCAATACTCTGCATTTCTTTACTGGAGTAAGATTAAGCCCGTTATATGTGAAGGAATAATCACTTGGTATTTTGTTAAAGAAAATTATTATGTTGGTTTTGTCAATATTAATTAGTGGGCGATTTATTTTGAACCAGTGTTCAATTTGTTTGAGAATTGACAATATTTCCGAATGTAACTTCGAAATTTTCAGCATACACAGAAATACATGTATCATCAGCATACATGGTGACATCGCCCGATATGTTCTGAGGAAGATCATTAACATACATATTGAAAAGCAGGGGTTCTAAGATGGATCCCTGCGGTACCCCACAATTGGTAATTGCTTTGTTAGAGAGAAAGTTCTTAGTGGTACCAAACTTATCAGTATGTATAATCTCCACAACTTGTTCACGTTGATCAAGGTACGAGCGTAATAAGTTTAGTGTTATCCCTCTAATTCCATAAAATTCTAACTTCTCAAGTAATATATTATGATCTACTAAGTGGAATGCTTTTGATAAGTCACAGCTTATCAAAGCAACAATATTGTTGTTGTTTAATCTGTCATATGTAAATTTCAATATTTGTTGTAGCGCAGTGGACGTTGATGACTTGGATCTAAAACCATGCTGGTGCTTTGTTAGCAAGTCGCTATTTTCAAAAAAAGAAGTCATTCTTGAGTGAATTGCTTTTTCCAGGATTTCAGCTAAAGAGCAAAGTATGGATATCGGTCTATAATTAATTACTTCAGTTTTATCATCCTTCTTATAAACAGGTACAATCTTAGAAAGCTTAAAACTAGTTGGAAATCTGCCATTCCGAAAACAACAATTGATTACGTCTGACAAAGGCACTGAAATGTGCACTGAATGTGGTGAACAATCTTCACTTCATTACTTAAGACTGTTATAGAATAATTACGTTTGAAAAGGGAGGATCCACGATTTTTTTTTCTTACAAGGGATTGGGGATTCTTGCTGTCCTAGAAGGTAGCAAGTCACCCTAAAGAACCAGCCACGAAAAAAGACAACAGATTGTCTAAAAGAAAACTAGCAGCAGCACGTTACGGTTACCATCAAAAAAATTATTTTGCCCAGAATTAAGAAACTTAGAAAAAGTGAAGAGGTTTGGAAACAATGACGAGTCAAGGTTTATGAAGAGAAAAAGAAAGCCACAGGTTGGCAAGTAATTGGAAAGTTAAAAAAAAGTTTATCATTGCTTGAAAAAACAAAAAATGCCTCTTACAATCATGGAGAGGAATACAATTTGCAAAGAGGAAATAAAAAAGGGATATCGCAGATGAAGCAACAGTAGAAGCGGCAATTGCTAAAACATGTGATAAAATGAGACGACAATAAAACTTGAAGAAGGACACAATGGACTTTAATTGAAAGTTTAATTGCATCTTTAAAGTTGCATCGAATAAAACTTTTATTCCCTTATGGATGATGGATTCTTACTGCTTTAAATTAGAAAGACATGACGTTGTGGCAAACAAGCAGTTGCAGTTTCCCAAGAGCTTGCACAAAATAAACAGTAAAGTTTTCGAGACGCATGTTTTCAAATTTACGTATTTTTTGTGATTTATGCAGCAGAGTAGAAAATATGTTCGAATAAATGTATTTATTTGCTTTATTTTGATCTAAAATCTGACAAAACTGTTTTGTTATTCAAAGAAAGAAACAACCAGGGACGGAAAGCTCCCGGAATAGTTTCATAACCGCTGCGGTCGCAGCCGTCGACAACACCATTTCAAATGACACGACGACTGGGACTTGTTGTTACAAGTTTCCGAAATTAACCAGCGTCAAAGATTCGCCCTTCTTTGAATCGGGAGGGCACCCCAGAGACGCCGACGAAACGGCGTTTATGTAATTCAGTGTTCGAATACGGGAGGTGTATTTGCAAGGGGGTGCTTTTAATCGATCGCCGGCGGCGAATAAATTGGTCTTAATGGAACCGGAAAAATTTAAATAACGCTCAACGTTGCACCGGGTATGTGCATTAGCACAAATGTGCAGGTTATGCCAAGATTGCACTGAATTTTCATTTCGGCTTTTATGTATTTCCTGAATAAGTACAAGAATAGTCGTGTTACAGTTCTATTTGCTTTTACTACACATCCATTGATAAAAAGGGGTTGCAAATAAGACCTTCAGAAATGTGTAGGTGCATGTGGATTAAGTATTGAATTTTGAGGATGTTTTCAAACGAAGTACAATTTAAAAAGCGCTTAAACAAAATTCTTCATAAGCATTTTATTTACTTAGACTGAAAGTCGTTGGCGAGTAAATGTAAACTCAAGAGAATAACGGATTTCATTTAACCCGTTTTTAATTAAACTTTTTATAATCAAATTGCTAGAATTGTGCAAGCTAAAAAAATAAAATAAAAGCCGGTTAATTCCCTCGATTTTTCTACGAGTATTATTTATGAAAACGGATTATCACTAAACTAATTCACTTCTAAGTTTCAACTACGTTCTCAAAAAAATTCTACTTAATCGTTTGATGTTCACATAATACATATAACATAATAATTGTGACAAAAATTTTTAAATAAAGTAGGCAATGTTCATTTGCCTACGGAAATCTCTCAAACATGATTTGTTTGATCAATGGAAACGCTAATGGAAATGTTGCAAGGCCGAACAACTTTTAAATAAATCAATATATACCAGCACCCTAATTCCAAACATACCTGCATTTAAAAGTCTATAGTTTCATGTAACGCTATTTATAGCGCAACGTGTTTGAACGTACTTTGTAAATTGCTTTGCCAGAGCTTTAAATGGCGCATAGCTTTACGTCATTTATTACGACCGTCAACAGGAAATGCTTTTCAAATATTTTTATACGCTAGATATTGTAGTTAATTCAAAGTTACTCAAATCTTCTTCATCGAGGAAAATATGTAACAAGACCCTTCACCTCGGAGCAGCTATAAATATCTAATTGCCTTGAATAATCGATATTTTAGTCTTTGCAGTAAAACTCGTTGAAATATACTGAAGTTAAATGACGTCAATAGAAATCATGAGGGACGCCTCTTCAAAAAATAAATAATTGTGAATCATATTCGCAATATATTAAACATGATTTCGTTGCAATTTATTCATTATGTGCTATGCTTTATAATTAACTTTCCAATTGTGCTGCGGTTGCGTTGCAAAAGTAAAATAGTGCGTACCAAATAAAGTACGAAAGGAAAATTTTTATGCAAATTCAGAATGAATTCCATATTGGTTGACTATTAATTATTAAATCACATTTTTCCTTTAGCCCCTTCAGGCGTCGGATTGTGCGTCCCGGGCTTCGTTTATCCATGTCTTCTATCTTTTGTTAGGATTCTCATCTCTTCCTTTGTTTTACCTTTTATTCTCCCAAGATCCTCTGTCTGGTCTGACAATTTCTTTCTTGGTCTGCCTCTTCTTTTTTTGCTCGGTTTATCCGTTTCCATCCATTTCTTTTTGTTAGTCTATCGTTGTTCATTCTTGTGACATGCCCGTACCAGTTTAACTTTTTTCTAGGATTGGACTTTGTTTTATGTCTTCTCTACTGATTTCATTTCTAATTCTGTCCCATTTAGTTATTCCTCTGATCTTCCTGAAGTGCTTCATTTCCATCGCACAAGTGATGGGTAAGATAAAATCTCCCGGTTGTTTCGAATGGTCACCGGCAAAACCGAGGCGGTTTGGAAACGCTGCCAAGGATATTGTTACGTTTGAATTTGCCGCTAAGAAATCGTGGCAACACAGCATCACCTCCGCCGCGTTTCGGTACAGTTGGCAACACTGTTCCTCCCCGTTTACTTCGCCAGGGGGGAAAACTCGCAACATTCATTGGTTATTGGGCACAACGTGACTATTTTATGGCTCATCGTGGTTACCGGCTGCAATTTTTGCGCGTTTTTTACCGACCACCATCTTGGTTTCGCATTCCTACTTCACTTGTGGTTCGGCTGTTGCAAGGTTAAGACGTGTCTTAGTGTGATCTCGGAATTCTTGCTTTTTGTGTAAGGAGAATTCATTAACGGCGCTGCTAGTATTCTTAGATATACCACCGAACTATTTGAGGTAATTTTAATCCCAATTCCAAAACTGGAAGCTTTGAAAATCTCAGGTAAAATGTATCGACTAATGGCGAAAGCCAATGTTTTCGCTAATGTCGTTGTTTCTTTTTATACAGGCTTCTACTTCTACTTCTAGTTCCAGCTGTAGTCTGCGCTTCAGCCTTGTAAGTTGTGCCGTAGTGAGTTGGGCTCAAACCGAGTCAACTCATATCGTTTTCGAACCTACCGGTACTAAAGGGGAAACCTGACCAGCCATTTTGACGATCCCTGAGTCCAGTTTGAACCGAATTGTCGACAGCACCCGCGATCGGCAGAGGGCGTTGTAACTACCCACTGGCCACCGCGCTTCGGTTGGTAACTTTGACCAGACGCACCGAGTGGATGCTGTCATAAGGTTAGGTATTCCCCAGGGTTACTAAAGAGAGAAGGTTGCCTGGTAACTCGTGGAGTGACGCGTCATCCAGTAGGCCGTCTGTTTGTGTAAATGCATTAAATGGGCCTACTGAGTGACGTCGAAAGTTACCAGGCAACCTTGTCTCTTTAGTAACCTTGAGTATTCCAAACTAAATTTAATGTGGCAGTTCGTGAATCGGTTGGTTTATATTTTGTTTTTTCTCTTGCATAATCGAATAGAGAGCGAATTTCGGCCTATTTGTTGTGCTGCGCCTACTGTAGTAAATCGCAGCGTAAATTAAGCTGGTAATTTTAGTCGTGTTAAAATCTGCAGCTTAGATTAAGTTTCGTGATAAATAATCACTCGCCGAACATTGTGTAATTGTTTGTGAGCTTTTATGCTCTACTTGAGTTTATAATAAAACTTGAATTTTATTAACTTTAAGCGTGTGTTTGTGTTCACCTCCCTCACGTACCAGTGAGTAAACAAGCCTCTATTTACGTTTGATTTTTCTGCCCAATTCTGTCGATTGGAGACGTCGACTGATTGTTTACGTTCGGTTTGTTAAGTAAGACTCCTGGCGCCCTTTAATAATTTTTACCATCGTAATTAGACCCCTATCTTTGGAGAAGATGTCAATCGACACAGCGAAACAAGTAAGTAAAAGTGTTCGGATAAATTATTTACTATTTCTTACGCCTAGAGAAGACTGCAGTCTGTTCTTGTTAAAAACGTTGCGTTGACACCTTTTAATATTTTGTTATATATAATGTTAATAATGTATTTTGTTAATGTCGCATAAATTAACATTAAATAGTAACTTTAAAAGCGAATTGCAATTTATTTTACAGGCAGTCGATTGTAATTTGCAACAACGCTATCTTCAATGACTGTGACGAGTAAGAGGATGAAAGTGAGCTGCATATTATCGGGCTATCAACATTTCAGCAAGTGCTAATAATTTACGATTGATTGCGATCTGTGCGGTGAGTACTCGCTGAATCGCCCCGTCTGTTTTGTATGGCATAAAGAGCTTCCTGTCCATGAGCATTCTGAGCTTTCTCTCTATTCGAATACCGCAGCAAGCTCAATTTCAAATTCAATCGACAGACTCGATTTAATTGAAAGAAAATCTTATATTCGTCTCATTACACACATCGACTCCTTTTTGCAATCGTTTAAGTTGGCGAACCCCCCCTGAAAAATTATCTGTAACAAGAGGAAGCACATTTTTCTTGAGCGTCGGTTTTTGTTCCACAATGACATCGATTAGTGCTTTTTTGAGAGCTTCGGCCATCGTCTTTTCCACTTCAATTATTAATCGACGTTTCTTTCCCATTCTGGAGCTTCACGATCATAGTTTTTATTAGTAGTGAGTTCGTTATTAATTTTGAAAATTTTTGTTCCAAGTGTATCCCATAAATAAGGGGTAACAATGGATTCGGTATTGCAAGTTGTTCTTTTTAAAAGCGGAAACCCCTTAGAATGCCTTAGAAACGCTGCGATTCCGAGCAAAATAGTCGGAATCCAGCAGAAAGAAACGGTGCGTTACAACTTTGGCGGAATTAAAGAGGAGATAAATTTAATTGAAAATTTCAGCTACTTTAGCGTTTCGGAAGAACACGGCGGTGGTGCAGTTTAATTAAAACATAAATAACGTGACGAGGAACGGGATCGGACAGCTACAGGTGCAGTAGTTTGGTGCAGCTCCTTCTGTGATATATAACACATTAATTGATGGGGGTAAGGGGAGATTCACATATTGAGGATATTGATTAACGCCGCGGGTTGAGGGTGTTTTCCACCTCAGTGATGACGTGTTACCGTTCTGTACCGGTCTATTACGTAATTTATCGCCGCTTTCTAAAATGGATAGGTACAACGAGCCCGTTCTGTTATTACGTGTGTTAAGTTCAAAACCATTCCGGTAATTAAACGAATTTATTGCAATTGGAGCTTTAAATTGGGTTTTACATTGTTTAAATCTATTAAGGGAAATTACACAGATTTTAAATGTTTACATGGGAATCTCATTACATCTAATGAATAATAACAATGTAATCCCGTTAGGGTCGTTTTAATAAATAACTGCGATCAATTATCTTTTGAATCTTCCGGGCGACTTTGTTCTCGTAAGCAGGTCGTAACACAAGCTCATGAGCGTTTTTCCCCTACGCGACTTAATATAAAAGATAAGAAACCGTACTCGGAAAATCTTTTTTATTACAAGGGTAAATTACAAGTTAGGCCATTAAGTTAAGTATCGACGGAATGGAAATGGTTTCGGTGCGCATTATCCCCGAACGGGAGACGTGTTTTTACAATCAAACGATATGTCGGAGAAAAACTTTGTAAACTCGATTATCCCTATTATTTTCTAATCCCAGCTCGAATCTCTTTTATCGGCGGCGGTGACTTGGCTTCCGTTTTAATTAGTTCGACTGAGACAACAAGCAAAACACACAAATTAATTTCCAATTCCGTCAGAGTTTTGTTTGCGCACGTGATTATTAATTTATGCAACTACTACATCGAATGCTGGGAATTCTGGGAACTTCGAATGTATCTAGTGATTGTTTACTGTGCTCAATTCGTAGGAGCTATTGATCGCAAATTGAAACGTCTGAATTCGTCAACTCTTAATAATGTGCGAGTGGAAGTTACTTGAAACTCACGTAGAAATTCCAGCCGAATTATTTCAGCGACGAAGAATGTATTCCTGCAGACTCCATTAAAAGGGCATTACTCACGACGGGCGTTACACTAAGAAGCTGCTTCATCCCTTCGGTTATAACAGTATTTGCTCGGAGAATAATCGATAACTAGTTAATATGCGGAACGAGCGACGTTTTACTAACTAGTATGGAGGGATGGTTCCGAGCAAGGCGGAAGTTATTTAGACGAGTCTCACAAGTGAAATTAGAACTGCTTCATTTTGTTATTATCACATTTAACAATCGTAATAAAAATAATTGACTTCGGAAGTTACGAAGCCGATATTTCTAATTAAATTAAAATGCATTAAGGCCCGATCTTTCCACCTCCTGATAAATTTATTTGACGAATAAATTTACGAATCACCATGGAAACCATTCAAAAAAATCAAGTTATTTGTCAAATAACGTTATCGGGAACTTTATTAGGAGGTGAAAAGATCGGGCCTTAAGCCCATGATCTGTCCTATATTTGTTCAAAACGCCTGTGGTAAATTAAAAATGCGTTTAATGCTCTTTTTCTCTCTGGCTTTGTTTTATTGTAGATAATAACATTTGTTACAAGAAATAACAGCATTTATTTTAATAAATTCAACCATGTGATTGAATGGATGTGGATTTAGTACTGCATCTTATAATTAATACTCCTAGTTCCTTATGATCACCTATGTGGATGGCTCGTAAACCAATTTTTTTTAGGTAAACGTTAGCGTATCTTAATCCAAGAAGCAGAGCACGGTAAATTGATGGAGGAAAAAAGCTCACGCGTGACGTTCCACATTAGTCCTGTTGTAATAACATAAGTAGAAAAACGCGCACATAAAATGAGAAAGATCAATAATAAAGGACAATTTTCCTAAGTGCGCGGATGGCGCTTTATACGTACTGCTTCATTTGTAATAAAATTGGGAGAATCTACACAAAGAAAACATGAGCCATAATAAATATTTCCGCGTCACATTTAATCAACAAGAATCAGGACGAACTAGTCGGAAGCGCCTCTGCAGTTTCATCTCGCCCGGCGAAACTTAATCTCTCCCTAATTTCAAAGAGGCCCTCGCTTAATGATGAGGACGCTTCAAAACTTGATCGCCTTCGACGGAATGAATTCGTGATTAAGTTTATGCGCTCCTGTGGCTGACCAAATAGCTATAGTCTAATTGCGTTTCGAACCCGGTACATAATAAATGACTTTCTGAATTGATTCTGGTTTGTTTTCCGTCATTTGCACAAGAAAGTTTGAGTTACTCAACTGGTGAGATAATACAGATAAGACAAATTTTTTAATTCTTGGAACTGAAAGATACATAGGAGACCTATTATCCTTGCCTCTTTGTGTTTTCTGGTGTTATGTCTTTTACATCACTTCTCTTACGTGCACTTCTTAGTTATTGTGCTCTGCTTATAACTATTTAAAAGGTAGTTCTGTCTCTTACAAGTCTGCGTTGTATAATATACACAAATGAATTAAATTATGTAACTATGTATGTACGTTGTTTCGATAATAATTTTGAAGTGAAACGGCAAGCATTCATGAAATAACCGAATGGTAAATTCCTATTTGGCTAACGCTTAATTAGTAATAAAATCAATCTAAGCATATTATTCGAATTTCATACAACTAAATAGCATAATAATTTGGGTTATTTGCATACACCAGTAAACCAAAATAACACGAAATAATCTGTCGAAGTATTTATGTATTTAAATCGTGAAAATAAAATTGGGAGACATCTATCTAAATAAAACAGGGGCAAAAAGGAGCTGAGAGAAGATGATCATTCGTTAGAACAAAACACATTCCCGGAGTCCCGTTGTAGCAGCATTGTATTTATTTCCCCCTCGAAATTACACGCCCTTAAGCCCTTTGTCCCGCAAACCGAAGGAAAATGCGTGCGCCAGGAAAAAAATAACGCTCTAAAGTGGGGCGATAATACATTTCCGTTCGCGAGGAGGGATGAAAGCGGTTTTAAAGTTTGTTTAGAGTTGCCGGCAAATATATTACCTCCCGCGTAATCCACGGCGAGAAATCACGAAAAATCCGCTCCGCGCCCGTTCTTTATTTCGCACTTCGTTAGATAACGAAATCTATCGATACCGCCCCAGACGGACTTATCGATAGCGCGCCCTGCGCCGCCCCTATGTGCTCCGGTTAAAATTATACGTCGTTCGTGTATTGGGGTTTTCCGCGCGGATGAAACTTCAAGTTCGCCAAATTTCAAACACGTGCGTCGCAAATTACAAGTCGTCAAATTTGTAATTACATTTACAGCCATCCTGTCGCATTATCAGACTCTGAATGATAAGGGTCTTCCGACAACACATGCCAGAAAATACTCGTATTACGAGCAACGCTTTATTGTTAAAACAAAATAAAAAATTTTAATTTTATACAACAAAAAAAGGACAACTAAGATGGTTCGAACATATAATGCGGTTGGGAGAAAAAAAATCACTAGATTGGCAACACTGATATTGAAGAAAACCCAAGCTGAAAATTTTCACAAAATCCACTTTTAAGAAGACGTGGGCAGAAAAAGTCAGACCAACAGTGAAACGGCAACAAGCGAAACAAAGGGCGCAAGACAGAAGCTGATGAGAAGAAGTACAGGCCTTACACCCCTTTTGGATTAAGTAATTTTAATTCAAAGCCAAGCTCGAAAGCTCTAACACAAAATATAAAATGAGAGTTCATTCTAAATTAGTATAAATATCAAAACCCAATTTTGTTTGCAATACCTAAAAAAATTTGTACTAGGTGTAAACAAGAAATAAATTTTTTCGCAGTCTCCATTTTCATTTCATTTGCATCTACGCGGGAGAATTCGAAAGAAAATTCAATTTGAATATTCCGGCCGAGTTTTAACATTGAGCCTGACATATTCTGCCCCGAAATTTGTGTATCCCCCCGAGATTTATATATATTTCGAGATAAAAAAGAGGAGCAAGCTCGTTTGAATAGCAAATATTTGTATGACCATAACACTAAATCTCTCTGATAAAGCTGCGCTGTAAATAAGAAGCGGAGGCCGAAAGCTCTGTTTAAACAGGTCCCTAATGATGTAGTTCGTTACGAAATTGATAATGAAAATTCCTCTACGACCAAGTTTATGCGGTCGTTAACACATGTAAATTCCGCACACGTGTTTTTTTTCAATCACCTCGTCAAACTCACGCGTAAAATTAAGCAATTGTTTTCCGGAACCACAAAACGCGGCCTAAGCAATTTGCGCAAACGGATTTGTGCAAGCACTTGCGCATACAAATTTGCTTGCGCCAGTTTGTCAACCTTTTTAACTTGTGCAAGCAAAAAAATACGTTTTCATGCAACGACTTCCTTGTGCGCACAAGCACATTTGTGCAAATTGCTTGAGCGTGAAAACCATGGACCATAACAGCCAATTATTATTACGTGTTGTTCGGAGCGTACGATGCCGTAGCACAATGTTAATAAAGGCAAAGGCATATAAAGATATTTCGCCAAAAGCGAACTCAGCCCCAAAACGAGATTCATATTTAAGATATGTATGTGGAAAGCACGTCGCTCGTGTACGCCATCTAATGGAGGCTTTCCGCGGATAAGTGCAAGGCTCAAAATTTATAGCATGTTTGAGAGGAAGATATATGTCTGTGTTACTTGCGAACCTAAAATGCATGCAAATTTATTTATTATATTTTGTTCCAACCGACGAAAGCGTAAGCCGATTGCACGGGAAGCTCTCTCGGGGTTCCTAATTTTTGTGAAAATACTATTACACATGCCAATCTGTATAACATCAAAGAACACAAAAAATTATTTATAAGCTCACATCTGACGAAGGTACTGTGTACTGAAACAATTGTTATGTGTTAAGTAATAAACTGTAAAAATCTAAACACATTTTGTTTAATTAATTAATCAATATGGATATAAATTTTCATCAAGTAAAGGCCGAATCAATCCAATTATTTTTCACTTTGATATTTTTTTGCTTTTAAAATAGTCATTGCAACAATCCGTTCTAAGTGGAGCACAATGCTAATAAAAGGGAGAAATTGATATTTTGCTGATGTGAATGCAACCCCTAAACCAGATTCACATTTGAGATACCTACATTGAAAGCACGCCATTTACTGCAGGCTAAAAAATGCAATTGGATCAAAATTTGTATATATTTTATTTTTGTTCATTTTTGGCCCTCCACCAGTAGGTCGATTTTAATTTATTGATTTTCTAGCTGCTCTACTCATATCACGTCAAAATTTATGAGCTGCTCTTTTCTTTAGTTTGACACAAGAACAAACCTAGGCACTAATTAAACTCCGAGCCGAAACAGATACTAGTGAGGGATGTTTCGTTCGCGAGCAACGTCAAAACGTACTAGGCCGTAATTGTACATTTGCAGCACGTAGTTTAACCTTATTGTTGTTACACCCGGCGCTTAATGATCCCATGATTAAAAGAGATGTGAGGATCAGCAGCGTCGCCAAATGGAACGCAGTGCATGCATTTCAATGGGGTAGCTCCCCCGACGCCCCGACTAAGCTTCTTTGCAGTAGAAAATTAAATTCGTTTCGAGAGAATTACATATCACGTTCTGTTTCTTTGAGGAAGAGGAGGCTGGCTGGTTTTAAAAGGAAAAACTGATTAGATTTCGGCCAAATGTATTCAAATGAAATTGCGTGTGTCCGAGAAGGGCGTTGAGGTCGCCCGCCTTAATTTGGTTAACAAAATTTCAAGGTAAATTAAAGCAAGTCTTGCATCAAGAAAATTCATACCACAACTTACTTTAGAAAGCTGCATTAAATAACTTATGCAAAAGCAACTCTACTTGACGCACTTAAGCTACTCAGCTTGCATAACTTATTCAGCATGTAACACATCTGAAAATTGGGAGAACCCAAATCGATTAAAATTAGTTCCCGCGTTTAAAAGCAATAAACGTAAAGTTTGCAGTACCTCAATAAGTTCCCTGGGCGTAAAATTAAAAGATACTTTTGTGTCAAGTAAGTCACGGGCTTGGATTACAGGAGTTTTCAATTCTGATAATCTCCCTTTCGCGGGGCGCAGCGGCGCATGTAATTTCGACTGCGATTCCCTGCGGAACGTCCAGGAGACGAAAGGGAAAGAAAAGGACCGCGCTCGACTAAACTTTAAATCGCATTTGTTGTTGCAGATGATTTTATTAAATTACGGAGCCGCTGCATAATCTAAACGGATAAAATTTGGGGCCCGTAATACTATAACAACCCCCTGACGCAAAATCGCTGAGCAAACATCAACATAACCCCGAAACGTGTACACAAAAGCATTGTCCTACGTAATGCTCCTGTCTGGAGATAAATATTTGAATGGATTTTATTCTCGCGGTGTGAAAATGATCTTTTGTGAGGGGCTGTTGCATTGTTGTTCGAGCGATGTGTCAGCGTGAAAATTTAATTTATCTGTTTCTACATAAATTCAGGATTTTGCATAACGGTTCGGTTGGCTATACAATCGCGGAATGTTTTTAAATTGTTTATCAAATTGCTCTCATTTGAGGTATTTCAATTAATTAAAAGAAAACGGAAATAGGTCCTTTTTTTGTTCCAATTAATTATAGTCACAATATTTTTTCTGAAGTTTTAAGTTTGTGTAAGTAAACTGTTCGAAAATTTTATAATATTTCTGCCGCCCACCAACTTTCACAGCAAACATCCAACACAAAATTCGTTAGAAATCTTGATAATATTAATCTTTCCGAAGAAAGTTAATTAAAACTTGGGGTGATGTTGACACGAGCCACTCTTTCAATTAAACAAATTAAAGAAATACGGCCTCCCGTTTCTCCAATCGTAGGGAGTACGAGGTTGTATTCACTTCTTTAACATTCGATACGAAAAAAAAAACTTCTAGTTAATAATTTTATTGTTGCCTTAACAAATATTTCAACCTCATTAAAAGTTAGCTGTCCGAAACTAAGTTAGGGATAAAATTAGGGGTATTAGAAACTCTGATGTAATTATATTTGACTTCGTATTACATTAAATTTTCCATTTTCCAACTTTCCAGGGCAGCTCCACGTTTTGTAATTTAAAACTTAACGGAGTGCATGTAGGGCGGGCGCGCAGGAAGAAAAAAAAAGAGTCTCCAAGATCCGACGACCTAAGGGGGTAATTTGTTATGAACGCAGCAACTCGATGTGAATAATTGAATGAGGACGCTTCAAAGCGAAATAAATTAAGGCCGAAACGCACGCCACTTTAGGACCATGATTTATATCCAATTAATGAGGACCTGCATTTACCCCGTTAATTGAAGAACAATTCAGCACTGCCAACATAAATATCCTGCGGCAGTCCATCGTCGGCCGAAGCAAGGGCTACTCTAATTTTGGGACCCGGCTCGCCGACATAATATATCATTTGGCTTTCTGCTTTGCTACATTAATTTTACAGCTGGAGGCGTGCTATGATTTTCCGAGATGTGAGAAATCCCGAATGAAATGGTACCCTTTTGTTGTCTTCCATAATCAACTGAGGTGTATTATTTTAGGACTAATTGCGAAATACCAATTTCACATTAAAAACAAGAAATACCACACAGGTAATATTTAAATACACATTCGAAACTTTTCACTCCATTTTTAATCAAATTGAAGAATCAATAAAAAAATCTTAAAGGATTTCCACTGTACTTGACTTGACATTTTTTATTTATTGAAATAGTTTTTAAAAAATTTCTCGTTCCTTAATAAATCTCCTTTTCTTATTAAATTAATGTTTCTTTAATCTGGTTTGTGAACAGAAGAAGCAACCGCACACGATAATAAAACCAAAACTAAAGCAACAAGAGAGGGCTTCTGCACAGTTACTGTTCTTGCGGGAGCTTTCATTATTTATAGAGAAACATGCAGTTTATATTCTTTATAAAGGATTACACTGCAACAGAGGTTCACGACGTGATATTCTTTGGCCTGCTTTGTGCTGTTATCGTACGTAAAAAATAAGTTAACAAGGAATTGAACATTTTCATAATCGCTTGTATATATTTTTTTATATTCATCACCGAATGTGATTCAAGGGAGTTTTTTAGACCCCCTTCCTTACTGTGTGGTAAATCAGTTTACTTATTTATAAAACGATAAGTGAAGCATATTCTGCACCGCGAACGTGACGTTATAAGAAGACTAAAGCTATAAAAAGCACAACGACCACAAAAAATACCTGCACGAATAATTCTGCTGATAAAACATGGCGTGACTAAGCTACTTGTGAATAATACATACAAAACTAGAATGTGGGCAATGAATAATAAAATACATCAATGTACCATACCCGTTGACCTCAAAAATAATAATTCACAAAATAAAATCAATTTTGTTCCTCCACGAATTCTTTATGAAACTAAAGGGGGGGGGGGGGTGAACGTCCGGCAAAGAATTTAATTTAATCATTTCCACTTGCGTGTTCACCCGATGTCAGCGAGGCAAAATAAAATTAAAAACAAAAAAAAAGTGAATTTGCCGGCCGCAGAGCTGCTCCTTTTAATGGACGCGTCGTTTCCAACTACAATTTAATTACGCAACTTCCAGGACTCTCCACTATTTAATTTTGTTTGCTAAGAACTAAACAAAGCGGTCCTTATTAAAGAGTGCATGTTGTGTCGTCATCTTGAAGTTAATTGGACCGCCGCGCCGCCCGACTGAGCACCATTGAATAATCATTTGATTGCGGCGGTTAAAAGCCGGATACAAGCCATTAATTCGTAATTGTGGAGGGTTTTGCAGGAAGACGTTTCCATCAACGTCTGTTAGATTTAAACCATCCGGAACGAACAATTCGAATAGGTCTTATAGGGAATTTTAAATCTCAAGTCAATTTTCGTGTGTAATTGTTTCTGCCCCACCCTGTATTTGACAATTTTAATGTCCAACTTGCCCCAGCGACTGTAAACTTTACGGGTGCCATAAACCAGAAGCTACGTTTTGAACGGTAGGTTTTATTCTTATGGCTTAATTTCCCGGCCATTACTGGTGCAAATGTCCTCACTATTAACTAGGTGCAGAACATATAAAATTCCTACGTGCGTGTTTTAAAGTAGACTTTTAAACCCCAATTAAGCAGAGACCTCATGGTGGAAATATTTACTAGTTTATTTCTCGACATTTAATCTATGATTGTTTCGTTTTTCTTTTCATGGTGAATTTTTGAAAATATTCCGTTGATTATTTATGCAAAATTCTAGAGTGAATTCCTAACGAATTCGGGTGTATACATGCAGACAGTCAAAGCTGGCGATTTGTAAGTTGACAACTTCTGTTATTCAAAACTTATCGGTTCCCTTTGATTACAAAAAGAGTCAAATTTTGAATGTCCTTTAATTAATTCTTTTCCAAGACGATTTCCTTTTGTGTAAGAGTAAGCGGACGCTACACAAAGGTGGCACGTAAAAGGCGCTTTTGCACATTTAACCCCCCGTGAAAATCACTTTCTAAATTTCCTCGTGTTTACACCTTACGGGGAGCGTTACGCGCGTCGTACAAAAAGATTTGTGTAATCCAAGCCGAGCAGAAAATGCCGCATCTAAATTGCAAATTATTCAAAAATCTCCGACGAATTCACCGACACGTAAGCACGCATGCAAATTACTTCCCATACAGGCTGCTAATACGCCTCCCCAATACATGAAATATGACGAAGGGCTTCCATCACGCGCCGGCGCCCTTCGGTAGCTCATTCCGGCGTTCCATGCATAATTTTCGGACGTGCTGGGGAAGTTTAAATTAATGCGGGTCCGATATCAAAGGCTTAGGTTATTTAGTTAAGGTTGTTATCGGGAAATAAAGACGCTAAGCTGAATGATCTTCAACGTAACGCGTAGGGCATTAATTAAAAGTTACACTTAATCCAGGATTCAAATCCTTTTGAGTTCTATTTCCACCTTTTTTCACGTTTCAATGAAACACTCTGTATGTACCTATTATATTAACAATTGAATTTAAATCTTGATTTGGGCTAACGCGTATTGTAGACCGAATAAATAAATAAGTCAAATAAACTGGAGTACGTTACGAAACAAAGCCGCAACCAAACAATTCCATGCTTCGGAACAATACGCTCTAAACTTGGAGATGTCACGGCAGATAGAAGCCAACACAACTAGAGCTCAAAGTAGCGCTCTTCAATACACAATAGAACAGATAAAGAGCATCGCTCACTTTGAATCCGGCTCAACAATGACGTTCAAATTTGTATCAACAAGTCTCGGTCGTCCAGGACGAGTTTAATAAATCGCGCAGGTTCACGCCTGGCTTCGTCCATTTAAATTAGCCAGATCGCCTGCGATAATTTGTTTATTTGTTTATCGGCTTCCTTTCTAAGGATGCTCATTTGCACAACAGGAAGTCATTAAGACCCGAGCTTTATTGCCTATTTCCTATGATTAGCGTCTACGATTACTCCAGACGCGAACTTCGTTTTGCGCTTGAAATCATGATTATTTGAAGCTTCCTCTAAAACATAAAGTCCTTAATACGAAATGGAATGTTTTAATTTTAACTTTTAATCACCTTGTCGTAAATTGTTGTACGCAGAGCAAACTATTTGTATGCATGTATAAATTTTGTATCATTAAGGAACAATTTCGTGCAACGGTTTTACAAGAGCTGCGCTCAACAAAGCTAAAATAAAATAATTAGGTACGCTTTTTGCCAGTTTGTAACTCATACTCTGCTTCATATTCAATATAAGTTCCTCGATGATGAAGTTTTAAATCTCCGAGAAGCCGAAGCTACATAAATAGAGCTAATTCTGCGCGCGAAATCATATCAGGCGTTCTCGTGTTCTGTGAGAAGTAAGAGAAAATAAGATTATGAACGGCTCAAATTTGGATTGTAATCCTGTTGAGTACAGATCTCTTTCTGTTTGCTCGGCAAGAGCTCACGGAGGTTATTATTATGTCAGAAAGAAAATATAGATTGGATTAAATTTAAGAACGGGAACGGAAACCCAAGGTAGAATCACGAAGTAAAGATATTTAATAGTTGCAAAGATTTTTCAGTTAGCCTTTTGCTTCAATTAAAAATTACAGTTTTCTAAGAAAAAAAAAACATTTTGTCTAACCAAGTCTCCTTTAATACAGGCCCGCTCCTTTAGGTGGTAGGAAGATCAGTGTTGTTACATAATTGGGGTAGTTCTTCTAGATTTCTTTAGAGATGGGGTAACTACCGAAAGCGTGCAATAATGTCAAATTGATTACCTACAATCTGCAGTACAGGGAGAGAAGCTCCACATATTTGTTTGCTTTCATTGACACGTGCCTCTTGGAGGTAATACTGATGGCCAGATGACCAGATGAAAGACCAAACATCTATTTAAAAGCCACTTGGTCCATTTGTAAAAGATGGTCAGCCTTAATTTAGAGGTCAGATCAACAATCTGTTAAGTACGTGCCCCATTTGTACCAGATGGTCGTGTGATGAGACACAAAAACGCTCTGACGGTGTACCTTTAGAAATATGACCCTTGCTCATTAATCATCCTTTGAGAATTATTTAAATCGTTCCCGATAGATTGGACGAGATTTGGCCATCAACATCACCGCAGCTCGTTACCCTTACCATCGAGGTGGTCCAAATCTTTTTCTTTTGCAATAAGAGTCCAGACGAAACCGAACTATCGATTCGGTTGCTTCTCTACGTCTCCTCTTTTCCGACCACCCTGCATACAGAAGTTGCTGGTCTAAGAAAAAGACAACACTGGGAAACAATTGAGTTGGAAGTCAACAATCTCAACGGTGTTATGAATAAATGAATCTTGGCCAACACAAAAGGAACGTGAAACATATGAGGACATAAATATTCGAGGAAAAAGTGGGAAAGTCTTGAGTAAATAGAATTGGCGAAATTCTGAGGCAAAGACAACGAAGAAAAAACACCCGGAGAAGTGTGGGGAAAGAATTGAAGTAAAATGATGCAAAAGGGTACCTATTAAAAGCAGGTCAAAGGAGAATTCAGTAGATGGCAAGAAGGAGAGAAAAAACCAAGAGACCGAGAGAAATGTGATTAGGAACAGGCATCAAATACGACGTCGCAGATGACAGCAGGATTAAAAAAGATATCCTTTTCTATCTTCAAAAACAGAAGGAAATAATGATGCAATCTTTTTCTAGATCGTCGGGAAAGGCGAATGGCGAAACCCTGCAATTGAAGAGAATTGTTTGAACGTTGTAAGAAAGGACGGAAGCGAGCACGAGAAACTGGTTGAATAACAATTGGTAGATAGAAAAAAAACATAACGAAAGTGAACTCATTTTCTGTTTTCTGAAGATTCATTTGAAGTCCAAAAATGCACGAAGCAATCGGTAAAAATGAATTCTTCTAGATCGCTTTTATATTAACGCGAAAAGTAAAAAGAAAAAAATATTAAACGGGATGTGGTCTCATGGACATCAAATAAAAGGCAACTCCTTTGTCCAAGGCTTTAATTTTTCTTGTAACTGATTGTGAGTCTGGTCATAATTTACAAAGTCATAATTTACAAAGCACACATCGAAAGGGATAATAGAGCAAGTGGCGAAAAGAAAAAAAAAAGGTGACGAAGACCATTGGAGGAGAGAGAAAAAATATCCAAGGTGAGAAAAGGCTTGAACAAAATAGAAAAGGCTGGCAATATAAAAACCGTGATAAATAGAAGAGGAGATAAAGCAAGCAAACCTGAAACCAAATCCGAGGCCCTAGATATCAGCAGTATAAAAAAAGGATGGGGGTGAAGAGAGAAAGGAAACCAAACAAAACAGTAAAAAAATCCTAGGCTTCAAAAGAGCAGAAAAGGCTGATGAATTAAAAATGTGAGCAAGAAACCAAATCCGAAGCCATAGATATCAACATAAGGAAAATGAAAGAGGAATGGAACCAAGTGAACAGTGCAAAAAAATCTAATGCGAGAATAGACTTCAAAAGAGGAGAAGACTGGTGAAATGGAGACCATAGCAAGAAACGCGTATTTCACGCTTTTTCTTGTCCTTAAAAAATGAAACTGAACCTTGGGATGGAATTACTAAAACGTTTAAGTCAGCAAACATACATTATACAAATGACCTGAGCTCTATTGATCGATATACATAGATTGAATTAATCGACGTATACATTTCTATAAAGAAATTTTACACTGTAGCGTGCTGGTAAATTACTTTTTAATTAAAAACAGAAAACGAGGCAGTATTGTTGGGAGTAGTCCATAATTAGGTGAGATTTTTAATTGTTGAAAATAAGCACGTCCTAATTTGAAAATGGTTTATTTAATCTGAGCGACCGGTTTCGGTATGAATACCTTCTTCAGGCCTACAAAATAGAGAGAGTGAAGTATAAAACATATGAACAGTAAAGATTACAGTGAATGGTAAAAATTTGAATACATTTTTAACAGAAGATTTTTAACCGCATGTTGTACAATGTTAGGTTAGGTATATTCGAAAACTATGTAAATACATTGAAAAATAATAATAAACTTTTTTGATTAAGATATGGTCTTAATGGGAAACAAATACTTACAGCTGAAAATTTAGAAAATAAAATGATTAAAAATTGCAAAAGAAAACAAACAACCATAATGTAACATTTTAGTTGCAAAGGTTGAGGAACAACTGATAGGAGGTAAAGCGAGTGAAGTTAGTTAGTTAGTGCCATGAATATAGGTTCGTATTGAAGTTTTAATTGCTCATTTAAGCAAATAACATTGATTTTGTTTAATTTTATGTATTTCTAGTGCTTCTAGTAATGTAAGTTTGTGACTTCTAGGGCATTCATGTAAGAGTTCGGTATTATTGATATCAAGTTTATGACCGGTGTGAAGTAGATGTTTACCAACATTAGAATTTATTGTGTCTCTAATATGTTCTTTTATACGTTTATTTATATTTCGTCCTGTTTCGCCTATGTAAATTGCTTGACAGTTTTCACATTTTAATTTGTATACTCCACTTTTTTCAAATTTATTAATTTTATCTTTATTGTTTTGTAATATACTTAGAGTGTTAGTTTTTTGTGTTGTCGTGTAATTGATATTAAATATATGTAAAACTTTTTCTATTTTATAATTAATATTTCCTTGAAAAGTTAGTTGTTTGTATATAGTATTTTTGTTGTTTTTATTTTTATTTTCAGTAGAATTTTGAGGTTTATTATTGATTTTATTGTATATTTTATTTATGTTGTTTAAATTGAAGTTATTGTTTATTGCTATTTGATTGATGTAATTTAATTCTTGATTTTTGTTTTCATTTGAAAGTGGAATGTTTTTAATTCGATTAAAGTAATAATGAAAAGCTTGTTGTTTGTTTTTGTGAGGATGATTAGAATTGAATGGGATTATTATGTCAGTAGAGGTGGGTTTGTGGTATATGTTAAAGTCAAAATTGTTGTTGTTTATGTTTTTAGTAATGGTTAGATCTAGAAAGTTGAGTTTGCTGTTTATTTCTTTTTCTATAGTGAATTTTATATTGATATGTATGCTATTTATGTAGTTATGGAAGAGTATTAGATCTTCGTTGTTGCCTGACCATATACAAATAATATCATTAACATATCGCTTCCATAATTTTATGTGTTTAGCAAAATGTTTATTATTAAGAATGGTATTTTCTAGGTGATTCATATAAATATTGGCTATTAGATATGCGTTGGTTGCGCCCATTGGTAGGCCATCTGACATTTTATAATATTTATTATTGAATTGACAGTAATTGTTTGCTGTAGTTAGTTGGAATAATGACATTAAGTTCTAAGTCTAAATCTTGTTGAGTGTTAATATGTTGTTTGAGTATATTATATATTAGTTGAAGAGTTTCTGTTATGGGAATGTTAGTGTATAAGTTTGTGACGTCAAATGAGATTAATTGGTCATGATTTTGTATGTTTATGGATTTCAGATTATTTATTAATTCTAATGAATTATTTAGGGTGTGTTCGGTTTTGAAATTGGTGATGTTATTGAAAATATTGATGAGTATTTTATTTAAGGGGTAAGTTGGTGTGTTTATAGAGTTGACAATAGGTTTAATAGGTATGTTGTCTTTGTGCAATTTGGGTTGACCGTATAATCTTGGTAAAGAAGGATTCATTGGGATGAGTTTTTTGAATGTGTATTGATCTATATATTTTAGGAGTGTGTTTTGACAATTTTTTATAATGATTCTGGTGTTATTTAGGAGGTTTGTTATGGGATTTTTATTGATTTGAATGAAGTTATTGTTAGATAAGAAAGCTTCTGTTTTTTCTATGTAATCATTTGTATCAATTAAGACCATACCTGCGTTTTTATCTGCTTTTACAATGGTGACGTTTTCTTTTTGTATTTTCTGTTTGAGTGATCTGAGAGTCTTGTGTTCTTGAATATTTTCTCTGGGGAGTTTGTAGTTATTCAGTTTTAATCTTCTTTCTTCATTTTTCAATATTTGTGGGCATTCGTTGCGGATTTCTTTTTCATTTGGGTGATGTCTGATAGCTGCATCTACTTCTACAGCAAGTAGTTGTAAATTTGGTGTTGATGGAATATTTGTAACCTTTTTGAAGTAAGTGTTCTTCAGTTGTTGATAGTTGTATGGATGATAAATTGGTGATTCTTGGGAAGAATGTGTTTTTATCTCTTGTTTGTGGTGGTTGCTTAGTTTGAGTTTTCCTCCTTTTTTTACTGTTCACATGTTTTATACTTCACTCTCTCTATTTTGTAGGCCTGAAGAAGGTATTCATACCGAAACCGGTCGCTCAGATTAAATAAACCATTTTCAAATTAGGAAGTGCTTATTTTCAACAATTAGTATTATAATTAATTAACATGCAGTGTGTTTATCGAAACGCTGCACTTGCTTCACTGTATTATACTCGGTTGTGTTTCTAAAATTCTTTACATGGAGAACACACCACAGAATTAATTTGACGAGAAATCATATCGACTGTTTGTATTACAGAGAAAAGAGAGTGGCTTCCGAGTTTCGCGAAAAGCAAGACGAAATGTGATTAGAGAAATTCAGCGTCGTCGCCGGCTGTTCCACAACAAAATAGTCAAAGTTTCGCGATCTCTCCGCGTTTGTTACACTCATCGTAATTAACGAGCAAAATAAGAGGAGCTTCCTTGAGAAAGTCGACACGGAATTTGTTATTTCTAACGAAAATTTACCGAACAACTTTTAGTTAGTAAGTTAGACAGCGAATTCGAGTTTAATTCGCTGTAAGCTCTCGCGATATTTATTGTTTCCTATAATTTAGAATGAAAGCTCCCTTCTTTCTCGACGTGTCGCCGCCGTCGCCTGTCGCTTTCACTGGGCGCTGCACTATTTCGTAATCCTCGGATACGTGCAAAAGATAAATACCGATATATTTGCGTTTGCGATCGTGCATTCGCATCACGACACGAATGTTTGTTTCGAAATAAAACTACATCATATTTCCGCTTGTTCTACAAATTCCAGTTAATTTGTGCGGCGGTGCCGGACTCACGTGTCCACAATAATTCATCTGTAACGACAAAGCTGCTATATTTATGTAGCAGGAAATTTAAAAATGTTTAGATACATTTTTCCATTTACAAAACCTTACCTAGTTTTTTTTTTTAATAATATAATTTCAGGCAACATCGTTGGGGGCAAAAAGAAGAAACGTGCGGGTATTTTGGACAGAAGAATATTGTCAAGTAAAAATATGATCACGACCAACCGCCAGGCCTGTAATTCAATTTAATGTTGCAGTATTTGCCAACATGCAGTTTTGCTACAGATAAACGTCTAACCGAGCAATTTCATTTATTACTACATGTGTTGCTGCCACCTGAAACTTTAAAGCCATGAGATATGGTGCAAATAAAATCATTTTCAAAACTCTGGCTGCCACACTTAGATAACTACCGTTCAAACTATTTTTTTTTTTTAATTTAGAGTGGCGAACTCGACACGTGCGACGGTAAATGAAAATAAAAACGCGTTTGATTCGTAATTGTGGTAATATCGTTATTGATGATGTCCGGTGACAACTTTGTGCGAAAATGCGCATGAAATGGCTCGTTTGGAATTACTGTGATTTATTAAAACAATGGACGAGGAAATGTCGGTGTCAATCTAGTAATAATTCGCAAATGAACGTTCGGCAATTTATTCGCGCTCCATGAATTTTAAATTTCCGTGTCGACTTTGAATCATTACGATAATATTTTTTTATTAACGCACACAAACTCGATTTACAATAAATAACTGCCACGTGCTCATTCTGTTGAGTTGAACAAAAAAGATTAATCACATGGCCGTTATTATCAATAATAATAATCATAGTAGTGATTATATTAATAATAATAATAATGTGAAACGGTTTCACTGTTTTAAGGTATTATTTGTATACAAAGATCAATAAATCGATAATTTTGTTGAATTCGTCCCCCGAGGGTGGCGCAGCAACCTACCGAGGGAGACACACACGAAAATAAACGTAACCTAGAAAATTAAAAAGAGAGATTTGATTTTTTCCTTAAGGTTTTGGGGGCGGTGGATTGCGAATGCTTGGGGAACAAAACTCAAGGTATTTATAAATAAATACAAAAAAAATGTAATTAATTACGACGGTTAAAATGCTTCGCAAAAAGCGGGGCAATTTGCCAAGACGTTTTTCTCATTACAGTTTCCAATAGAAACCGCCATGATCGATGCGGAATTCTACCTCACGACATTCCGTTTCTGATTCAGAATTAAAATTAAAAATTAAACATGGCAAATTAAAATTATACGAGAGTTTAATCTTAAATCTGAGAATGAGTCCCACAAATTCATTTCTAGATATCACATCTACGTCAGATGTTGAATTATTAAGCATGTTGAAATAGCCTCTCAGATCTTCGGGGACGTTCCTAAGGGACCTCGTGCAATCTTAATTTATGAAGTGTCAAGAATTTTTGCGAATGCAGAATTCATAAGCACATATGGTTGCAGTGGAGATAACTCAGAGTATACCGGCGGGGATTTTGGACCGGAGATCCCGCATTAAAAATATATCAGCACTATCTTGGCGATAAATCTTCCAAGAATCTAGTGGAGAAAACTTACGAGAACGTGTGCATATAAATAAATGACGGGGGGGCGCCTTGCACGTTGCGTGCCGAACAAAGCGCCTAGCAACAAAATAGGTCATCGATTGATACGATTATAAATTTAACTTTTACTTTTCAGGTCGCCCCGACACACGTACTTGAAGCAAAGGGATTTTTCATTTATGACACCGACCACGAATTTGGGCCACGCCGTTTAACTACGGACATTACTGCAGTGGTTCCCCTATTGATTTTATAAAACCGACATATTTGCAGTCGAATGAGTGGATGAATATATTAGAGTGGAATTGCTCTTTCATTGATAAATTCGATTTCGATTAATTTCATCAACTGTCTTTGACTATTATTGAAAACAAGACTCGTAGTACCCCACATACAAGGTGTGACAATAAAGTATGGGAACTCGTTGTTGTGTAAGGTTGTAGATAGCAAGAAACACCCTTAGAATTGGATGATGTTATACTATTCAAACTGAGTCTCATCTAACACTGATCGATTGATTAATTTTTACTTTGAATCTGCTGAAAATTTTGCTTTTCACTGATCTAGTTCACTTCAAAAACAGGTGTAAACTTACATTGAGTTGAAACCCATCAGAAGATTAATTAATGAAGGGGTGCATGTACAATCACGTTTCAAGCAGACCTCCGCCAACACAAAATGCGCTCTCACAAAGACCAAAGGCATCGTAGAGGTCGAGTCGTTTATTTTCGTCGGAAAAATCTAGATTACCTCGTTTGTCTTTCACATCCAAAGTGCATCCGCTTTAAACACGTTTCAGCAAATTCCTCCTCAAAGCTGAGGACGCTCTCTCCCCACGATCGCGCGCCATGATTGATGGGGCAAAGTTCGGACGAGAACGCGCCTAATTTGTCGTCACGTTTCGGGAATGTATTTAAAAAAAAATTTAACGCTTTTTAAAGTGAACACAAACAGGAAATTAATACAAAAATTGCTTCGCTTAAGTTTTTACAATACTAAGGCCCAGATGTACAATGCTGAAGCTTAAACCCTTATATATATAGTGGCTAAACGCCCCATGTGGGGCAGCGCCGCTTCTTTAAGAAGCTCTCTAGATCCTTTTTCCGGGGTGGATCGGTCCCCATTTGTTTTCCTAGATCATCTTGCCTATTTCGCTCCATTGCTTTCTATTTTGCGCCTTTTGTCGCCACCTGCTAACTCCTGCACTTCTCAAGTCCTCTTCTACTTCTTCTATCCACGTTGTTCTGGGCCTCCCTCTTCTCCTTCTCCCGCTAGGTTCCCATGTCAGCATTAGTTTGGTTGTTTCTTCTGGTTTCGCTCTCCAAACATGTCCAAGCCATTGTATTCTCTGTTTCTTAATCTTTGTTATTATGTCCTCTTCTATCTCTTTGTAAAGCTCATTGTTCATTCTTCTTCTTACCTCATTCTCCGACTCTTTTACTGGTCCTGCTATTGCTCTTAATATCTTCCTTTCGGCTATTTTTATTTCTTCCTCATATTTCTTTGTTATGCTCATGGTTTCGGCTGCATATAACATTACTGGTCTTATTAAAGTCTCATATATATTTATCTTTGTCCTTCGTGATAGATTCTTGTTTGTCAGGAGCTTCTTATTAGCATAGAAAGCTCTGTTTATTGCCATAATTTTTTCTTTAATTTCGATCTCCCTGCATCCATCACTAGCTATCATGACGCCCAAGTATTTTATCAACTTGCTGAAATGTATATTCCCCCACTTTGACGTTATTATTTCCTACAACTTTCTCACCGAATTTCATTATTTTTGTTTTGTTTTCATTTATCTTTAAACCAAGTTTCTTCCCTTCTGCGCTTATTGTTTCTAGCATTTTGACCAGTATTTCCCTTTTTTTTGTTATAATGACTATGTCATCAGCATATGCTATCAGCTGGCTCCCCCTTGATCTTAGTGTTCCTTTGTTAATGTCTCTTGTTGCGTATTCAAGCACTAAGTTAAATAACGTTGCAGATAGCGCATCCCCCTGCCTTACACCTTTATTTGCCTTGAACTCTTCCGTTTCTCCTTTTATTGTTTTAATACTCATCTTGGTTGATTTCATTGTCATTACCGTTAGTCTTCTTATTTTTGCCGGTATCCCGAGTTCTTTCATTGCCAACATAAGAGACTTCCGGTCTACAGTGTCGAATGCTTGCTGAAAATCAATAAAAAGTAGCTCTAATTCCATTTTGTGTTCGTATGCTTTTTCCATTATCTGCTTTAAGTTATGAATAGCATCTGTTGTAGACTTTCCCTTCGTAAATCCGCACTGATATTGGCCTATAAAATATCTTGCTTTATCTGTGAGTCCTCGTTGGATAATCGAGGATAAGATTTTATAGAGAGTGCATAATAAGGTGATTCCTCTGTAGTTTCTGCAGTCTTGTTGGTCTCCTTTTTTGTGTATTGTTATTATTTGCCCAGACTCCCATTCCGTTGGCATTACTTCCTCTTTCCATATTTTTGATATTAGTTTATATATGTGCTGTTGTAATGCCTCACCTCCATATTTTATTAATTCATTATTTATTCCGTCTTTTCCTGGTGCTTTCCCGTTTTTCAGTCCTCTTATTATTTCTCTCACTTCATTTTCTGTTGGCTCGTCTACTAAATCTTCCTCCATATCTTCCTCCATCATTAGGTCGTTCGTTATTTGGTTATCATTTAACAATTTTTTAAAGTAGTTCTTCCACACCTCCTTATACTCCTCCACATTTTCTACCACTCGTCCTCTGTCATTCTTTACACCAGTCATTTTACGTTTGTACGTTTTTTTCTGCTCATAGATTTTGTGATAGTAAAGCTTAGTATTCTTTTTCTTCCTCTCATTTTCAATGTCTCTTATTTTTTCCTCTTGCCACTTTCTCTTACATTTTCTTAATTCTTTTTTACATAGCTTAAACCCTTAACAACGATTATTTCAACAATTGTTAAGCTTTGGCTTAAAGTTAAACTGGGCCTAAAATAATACCTGATGGTACATAGTTGTGGAACGTAACTTATTTAGCTTTCTACGTATATATTCACTAAAAAAAACACACACACCAACAAAATTAGTCTCGCGTTGAAAAGTTTCTGCCGGAATGAAAGACAAACGCAAGCGAAGATTTACGTATCACCATTTTGTCGTAATTATAGCCCCCTGAGTTTATCTACTTCGTGTCACTCGTTAACGGTTCGAAGTATTTACGGCGGGAAAGACAGGCAGTTTATTTCCGACGCGATCGCCGCTAAACTACTTCAAATGTCTCAGTTATTTGAAGAAGACTAGGTAAAAATAACCACCGTCAGTATCAAATATTGCGGAGAAAATTCTTGCCTCCTCAAAATTAATCTTTGCTACTTGCGCCTTGTTTTGCCGTGGATCTTCCTTCTTTCCGCAGTCCCGTCTGCACATAAATCATCTGCTTTTTATCTCGCGCAAGAACTACATCGTTGTTGCAATTCTTCATGGGAGATAAGATCGAGGAAGCGTCGAGGTGTAAGCTATAACGCTCTGCAATAGTCGAGAGTATTAGCAGAGTCACATCTGTCGCTTATTTATAAATTGCCCATCGAAATAAAGACCGATTTTAACAGTGTGCAACTTGGAACTAATTAACCTTGCATCGGCGATTCACTTCACATTTTTATTTTCAATTTGAGCCTCTTCGTCTCTTTGTCTTGCACCCCTCGATTTCATTCGGGCTTACACTTTCAACACTTGTTATGCAAATACGTATTACGTCGTCTCTCTTTTATTACTCACATAATTATTTACTCGCGCATTTTCAGGGCGCGCTTCCACCACAGGGGAAAAAATGTTTTCCGTTTCTCATTACTAACTGAAATAACACTAAACAATTTATTCTTTTATCACGTGTTGTATAATAACGGGTTGCAATTATCTGTCATTCTAATTACCGTCCTGAATGGAATTTTATTCGACGACTGCAACAAAGCATACATCATAAACAACATGTGCGCTTCCTCAAATCGTAAATTTCGCATATGCATGTAACAATAGGACATTATACAGTTCGGGGGAGGCAATGCATTAGTTCCATTTGTTGTAATGGTACAGCATTGTCGAGTTGTATCTAGAGTAGAGTTTCACGAAACTTCTCAAGTTCTAAATTCAACTAAGACACCGAAAGGAATTCGGCCACGAGTTAATTCAAAATTTCTTCGTGGAACTATTAGCGTATTTAAATTATTGAAGAAATACTGCATAGGCCACCCGTAAATCAATTTATAATTGCCACCAAATTTCGGAAACCCAGAGAGATTATCGACTTTTGCCCCATACGTATCTGGAGAGATTTTTCACAAAAGTGAAAAGTTTCCTTATTATTCAACGCGTACTTTCGACCCTCGTTTTAGTTGAAGTACGTTTAATTTTTTGAGAGAGCGAAAAGGGTTTGTTTTGAGGGTCGCTCGCCATTTGGGGAGTTCGCGGCATCTAGTGATTTGATGAACGATAAATTCCTACTCGGGTCCCTTTGACCTTGACCTTTAAAAAGTTTTAATTTCTTGTTCGGGTTAAATACAGATAGGTTAAATTGGATCTTGTTGATCTTGACGTTTCATTTGACCTTGACCTTTAAATTAAAAAAGTATGTGCTTTAATTTTTCGATCTTAAATTTTTGTTCGGATTGAATAGTTAGGTTGAATTGGCTTGACCTTGATATTTCAACTGATCTTGACATTCAACTCTTTATTTTATTTTTTGAATTTTCAGTTTTCTTTTAATGTTTTGTTTTGTTTCTTGCTTGGGTTGGATAGAGTTTATGTTGACCTTGAAATTTCAATTGACCTTGATCTTTAAGCTTGGCTTTACCTTGACTTTTGACGTTTCTGAATCTCGTCCCATGAAATTCTAATTTTTTAAAGATTGTTCGCTATTGTTAGTCTTGAGTTGGGTTGACCTTGACAATTAACATTTTTGACCATCGACCCTTGAAATTTCAATTTTGTAAGATTTTTTCCTATTCTGTGTTATTGTGTTGGATTGACCTTCCTGACCCTCGTCGCTTGGAGTTTCAATCTTCTAGTTTTTTCCAATTATTATTGCTTGGGTTAGATTGACTTTGACCTTCGTCTGTAGAAATTCAATTTTTTTTTCTTATATTCAAAACGTCGATATTTTTTATTTTGGTTTCTTGCATTTGTTAAACCATTTTGTTATTGAGTATTTACACCGAAGAAGTTATTAAAGCACAGCCAAACGTCGGCATTTAAATTGATTTTAAAAGCTGATTGTTGAAAAAATTCCACGAATTGGTCCGTAATTTTCAACGAATAAAAAAAATGATGAATTCGTTTGTGAACTCACCGGTGAGCTCATCAGTGAGATTGTCGATAAACTCATCTGTGAACTGTCAAAATGAAATGTCTACAAAAAAAAATTCAGTTTTCTGAAATATCCTGTATAAAGAAGTTTATTTTTTCGTTTTCTCTAATACGGTGAATACAAATATCATTGTATTCATAATTTTTAACTTTTCATATTTTTTTAATTAACTGTCAAACTCATAAAAGTAAAAAGTTGACAATAACAATCAAGAGCATCTTTTATAAGAGTTCTTTTTTTAAGCTAAAAGTGAGTTGTCTTTTGTTACCGTACTTTTCATGTTTTGTGTCAATCTTGTCAAAATGAAACATCGATAAAGCAGTAATCAATTTTTTGAAGCATTCTTCTTTTAATCTGAAGGTGAGCTCAAATATCCTAGGGTTTCAATAATTTGCTTTTCATATTTTCTTTATTAACTGTCAAACTTGTCATGGTCAAATGTTGGCAATTACGTTTCTGAAGAGTAACTTTTATAAAGTGTTTAATCTTTTTTTAATCTCACTAGGCGAGTATGTATAAACATCAACACTTTTTGTCACCATTCTATCGAAGTTTCTTTATTAACTGCCAAACTTGTCAAGGTTAAATTAAATTAAATTATCTATCAAACTTGTCAAAGTGAAATGTCCATAAAAGACTTCAATTTTCTGTATCCTGTATAAATGGGTTATTTTTTTTTCTTTCTCTAATAGAGTGAATATCGCTATTTTTCTAATTTTCGAATTTTCATATTTTTTTATTAATTTTCAAACTTATCAATGTAAAAACAATCAAGTGACTGACAAGCATCCTTTATAAGACTCCTTTTTTGAAACTGGAGATGAGTACAAATATCAGTTGTCTTTTTAGTTACCGTAGTTTTCATATTTTTTAAAAAATTATCTGTCAAACTTGTCAAAGTGAAATATCGATAAAGCAGCAATCAATTTTTTGAAGCATTCTTCTTCTAATCTGGAGGTGACCACCAAACATCAGTTGTATATCATGACTTCTTTCATTTTCTTGTGTATTAATAATGGTTACAGTAAGTGAAACTTATTCGATTACACACTGTATAAGCACTTGCAGTTTTGTTGAAACCAAACAAAGTACTCCTATTATTTAACGCATCTCTAAATTAGGACAAAAAAATCGAAATTACAATAAATTTTGAATTTAATAGGAATAATCACCGATTGCGGAATATTGTGTACATTCATCACTGAACTTATTGCATAAACGAACGTACGTACACACACTGCTTTGTTGTTTTATGCAAATCAGACAAATAATAACGCACATGCCGAACAATGGACAGTTATTTCGGCGTAGTGGCGCGAATTTATTTACGGGCCAATTTAGGTAATTGTTACGGGCTTATTCTTTATGATTACGAAGGGGGCGACCCGGGAAGCGATCAATCAGGAATAAGCCGACCGTAAAAACCGCCATGAAATATTCATTATTTCTGGCGTAACTTTTATACCCGAATGTATATTATCGAGATAAATCATCCGGGCCGATTTATTTGTACGGATTCGGTTGTTTGCGGAAAATGAGTCGCTCTTTTTCCGTTTTGTTTCCGACGACGCTCTGCCAATTCGGGAACGTCCCGCTAATTTATGATGCTCATCGCCTTGGCCTTTGTTGACGTTCGAAACTTGGCGGCCAAAAAGGTTCGATTTTTTTTTTCTTGTTGTTATTGCGTCGAGGAGAGCTTTCCCGTGAAGACGACGTTTATCTTCAAGGTCCGCTAAAGCACGGTGTCTTGCTCTAATTCGCCTAATAACTCCACAGCGTCGACCTCAAAGTCGGAGGGCGCATGAATTTATCATTTGCCGTACAACGTTATGTCAAGGAACGACGTCACGACACGTCTGCTTTTAGCTAAATTAATTTTTTGTGTTAATTTAGTCATAAAAAAGGTTCATATAGTGAATAGTAGATAAAATATGTTTAATTTTAAAAAGCCCAGTGTTCATAATCAATGGAATTTAAAACAAAATGTATTTTACTCAAAATATCAAGCCGTAAAAATATTTATTTCATTCCACACGCTGCGCTGCACAGATACACAATCGAATTAGTTACTCTCCTTTCAAAGTCGATCAATCGTAATTTAAATAATTTACCGTGAAACAAATCGCTTTTTCTCGCTCAATATAAACGCGGAGCCGCATTTTGCGTAATAAATTACGCCCGGAATTATAAAACAAATAACACTATTGTCCGGCAGAGTAAATTCATATTTTATTCAGGCAACGCCGAACACACGCCGCACGAAAAAAGTTCTAAATTACGGCAAATCGAGACGTGCCGAACGAGGACCACATAAAATTTTGATAAACTTTTGAAAGCTATTTCCGGTTCGCGGCGCGCGGTAATTTTTTTTTCCGGGCGTACGCAAATATCGCCCCTAAATTAATATAGAGACCGGAAATTTTGAAACTACAAATGGCGCGTTTGTTCAATAAACCGAAAAGGGTAGCCAGAAATAACCAGTAATTTTTTACAAAAAAAAAAATGGGGTGGTATATTGAATTGAGTAGGGCCTTGAACTGAAGTTCTACACTTTTTAATGATAGCTTTAAAACAGCTTTAATTTTCCAAATTAAACTCCAACAAAACTCGACTTAAATCATGTCGCTGCAAACGAGCGATCTGACCTGAAACAGGACGTGACCTAATAGTCCCTAATAATAAATTGAAACGCAGACGCACCGCTTTAATGTCACTGTCCCATTAGCATTTAGATGATACTCAGTGAGAAGAAAGATGTATACGTACGTAATAGAATAACCTGCGAACTCAATTTCGCCTTCGCCACTTCGCCCCAAACATAATTTTATGTTGTATGTTTTTTTTTTGCATAATTCTACTCTTGTATGTATAGAATTCTATCTAACGTAAACACTACAGTTGTTTCTTCAACTTTAAAAGCAAGTAATGCAAAAGCAACAACTACCCCATTCATTCGATGCATAAAACATCGAATCAGTTAGCAGAAGTTTGAGCTCTAAACGAAAACAAATTCCGCCGCTGAATTTTGTTTCCTGAAATGTAAACAAACGGTAGTATAGAAAATTGGCTTTAATTTATCATTTCGCATGTTATAGCGCCACGCTTTCTCATGTCACAAACTTTATGATAAATCCACCGTTAATGATAACAAATACCTGCACGGCGTAATTTATAGTAGACGCAGATAATATTTTATAAATTATGTAAACATTCGCGCCGTGATTTATGCGCTTTTATTTAATTAATTAATCGGAATCAGTTATGTTTCGTGATTGCCTGTGTAAATCAAAAACGTCCACATTGCACCGCGACTGATTATTATAATAATATGTGATAATAATTGCAACGCGGGAGTTAATTAAATTGATGGGACTGTAAGCGTACCGATTCCGTGGAGTCCCGGAGTTTCTTCGCCCGGAGCCGTTCCTAACTTTTCGTCCAGATACTCGTGCATTAAGTAACTACATGAAATTTGCGTTTAATTAGCGAGATAAAACGTTAACGTTGTCTGCATTAAGCTGCACCTAATTTGCAGATTTTTTGCGAAGCTGCTGCGAGGGTCTGAAACTAATTAAAAACTAGGTGCCTAATTTTTTTACATTTACTTTTGAAAAGCACGCCGAAATAATCTGTTTAAAATTGAGATGCAAGCTTCTCACTGACTAATTAAAAGTTATTATTAACTGCAAGAAGCTCCCAAATAAATTGAAGTTTATTAATGGACAAGTAAATTATTATTTAATAAACTAGATAAGTTCTATTGCGTTGATCCAGGTTCCAGGATTAAAATTCGTAGACGTTTTACTTTTCTTTTATATTCAAATTTGATTAATGATTAACCGGGATTACTTATTCATTTCCAATAGAAAACATTTGACAGGTCAGAATTTTGAATATTTAGGTAAAGTAACTAGTAATTAATTTTATTTTTCGATATTTGCTTTCAATTTAAAAAGCTTCAGTTTAAATTTATTCGGAAATTTCAGAAAATGAGACGCGCAAGTCTTTTAATTACGAACAAAATTGCATAACATTTTCAATTTAATTGATTTTCGTTTCAAAGCTTTCGACCGTGTGCGCCTGCTGCACAAATGTGACAGAAACGTTTAAATTTGTGCCGTACTGTAAATGTACTTTCCAAAAAAAAAATATGTATATAATTTAACAGTTTTCTAAACTTTCCTAAGGAATTTCAAAGCGCATTACTCTTTAGAAAACTAGAGGCGAAGTTTTTCGGGCTGGAATTTAACAAACTGCAAAATATGTGAACTCTCCCAAATCCACGTTTAGAATTTAATCTTTTGTTAGAAAGTTACGAGACGAAGCCACATTTTTACCATCGACCTCATACATAACTTAAGCACGACTTAAACGAATCAGGTTGAATCGGAAGCCAGCGCGTAATTTGTTCTTTTTTCATTCGATTTTGTTCACTTTTATATTTAAGCTGCATACATAAGTTAAGCACGACTTAAATAAATCGAGTTGAATTGGAAGTAAGTGGAATTTGTTCTTTTTTGATTCGATTTTTTACCATCGACCTCATGCATAAGTTAAGCACGATTTAAGTAAATCAAGTTCAATTGAAAGTACGTGTAGAATTTGTTCTTTTTTGATTCGATTTTTTTTACCATACGTTAAGAACGACTTAACTGAAAGTGAGTGGAAGTTGTTCTTTGTTGATTCGATTTTGTTCGTGTCTAAATTAAAGCGGCTCTGTTAGGACGCAATTAAGTTTAGAGCAATGGCAGTAAAGGAAAGCTATAAACAATACCTTTTTTTGCGTCCGCGCTAAACGCTGGCGTTGTTCATGGCATTAACGTGCGCCTATTGTCTTATGTTCCAACAAGCGCGTTTACAACAAGAACAACCACAAACACAACACTGACATTTCACACATACAAAGCGAGGACAAAACGTCGCTTGTTTCGACGGCGCCAGACGCCTTCGGCTGATCTCACGCGATCACGACGGAAAAGTTTGCGCGCCGTTGCGGGAAAACGCGCGCCCCTACATAACGGACCGGAGCAGGAGCAACTACAAACGTCGCGACGCCTCACCGTCGACTGCAGCACCACGGTATCCAAAAACCTTCCCCCTCCCCGCCACACGGTGTTAATAGAATCTACAGAACTATTGCGTCCCGTTGTTTATTGATACGTAAAATAAAAAGCACAAGAGCTCCAGTAAACTAAATTTTAACGCTTTCAAATAGTTTCACTCGTAAACGAGTTTTACGCCGGCGATGAAAATTTTGAGTAAACTATTTCCGAGCTTTATTGGCGTCGTGTTATTATTACAAAACTCGAACGCATTCTATATTATATTAATTAATTCATTCTAATAGAACTAGAGTAAACATTTTTATTATTTACCTTGAGAAAACCGTCAACATACAGCGAAACGTCGATTATTACAAAATTTATTTGACAAGACAAGTATTTCATTTCTCTGAAATGGCGTTGCAAACAGGAGAAGAACATTAGAATATTTCAACGATTTATGAAAATATAATTTACTTCCTCTTGGCATTCCGATGTCGAGAAAAATACTCGGCTATATTAATCTCTGCAACAGTAATCTCAAAATTTAATTAAATATTGCATTCGGTCTTGCTTTTCGTGTCTAGTACTCTGCAGTATTTTCCGCCACGTTTTTTGCAACTCATACATAACTGATGGAAGCCGAGTTGGAAATAAAATGAACTTCCGTAAAACGAGTAAGAAGTAACGTAGATATTAATTATTTTAGTAATCATAACATTAAAAATTTATTTCCTAAAACGTTTGGAATCTGTGCATTTACATTTTAATAAAATAAAGTGAGGGATGCGATCAGAAACAGGATTGCACACTAGAGAAATGCATTACCCAGTTTTATGAGCCACATCTGCTCTACGTAATTACCTATTATAGATTTCCAGGTCTTTCGAAATTGAATTCTTTGCCCGCTTATACTTTCCGCTTTCGAAAGTCATAATTGACTGATATGAAGAAGGACGATTTGTTAGTCCATTGTGGTACAAAACGGCGAGGCTCGTGAAAGGATATTGCGAGACAAAGTGCCCCCCGCATTTGCGTATTCATTGCACGGATCCCTGAAACGCCCTCGTCCGGAATAAATTCGCGAAGCCATCTGATAATCTGACAAGGTACGCAGACTTTTCCGTCTTATATCGTCGCCGTATGAATTATGTGCGACGGCCACGCAAGGGTTTTTTTATATAAACGACACGTGCTCCAGTCAGATGGTGTTTATTGCGAAAAAACGTCGCTCAAGTACGAAATAAAGACGGAAATGAAAGACTAAACCCTGCTGGCAGAATAGCAGATTAAGATGATGTGTTGTCGGAAACCTTTCTCTTCCAGTTACTACCTCCCTTATTACATGAAAAGGTCAATGTTCATCTCCTGGAAATATATTTATTATTTTTTTCATTTTCGCACCCTTACAATCAACTTACTTATTTAGGACACGAATTTAACTCTGATGATTTACTCTTCCAAATTACGTGCATTATGCTTATATCAGTAGACGAGTTGGTAGTTAGCCACATATTATATTAGACCTAAATGGTACCCGCAGGTTCAATCCCGTGCTAAAGTTCCGTCACACAAATTCGAGACGGGGGAATAACTTTAGTGTACTTTTAATTTTGGACGTTTCAAGTTCCGTCGAACATACGAGTATTTCGCAATTATGCAGATTAACACGCTCTCCCTCTCTTTCTCTTCAAATCACGTTAAGCTCATACTAAACGTTGCAGTTGATGTGATTAGCCAAGTTGCACATCACATCAGGGGGGGAAGTTTCAGTTTACAAATGAAAGAAGAGCAAAATTTCGAACTAACTAATTAGTGATCGTGCTATTATATGAAAATGTTGGAAAGTTTCATTTGCACTGCGATTATAATTGAGTTCCGATCGTCTGCTGCCTAGGGTGTATTAGTTACAAGCTACAAGAAACATCCGTCGCCTTTACTCGACGTCCTTTCATCCAACGAAGTAAATCGAAATTCACAAAAGACGAGACGAGAAAAGCGGGGGGAGAGAGATAGCCGGGCCACCGATTCAATAAAATCCATTAATCAGTTTGGATAGAAGACGTCGCCGAATGCCGTAAACCGACTCTGTTAATCATGTTTCCCTCCGGTGGTGATGGATCACTTTGCACCTTGCGTGCCCGAAAATAACTATCCCCACGTGGAAGTACATATATACACACACGCACCCCTACGAAACAGTGGCCCGTCTTCATTGTCACCTATATAAATCCTTCGACGTTTCTCTGTAATAAACCCTCTGCTAAATAATAAACGTTCAATTTTCCGCGAACGTCGCTCGTCGCAAACTGCTTGCAGAGGAGCTATACCTTCACTACCTTCTGCGTTCGAGGCATCCGTTTTGATTTATTAAGGCCCGCATAAAAGTGACGTTCGAAATTTCCTCTTCTTTGACTTGATATTATAGGGGAAATTTTACTTGGAAACTTCTTTGAGAAGTATTAAATCAAAAGTCGACGCTATTTCATCGTCGGCGAATATTACCGAGAATTCCTAGTTTTATCGCGACGTAAATCGACTTTCGATCATTACTAATGAAATACTCATTTCATGAGTCAATTAAAATAGTATATGTATAGCTCTGGTATTGGTTTTATGTAGAAAAAGTAACGCAAGTAAAAATTTCATTACTTTCGGGAATCGTTAATTTCAACAGAAACAAAACAGGACTAAGATGTGCTTCTTGAGGCACACCAAATTAAATTCTTTTATGTACTACATGCTTCATTTAAAGTACAATATACTTTGAAATTAAGTTAAATTTAATAAAGTTTACTTGGGGATGCAATCAATTAAGTTTAGTTTAAGTAAATGGTTATTTCCCTCATCAGGACAAAATTGTTGAATGTGTATACAGGGTGTCTAAAAAAGCTTAGGGCTAGTAATCTCTTATAGTGACTAGCAGTTCCCCGTTGTGAAGATCATGGCAACAAATCCGACAAATGGAAGAAATTTCTTAGTTTCTTGTTAAGAGGAGAAACATAAGGATTAAATAACATATGATTGTTTAATATAATCTTGTTACTTTAAGTTTTCATTTCGAAATCTAAAACATTTTTCAAATTACGAAATATCCACTAACTATAAATCAACCAAAAACTGATGATCGATGTACAACACAGATTAATTCTTGCCTCCCTTTCGTAAATTAGTTCCGCGTCGATTTGTGGCCGTTTGCCTTTCGCCTTTTAATTCAGCGAAACACAAACAGTTTGCGTTCGCGGAAAACGAATGCACGTAATAAAGCCAAGGGGGGGGCGCAGCGGCAGTTAATAAATCAGCTATTAATGTGCAGAAGGTACGGCCGTGTTTGCTTCCCCCTTAAATTTTAATTCGGCGTGAAAGATTGAATCAAACCGACCCGCGCGCGGAAATCGATCGCGTCGTTATTATTGGGGGAGGAAGTTTTAAGGGCCGCTCGCGAAACGCACCCCCCGACAAGCGCGCAGCTTTTAATAACGAAACTTCGGCGATACGTCGAAATTATTAATAAACATCTGCTTAGCGGAGATCTTCGGTTTAACATAAATAAATTCGAAATAAATAAAATTAATTTAATGGGCGATCAGAAAGGTATCCGCTTGCGCAAGTGAAGCTACCGCGAGAAAATTAATTAAAAATAAATAAGCTTATGTGACGCGGGTGATAGAAAATAAATTTTGCAGGTTGAAAACTAAAGTAAAAAATAAAGTAGACCTCGAAAGCACCGAATGGTCTGAAACAACCCCAAAAACTCGAGCTGGTTGTTTCGTATGCAAACGCTATATTTAAATAAAGGATTCCTTTGTAACCTCCTTCATACAATTATTATAGACTTGAATAATTCTTACTTAGGATAAGACTTTCCGCATCGAAACCAGGAATAACCGTGATACTCATTCCAACAGAAGGAATCGAAATAGAACAAGTTAGCTTTGAATATTTAAAAGTAACAACAGAAGAAACGAACAAGTAAACAACAGAAAAAAGACGATTTTTTTACATAATCAAGTAACTTTTGAAATGACCAAGGACACTGACAGTTGATGAAGTCATCAAGTTTGAGATTTTAATTCGTACGCCTATGTTTCTATTCCTTTATTTCTGCGCGAGTTTTTATGTTATAAACGACATCTATCGATCTTAGTGCTAACCGTTTTGAACTCGTTTGAGTCGTTCACGAGACAAAACCATGGCCAGCTACATTAAACATTCACTGACCTGTATGGCCGTTCCAATTCGACTTTTAAAAATTTTGGCGGGTACTCCTCTCAGCGCCTTTTGTGAGTTTTTAGGTAATTGCAGTTGCCATTAAGTTCCTGCAATTACTTGAAAACTCACAAGAGGCGCTGAGTGGAGTACCCGCCAAAATTTTTAAAAGTCGAATTGAAACGGCCATATATACACGTCAGTGAATGTTAATGTAGCTGGCCATGGACAAAACCAAGAGGACATGCAATAGATGCCAACAGATGTCGCTGTTAAAAACGACATCTATCGATCGTAGTGCTAACCGTTTTGAATTCGTTTGAGTTGTTCACGAGACATGCACTAGATGCCAGTAGATGTGGCTTTTACGTCAAGAAATTGCAGTAAATTTTCAAAGAGAATAAAAGAAAAAAGATTACACACAAAAAACGAAAGAAATCAACTGACGTTAAGGTTTATTAAATGTTGGCGTGAGGAGATTTCGCTTTTAAGTTCAAGACTGGCGCAAAAGTTCGATTCTCTTTCATGGTTTTTTCCATATTCGTCAGATATCGCTCACAATTGTAAAATACGCACATTCAGTGAATTTAGAATAAATCCTTAAGGACAATTAAAGCTCTTAGTTGCGCGAAATCTGAAGTTAAAAGCGACATCTATTGATTCCTTTCGTTTCTAATCAGCTTTTTTTTGTTCCTTTTCTTATTCTTTATTTGAGAAAAAGCAATGGTGCGCGGATTTTTGTATTGTACACTGAAAGCAGTACCTATTAGCGTCGTCGATATAAAATAGAAATAAAATCATAAACAAAAATAAATTGAACTGTAGGTATGTTCGGACATTATTGTATTAATCCTACTCACAAATATTTAATTAATTACGAACTAAATGGGCTTTATACAAATTCGGTTTTCATCATCTCGTTGAAAAATTACATTAAAACACGTGAAATGGTGAAAAATGTCGAGCCGTCATAATATTGTGTTACAGATATCCAGGTCATAATATATTAATTTAATCGCCTTGTACCTGCAACCATACAAACAGGCTAAACTTAAAAAAAATAGGTGCGTACATCCATTAAAAATTAATGTTGGTTTCCAGTCAACTGTCTACTTTTATTAACAATGAGCTGGAAATTATTTTCTAGAAAATCAATAAGTCAGTCTTTTCCAATTAAGTGAACAACATACATATCACAAATTAAGCGTGAAATAATTCATCAAAATTTAAAACTCATCATACGTAGACAGAAACTGTAATAACTGTCTGGGGCTAATGTTTCAGCGTGGAATAATGAAAGCCCAATAAATCGTAATAATAAATTTGGGAATATTTGAGCCGTGCGTTCCGGGGAATTACCGAGCTTTTTTCAGCGTGTTTCCGCACAAATTTGTCTCGTGGGTCGTTCATCAACCTCACCAATTATGTTCTCAATTTTATTCAATAGGTATTAACTGTAACTCCGTTTCTGTGCATTCATATAAAACAACATTTTAAATTAAACCAAAGATCTCATTGAAGCCGTTTACAGAAACTTGTCAAAGCTTAGGGATTAAAAACGCCAAATTGATTGATTCATTCAAGGATAATTTACAGCGAAAGTTGATAGTAAAAGTAGGAAGGACTAGTAGAAGGAAGCAAAGTGTTTATAGATGAACAAAAAGCGAGGGTAATAGAAAAATAAAAGAAGTCTTTGGCTTTCTTTAACGATAGAACACGAACTACTAAACTTATTTAATGGACGTCCCCATATAAATGGCTTTCGGAATTATTTTAGAACTCGATGGTTTTTATTGGATTAACCGAGCTACTTCTGCCTCCCAAACTGCCAAACTTTAAAACTGATTTAACATTCAGGATTGTCCGTAAAACTAGTTAGCCGGAATTTCCCTGCTTGCTCTCATTCATATTCGCATTCGTTTTGTAATTTACACGCCCCGCACGGGGTGTGTTGGTAAAATTTAAGTTGACGTCATGGGGGATACAACGTAGGGGATTCCGCTTCCCTCGAATGAATATTTTACAACGCGGTTGTAATTTGGCACGCTATCACCTCGGACCCGGTAGCAACCGACACAACGTGCAGGAATAAGCGAAACGATGTGGTTCAAGTAAACTTGTAAATATTGCAGCATTAAACTGCATTACGACGGCCTGAGGTTTCCGCTTACGTTAGCGGCGATCATAGTTTGTAGTGAGCCGGGTTTCCGTTGAAATGTTGCCGAACACGTTCCGGAAATTAAAACGTCTATGTCTGAATTTCGAGCGGTTGTTGAAGTGGTTTAAAAAGAATCGGTTTGCGGTCGTGTTAATTGCGGAAAACACGTCCGTTTCCCCGCTAACAAAAATTCTTTCATTCTTGGCCAAAATGTAGACTGCGTTTTCGCTGAATCAGACAATTAGGGAAAATCGATTGCCTTACGAAGGCGTTTCAATAAGTTCCAAAGTAGCGGAAAATTGCTTTCTCGTGTTTACAAATTACATTCTTGATTTAAAATTAAATAAAATTATTAAAAATAGAACACGGTTTCAATTAAGAGCTTTTGTGCAAACTTCCATAAATGATGGACATGTATTGGTTCTCATATTTCAAAAGCCCGAGGCGAAAACAGATCGGTAAATAGAAGCATAGACAACAATGAAAAAGCTTCCGTATGAAAAAGTTGATGTAGGCTTTCATTTCCGTATTAAACTAATCCAAATATAAAAATGCACTTCTATGTGCCTTTGTGTGTGTAACATCGATGTTATTTGATTTTTTACAAGGATCGCCTATGATTCCTGCGTTGTATCCCGATATTTAAAAAAATCTAGCATGTACTGCTGCGCTCAAAAGAATAATATAAACTCTAACTTTATTCGTTCTAAAAAATTAATGAAAAATGTAAATTTCAATGTGACAGTTAATTCAACAAATTTAAATAAATAAGGATTAAAACAAATGAAAAGATATTGGCAAACGTAAACTGTAGTATAATTTGATGTGTCATATCCAAAAATTGGGTAATATGATGATATGTAGTAAAATAATACTAATAATAAAATAATAATAATATTGTTTGGAAAGTGTGATATTCATGGACAAAAACAATTAATTAGACTTACCGACAACGTCAAAATTGAAACATTAATATTAAACGCATAAAATTGCTGGTGAAGAAATAATTAACGTGTAAAATGCTTGGGATCTACTGTCAAACTTGACGTGAAGTTAGGTAGAAACAAGATCAAATAGAATGAAATGAAATTGATTAATTGTTTAAGTAAGTATAGATAGGTTTAACCCATTTACGGCCAAGTCAAGAAATACAGAGCAGTTACAATTTCTCTTTAGGAAAAAGGTATTATTAGCAAATAAATTATGCAAAAATATTAACAATTTATTTATTTTTATTCATAGTTTGAGAAAAAATGATGTTGCGTTAACGCAACATTGGCCAGATCCATTCAGTTTTGTTTGTGATATTTTTTAAAACAATTTGCTTGCAAATGTAATGATAATAACAGGCACCATTTTTCATTTACAAAAACAGAGCTTCTAAATTTCATTTGTTAATAAAAATGATGTCAACTTTTAATTAAACAAAAAATTGTTATGCATGCTCAGATATAGAGAAAATTTATTAATTTGAATTATGTTTTCTTAAACTTTTTACTAAATTAAATTGATAATTTAATTTTTTTTTTGTAAAATGCTATCTAAATAACTGTTAGCAAACTTGAAACTGTGAAAAAATTAAATGTTAAAATTGAAAAAAAAAATTGGAAAATGGCGTTGCATTAACGCATCAGTGGCCGTAAATGGGTTAAAATTAAGATAGATCTGATCATTTATGCAATTGATGTTAGGTTCGTTTCTTAATTTATGTGTTTCGTAAGCTTCAAGTAAATTTAGTTTAAAACTTTTTTCGTGTTGATGTAATAATTTAGTATTGTTGATGCCTATTGTATGACCTGTTTCTAGTAAGTGTCTCCCTACATTGGTTTTATTACGTATATGTTCTTTTATTCTTGTATTTAAATTTCTACCAGTTTCTCCTATGTATGTAGCATTGCAATTGTTGCATGTTATTTTGTATACACCATTTTTTTCGAGTGTTTGTAATTTGTCTTTGCCATTTTGAAGTATATTAAGTATGTTTGTTTTTTGTGAAGTGGCTGTGCTGATGTTGTATTTGTTAAGAATTTTTTCAATTTTGTAGTTTATGTTTGCTTGAAATGTGAATTGTTTGTAGCTATTATTATTAGTGTTTTGTGTTTGATTGTTATTTGTTGATTTATGTTTATTTTTTATTTTATTTATTGAGTTAGTTTGGTAATTGTTATTAATAGCTATAGCTTTTAAATATTCTAGTTCTTTAGTTTTTTCTTCTTGTGATAAATGAATATTTTCTATACGATTTAAGTAATAATGAAATGCTGCTTTTTTGTGTATATGTGGGTGGTGTGAGTCATTAAGTATAATTATATCTGTTTGTGTGGTTTTGTGATATATATTAAATAGAATTTTATTGTCTTTTTTAGTTAATGTTAGGTCAAGAAAATTTAATGAGTTATTTTTTTCTGTTTCTATGTTAAAATGTATGTTTGTGTGTAAATTATTGATATAGTTATGAAATTTGTTTAAAGAATCACTATCTCCTGTCCAGATGCAAATTATATCGTCTACATATCGTTTCCAATATTTAATATTTTGTGTGTATGTATTATTACTGTTGTGTATTTTCTGTTCTAAATTATCGATAAATATAACATAAGCAATAAGATATGCATTGGGTGAACCCATGGGTAAACCGTCTGACATTTTGTAAAAATTTTTATTGAATAGGCAAATGTTATTATTTAATGTGTTGTTGAATAATTTTATTAGATCTTCGATTTCTTGTTTGTCTTGTGTATTGTTTTCTAAAATTTGTTTTAATGTGTTTATTGTTTCATTTGTGGGTATGTTGGTTGGTTACATCAAAATATACTAATATGTCATTGTTTGAAATGTTTAGATCTTTTAGATCGTTTATTAGTTCTGTTGAATTTTTTACTGAATATGTGCTATTGTAATTTGTAATGTTATTAAAGATTTTTATTAAAGTTTTACTAATTATGTGTGTTAGAGAATTTATTAAATTAACTATGGGTCGTATGAGTATATCTTTTTTATGTAGTTTTGGTTGACTATAAAGTCTTGGTATGGTGGGATTCATAGGTATGATTTTGTTAAATTGGTATTGGTCTATGTGTTTAAGTAGTGTGTCTTTTGTGTGTTTAAGTGTATTTTTAGTATTGTTAATAAGATTTTGTAGTGGGTTTTTTGTTAGTATAGTAAAATTATTGTTAATTAGAAAATTTTCTGTTTTCTCTATATATTCTTTTTTGTCTATGAGTACCATACCTGCATTTTTATCAGCTTTAATAATGATGATTTGTTGATCATCTATTTTCTGTTTTAGTGTTTTATGGTTCTTTGTTCTTGAATTGTTGAGTGTGGTAGTTTGAAGTTTTTGAGTTTTCTTTCTTGATTTTTAAGTAATTGAATGCATTCTGCGCGGATTTCTTCGTCTTGATTGTGGCCTTTTATTGTGTTGTCGATTTCTATGGAGAGTAGTGGTAGATTTGGTTTCTTGGGGATGGCGTATTTATATCCTTTTTGTAATAGATTTTGTTCAGGTGTTGTAAGTTGCATGGATGATAGATTTGTTATTCGGGGGTAGAATTTTTCTTTTGTTTTGTATGTTATGTTTTGTTGTGTTTGTTTTTGGTTTCTGAGTTGTTGTAACTTCAGGTTTTTCTTTCTTCTGTTTTCTTGAAATTATGTTGTGAGATTGTAGTCTAAATCTTTTTTGAATGCTTCCATTTCGATGTAGTGAAGGTGTTTGGTAAGTTCTTGATATGCATTGTCCAGTTGTCTTTCGATGGATGCTAATTTGCTGTATATTTGATTGCGTGCTTTTTTCAAAATTTTCTTTCGTATTGTGGTTATTTCTTGTTGGTTTAATTGTGTAATTCTTATTTTGGTGAAGTTGGGCAATAGATCTTCTTGTAGACATGTATTTACGAAGTATAAGTGTTCTTTATTGTTTCTTCTCCTCTTCTCCAGAAGTTGTATGTGTTTTAGGATATCTGGCGTATTCGCAGTAATTTGATGTGTCATATCCAAAAATTGGGTAATATGATGATATGTAGTAAAATAATGTAGTATAATTGTTTATTACGTTCAAAGGACAGCAATTGATACGAAATTAAAAATTCAATTTGGAAGAAACAAAGGGACAGGTCGAAAGTAAAAGAAAGGATTTAATTAATTTATTAACATGGACTGAATATATAAGGACAAGAATAAAATAATAAAAATACTTACGTAAGTAGGATAACAGAAACATAAACAGAAGGAGTAATTGACTGCAAATAAAACGAAGATCAAAAGAAGATAAAGACAATGGGTGAATCCTGAATCATAAAACTACACTGCTCATGGCCTAAATAAAATGAGAAGTAAACTTTAAACAGTTAATGGTCCGGAGTTTATTCAAATATTCTCTAAGAAACTGAGATCTCAGGCATCTGTTTCGTTTAAACAATTTTGGAATTAAATTTCAGTCATGATATATGTAGTATTGAGTACAAATCACTTGAAACTGTGATATGAACAGTAAATTGAACTGAAATACTTTTCCGCATTGCTGAAGAATCCCTATATTTTTACGACCTTACTAGTAGAGCCTATATATCACCGGGGAGATGATGACCGCGTCATTTATACACACTCGTTCGAAATTGAGTCGGGGCAGTTTAAATCATTTTTATCTGCAATAAAATTTTAAGTGTTATCCAATTTTACGCGGAACAAATTCCCCGGGAAATATTTACTGCCTCAAGGCCGGCGGAAATTGTTTTCCCGGAGACCGCGACGCGGTTCGATAATTTTCCTGCGATTTACGGCGACCACCTGAATCCCGAATAAGAAAAAAAAATATAGACACCCCGGAGCGCGGCGGTTTGGTTATAAAAGAGGAGCGCTTTAAATTCGGTATTAATTCCGGTGAATTTGAGGAATTTCAACCGCAGTAGTTTGTAACTCGTTTGCTGCGATAACTACTTTTTCAAGTTCGGTTTATTCTTGCTGTTTCAATTGGAATGCAAAGGGGAATTCTAACGTAGATAATTATTTGATTGTAATTACGAAATTCTCGCACGCGTTCGTGATTAAATGGAATTTTATAAATTGGAAAGATATGCATAAAACTTTTAAGTTAACGAAAGCTTTCTCCCAGAGCTTTCGTTTAAGATAAAGAAGAAGTAAACGCGAAGTGACTAACAACGAGGTGTAAAGGTGAGATTTGTGTTTAATTTAAGTGAGTAAATCTTTACGTGGCATAAATTTATGGAAGTATTAAAAATTGAAAGCAAATTTATGAAATGACCCTTTACTGCCGAGGCGTTTAATTTTGCGGAAAGCACGTACTCAAACGATGTTACATCTGGGGTAATTTTAATGACGGTCATAAAATTTTGATCGGCAAACATTATGTCGGCAAGGCAAAGTTAAATTTTAGATGGTTTTAAGCCGCGCAGATATAGCGCTAATCCCGCCGCGCCGGTAGAAATTCCGGGCATCTCCGGATTCCGGTAAACTCGTGCGAGACACGAAGCGAATTCCGACGGTGTTAATCGACGTTTTCTTCTTTGCCTACGGTTTATATTTATACAGGAAGAAAATTAATTTTTGCCGCTCATGAGAAAACAGCAAGAGCTCGCTCGACGTTCGAGAGAAACTTTCAGTACTCGTAAAGTAAGCAAACCGAAGGCGGCTGAAATTAATTCTCGTGTAAACAGAAACTTAATCGAAACGCTTTTATTTTATTTAGAAAAATTTTAATGATTACAAAACTTGCTCGAAAAAACAGCTGTGATGTGAGAGGCCGGCTGATTTTATGGAACTGAATCGCATCAACAATAGAAACAAGAGCTCTGGATGTCAGTTATATTTCACATAATACATTGACGAAACAAGCCGCTCATATGTCGGTTAACCACAAAACCGCACTCTCAGGACATGATGATATATACGCGTGTCTATTTCTCTAACAACATCCATTCATTTCCAAGTATACCACAATGGAATTTCACCAAAAGGCAATACAAAATCGAAATTAAATAACTGCAACACTCTCTGTTTATTTATTGTTACTATTCGAGTCATCTTTGGCATTTTATTTACAAGAAATGTTTCCGCATTGCATCCCCTTTTTTCCTTGAACCAATTCACAGCTTCTTGAAGTTTAATAGATTTACTTAATTTGTTTTAATTGTTTCAACTCACTAAGGCCAAATTGATTTTAAAAAATAAAGAGTAGAAATTACGCTCTTGAACAGGCTGCCATCGAACGAAGCTGATAATTTCAAGCATCGAGAGACACCCCCAAAATCATTTACAGCGAAACCCCCGAAGACACTTAATTGACACTCAACGCACTGACTTTGATTAATCGCGAAGAATGCGATCGGGAGCCCCCCGCGCCCTCCTAAAAGGCAAACCCCGGGCCGAATCTAAAATTCCATTGCGACGCAAAATAAAAGCAATTACGTCTTCGCTTTGTGTACTTTGCGTTAGAGGAGGAAATTTTGAGTCGCCGCCCGGGAAAAAATGGGAACGCGAAACGGCGGCCCGAAGCCATGTGTTCGTCCATCTCTCGTAGTTTGACTTTAATTTCAATTTTTGTCTTCGGATTGAATTCGTTTAAATTTCAGCAGAATTTCCTCCGGGACGTATCTCATTCACTTGCCAGTTTGGAAACTCATATCTGCATCCTTTGGGAAGACTCGTATGATAAAAATCTCAGACTACGTTCTGTACTAACACAAGAAGAAAGAAAACGGTAATTATTTTAAATAAAACTTTGATACCGCGATGGATAGTAATAATCCGCATTGGTCGATTGTTGACTATCCAAGGGAGGTCAAGTGTTCTTTTTTTCTTCTTCAACTTCAAACATACCTGCATGTATTGTAGGTTGGTAGAAATCGATTTTGTATACTTGTATGGTATGGTCTTTAGATTTCGTGTAATTGTAAGATGTATTATAAACATCAAATACAAAATCGATTCCACGACAATCGAAAAGAGGGGCGAAGCGCTTACGTAAACTACCAGCCACAATATAGTTACTTAGCAAACAACATTTGCATTGGGATAATCTGAGGAGCAATGCTCGATCGGTATGTACTCGTCAGTAAGAGCCAATATTTGTGTTCCGAACGGAAATCAATATTGAATTTGACCGGGTGGTTTCGCTCAGGTGCAATTAAATACGATGTTTTAGTTGCAAAATAAATTTCAGAGCGCGATTTCCTTCTTGTCGTCTTGAGGACCGCCGGAGCCCATAAAAATTTGTCGCTTTTATGTGAGCGAATCCATGCATTTTTATGTGTCGCGAGGGTGGTATACGTGTGTGACAGAAGTAAAATACAAAAGCCGGAAGCAAGCACGCATGTCGATGTATGTACGTCGCGTCTTTACGGGCGGCACTTAAATCGCGTTCGTAAAACTCGGCCCGGAAATTTAGGACGCGTTCGCCGATGATACGACAAAACGCTTTATGTTTTATGGGTTTCTTCAGATTATGCGCACCCTTGTGTCTCATTATTCGATGAGACTGTACGCATAATGCAAAATACTTTGATAAATACAGGGTGGAATTCAACTGAAAAATCAAATTTAAAACAACTGACCTATCACTAGAATGTTTGTTGTTTGTTTGAAAACCTCTGCTCGTTCGTAAAATATACATGCGTCTGGGGTTTTTGTAAAACAATAAAACCAGTGCTTCCTTTTACTTTGTACAAAGTAAACGCGGATTTTCCCGAAGTTATTATTGACCTTTGTCCCTTACGTATAAATAATTGAAACTTATTCGATTACACACTGTATTTTAAAATACTTGCAAACTACAACAAAACAGCAATGGCATAAATTACTTACACGTGGTGGATCAGGTGATAAGGTAACTGTGACGTATCATTTGAAATGCACAAATGCTTCCAAAATCCTTCGTTCATAATGTTTAACAATCAGAGATTAGGAGTGTAAAAGAGCAGCGCGTTTAAAACGAATTATGGGAGCAATGCTAAGCTCATAAACTGACATTACAGCCCCAAGCCAGACATAGCTATCTACACTGAAAACATCAGCGAAATAGCAAAACTGCACAAATGTTTACTCTGCACTTCATAGAGCCGTACTTAGCGCCAATGTACGAGAGTGCTTTGGAAGGATTTACACGATGCTCTCCTCTGGCATGGGTACCAAGTTAAATCTATTTATCGCGGACGTAAATGTTTAAGTTGTAATAAATTTGGTTACAAAAAATAATACTTTTACTAGTCTGTGAAATCTCGCTGAAGAGCCAATTACATCAAGAAATGCAAATCGGATTTTACAAGAAGGGGCTTACTGAAAGCAATTTTAAATATTCAATACTGCACTGAGTAGTATTCACTTCGCATTGATTGATGGATTATTGTATGTCATCCTGCAAAATGGGCAACAAAACTCAAAATGTATTCAAAAATAGAGAAATGTCGTTGTGACATGTTCTATTCTGCTGTAATGGAGTGTTCCTCATTTCTTTTAATTAAGAAGATACTTATGGAAATACTAAGGGGATCCTGCCCGAAATCACTCAGAAACTTCGACTTTATTAAATGATAAATTGCACAAGTTTAATAACCGTGCTCCTCGTGCACTTCTCGCCCGCCGGCGAAGTGAATTAGAGCAATCTGGAAAATGGGGGCTGCGTGTTTCCTTCGGGCTTAGTTGGTAGGCTTTCAGCGCTAGGTGTGGCAGCGTAGTTGTTTATGACAGTTGGTGAAGTGTTTCTTTCAATTTCGCTGCTCGCGAGCGGAAAACGCAGATACCGCGTCATTGTTGTGATGATGCCTTTGTGTCTGGGCCCTGTTTTTATTTCAGTTTAATCAGGCGAATTCGCGAAGACAAAGGATTCGACGATTTTAGTTGGTTAGTTTAGCGGCGCAGTCAAATTGCGAAGAAGGGTTGCACGCTCTTCTTTGGGGGGGGACGAAAAAAAAAGCGCCGAAGATAAAGCGCCTGCTTTGTTTCGCCCGGGGATGAGGTAAATGGAACGTACAGGCGGATTTTTTGCGAATTAAAACGGCGTCGTTTGTGTATAGCCCAATGAAGAATTAACTTCGTGTACAAAAGGCGAATAATTCATAAGTTTATCCAAGATCGGCTTCAGTGGAAATAATTTCCAAATAAAGAAAACAAATTCAATTAAAATCAAACAGTAAACATCGAATGCACAATGATCATCGAACAAACTACAACAAACCGCGAATGTATTAAATGTAACTAAATATTTACTGAAACTTACGGATTCAACGATTATGATTTACTTCAATTTCAAACTCTTGAAAAGTAAATTAATTAAAAAATTTAATTAAATTAAAATTTTGTAGTCAGTAGATTTCTTAAGTCATAAATCATTTTAAAGTCCATAGATTGGAAACCTAACATAAAAGCGCTGGAAGCCTAACATAAAAGACGGGTGTAAAGTCTAGGATTTTGGTAAATTCCATGAACTTTAAAATGTATTGCAAAATATGTAATTACGGTTACAAATATCCGATCAATTGTAATTACTTTAAACACATATTTTGTAATATAAGAAAGTGCGTCAATTTAAAACCTGATGATGATTTTCTTAAAGTATACGGTAAGGTCTATGTCTATAATGTCCTCGGTTTTCGAATAGTCCATAAATTTTACGAAATCTATTATTTTAACGTCCATGGACTTTAATAGGTCTATCTGTGTTTATAAAGTCCTTGGTTTTAGATGGATTTTATATGGTTTTGGTAAAGTCCATGAATTTTATAAAATCATGCATTTTAGAGTCTATGAATTTTATGAAGTCTGTGATTTTAAAGTTCACGTTTTCAAAGTTCATGAAATTTAAGAAGTCTATGATTTAATTCTATCACTTTCAAGTCCATGGATCTTCATGAAGTTTGTAATTTTAAGGACATTTTTGGATACTTTTTCATTATAATCATTATGATTATATCCTTAGTTCTAATCAACCCCTACTTACTTTATTTGTTTATCTTTTTTCATAAAGATTATGACTTTGATTGTGACGGCTTTTATAAATTTTAAAGTCCCATATTCTCATCCTACCTTAAAGTGCATAGTAAGGTCCGTGTCTATAATGTCCTTGGTTTTCGTATAGTCCATGAATTTTGCGAGATCTATTATTTTAACGTCCCTCGACTTTAAGAGGTCTATGATAAGGCTGTCTGTGTTTATAAAGTCTTTGGTTTTGCATGGATTTTATATTACGATTTTGGTAAAGTCCATGAATTTTATAAAATCATGCATTTTAAAGTCTATGAATTTTACGAAGTCTGTGATTTTAAAGTTCATGTGTTCGAAGTTCATGAAATTTAAGAAATCAATAGGTCTGTTCCTACATAACTTTTGACGGTTTCGAAACCATCAAAAGCATGCACTCATCAAATTTTTACAATGGATAACGTTGTCAGAACTGATAATTATTTCGGTGGGCAACTGATTTTGATGTTTCGAAACGGTCAGAAAGCGATGTAGAAACAGACTGTACGATTTTCAAATTTGTATATTTTAAGATCTATGACTTTAAAGTCCATGGATCTTCATGAAGTCCATAATTTTAAAGTCTACGGCCCATGTTTTCATCCTATGATTAATTTAACGCTCATTCGTCACTTTCTCATACATTAAATTGATAAATCTATATAGTTTCTTATTTATTTTAATCGAGAGTTTAGCTAAATACAACTTTAATCACAAAATCAAAATACGGGCCCATGAATTTGAAGTCTACGTTTATAATGTCCTTGGTTTTGGTATAGATGGATTTATATGGTTTGTACAGTCCATGGATTTTGAAAAGTCTATGGCAAGGCTATCTATATTTATAAAGTCCTGTGTTTTGTTACATTCTTATGACTGTATTTATTTGATTCATCTGCTGCTCTTTCTTAACCGGGGACGTACTGTTGTTTTGGGGATAATTTTTCATTTATTTTATTTCTGGAAAACTAAAATACATATAATTTTCTAACATGTTCTCTGATGTCAATTCCTCTCGCTATTGTTTCTTTGTCGGTTCATTCAAGAATCACCCCGTATATAAACTTGTGGAGAAATGTACTTAGTTGCTTGAGGTGATGTTCGGTAACTAGTTTGTTTGATGATAATAAGGTCTTTCACTAAGGCTGGGTTTCTCAGTCCTAGTTTAACTTTAAACTCCTGTTTATTCCCATGGTAGAAATTATAAAAACAATTGTTCCTATGAAAATAAACAGGAGTTTAAAATTAAACTAGGACTGAGAAACCCAGCCAAAGTATAACGCAAATAGAACTTGGTTCATAATGGGAATTTCGTGAAAGTAACATAGATGGCAACAGTAAGCATCATTAAAAGGTTAAATAAATGTCGTTTTTTCCCATGAGAAAACAAATCAGTCAACCAGAACGCTGCGAAAATATGTGACTTTTGCATCTTCAAATTTGGCACTTGACAGTAGTTCGAAGAAAATAACATAGATGGCAGCAGTAAGTATTGTTAATTAAGGTTATTGTATTTAGAAGGTACCGCCATTCATTTCCGCGACTTCGTCCCCCAAATTCACAAAATCTTTAAACTGGACACTAAATCGCGCACTATACACTTAAATTTTAAGTATTTAATTATTGTTAATAATTGTGAATAAATTATGTATTCCCGCTAAGAGAAATTAAGTTAATTAATTAGTCAATCAGAACGCGTCGAAAATATATCAATCAGAATGTTTGAAAATTTGGCGTTTAATATTAGTTCGTGAAAATTACATACGACATTACGACAATTTAAGACGAGTGACTCTCGTACTTTCAATGCATTCACTTTTTGCTGATGCAACTTGATAGATGGCGTTGTCATGCTCTTAGAATGTTTATGATGATTGTTTGAAAAAAGCAATTCAAACTACGACTGAACAGTCGCTTAACAAAAAGAAAGATACATCGGTTACAACGCTTTTATTATCGTCGCTTTTAACACATTGAGTGCCAAAATGTTTTTAAAAAATTTCCCGCGGGCCAAACTCACTTTTTTCTATTACGTCCTTATTTTAGCTATAATTACACATTTTAGAGACACATTTAGCAGAGTGTTTTCAGTTTTAATATTTCTGGCAATTTTTTAACTGTCATACGTATTTGAATGACACGGCCCCCCAAGATAAATTGTACGTTATTTTATGTCCGAGGCCATGTCATTCAAATATGTATGACATACTAATGAAGCTAGTTATTAGTGCATGCGTTACTAGCCGCGTTCGTAAGAACCAAGCGCTCAAGTAGCATTCGTCTGTGATTGGCTTATTTCAAAGAAACTCAAAAAATCCACCAATCACAGATGAATGCTATTTGAGCGCTGGTTCTTACGAACGCGGTCATTCTAAGCATAGTCACTCAAGTGGGTAGTAGTGTATGCACATAAACCTACATACGTACCTAAAATATGTCGAAACGTCGTCGAACTACAAGAGAATGCAGACAAACTCGACATTGAAAATTCTAGTGCTTCAGACTACAGCTCAGATGATTCTTTGCAATATCAAGAATGGGAACCATTCCAATACGAATCGTCTGACGAAGATGTTTCTAACAACGCGAGTATAGAAAATGATCCGCGCGAATTTACTTTGGAAGAAACTGAGGATGATCAGGATCAGGTGCCATCAAAGGATGAACAAACAATAATGAATTCCGTTTGGAGTGAATATTTCCCTTCACTGGATCTCATGGATTACAGAAAGCCCTATCAGTCGAAATCTCTCCAATTGAGGCATTTTCTCTATTTGTAGATGACGAGGTTATAGATCTCATTGTTACTGAAACTAACAGATTTGCAGAACAGTGCATCAGATCAAAAGAGCCACAGAAACATGCTCGCATCAAAAAGTGGATACTAACTGATCCGGTAGAAATGAAGAAATTTCTAGGATTGACACTGTGGATGGGTTTAGTTAGGTTAAATTCACTGTCAGATTATTGGTCAACTCGGGGCATTTACCGATTAGATATTCCACGATCAATTATGTCAAGAAACTGATATCAATTATTACTGAAAATGTTACACTTCAGCAACAACGAAACAATTGAGTGAGACTCTAGTCTTGGAAAAATTCAGCCTTTAGTTGATGTCTTGCAAAGAAAATTTCAAACAACATTTTGCCCTGGTGAAGATATAGTAAAAGACGAAACCCTAATTCCTTGGAGAGGACGTTTGATATTCAGGCAATACATACCAAACAAAGCACACCGCTACGGCATAAAACTCTTCAAATTGTGCTCCGGCGATGGGTATACATGGGCCTTCAAAATATATTCAGGAAAATCTGCAACAGGACAACGCGAAATCGGATTAGCTAAAAATGTTTGTAATGAACTATGTGGAGAACTTTTGAATGAAGGCAGAACCTTATACGTGGATAATTTCTACACAAGCTACGAACTAGCCAAGTCTATGCTTGATAAAAAAACGCATGTTGTAGGAACAGTCCGGGCAAATAAAAAGAACATACCTAAAGAAGTTCTGCAAGCAAAACTTAAAAAGGGAGAAATGATATCCAGAGAAGATGAGAATGGTATCGTAATTATAAAGTGGAAAGACACGCGGGATGTTAGGCTATTATCAACAAAACATGCGCCTGTTATGGTTCCACTCCATCCTCAAAACATTCAAGGAGAAACTTCTTCTAACCATGGCCAGATAACGCAATTGCAACCTTCCACCAGTAGCCAAACTACCCCAACAATAACGCCAAGAAAACGCAAATCTGGAAAGACTACAGAGAAACCTTTGGCCATCCTAGCTTATAACAAAGGAAAGGCTGGTATAGACTTGTCAGATCAAATGGCTTCCTATGCCACAACCATTAGAAAAGGAGTCAAGTGGTACCGGAAACTTGGAATTGAACTTTTATTAGGAACAGCAATTGTTAATGCTTGGGTTTTATACAAACATGTCACCAAACAGAAAATTCAAATACGTACATTTCGAGAAAATTTGGCAACAAATTTATTGAATATATCAGGAAGTGTACAGCATGAAAGATCAAAAACTTCAAATTCCTATCATCACTTAACTGAAAGAGTTAACGCTGATAATAAGAAAATTCAAAGCCTATGCTATGCAAAATTTCAAGAAGCAGCTGGCCGTGAAGAGGCCAGGAAACGAGCACGGATGGTTAATACATATTGCAAAATGTGTCCCGGAGAGCCACAAATGTGTTTAGAATGTTTTAATGTAAAGCATAAATGATTTATTTATGTAACAGCAAAACACTTTCGTTTGTCCGAGAATAATTTTTTTTTTAATATTATAGCCTGAAATTTTTAATTTTACAATTTTCCTGAAACCAATTACACTGAAGCGTACCCCACAGGCCACACTTTTAGATCCCCATATAAATTACATTGCTGTGTCATTCGAACTTAAATGACGCAGCCTCCTACTATTTACAACGAGTCATTCATATATGAATGACGCGGCCTATGTGGAACAGAGTGTCATTCAAATATGAATGACATGGCAGGCAATGTGTTAAAGATAACCGAACAAAAACGTATTCCCCTTTAAGGGGAAAAATTTACGAACGGGATGAATAAGCGAGAAGTCGAGCCGCGGACGCCATAAAAATGAAATAATTGGTATTCGGGAGCAGTAAAAGTGAACGGGCTTTTGTGCGGTCTTGCCCGGAAACGCCCGCGCCCCGGATTAATCCGGCGGTGAATTTGGCCGGAGTTTCTTTTGTAATTATGATACATTTCGGCAATTAAAGTGTGGAGTTTGCTTTCGCGCAGCTGTTTACGGTGAAATCTGGCTCTGGCTTTCCGCGCCGGATATATATTTCCTAAATGACTCTGATACTACGTAATCATCTTAGTTTCCAAACAAACAAGGGGGGAAAAAAGTTACTCGCGGATTCTTGTCCTTATTATTAGAAAGTTACGACTTCATTTATTCTTTCATTTAACACTAAATACATACGTGTATATATGTATGTACCATCGCCGGCATTAAAAACGAAACGAAATGAACCTTAGACATTGCTACTTACGGGTATGGCCTTGATATTGCGTTTCGTTTTAAGTGCCAGTGAGTATACATGTTTGCTGAGCACTTCTTTTGAATTTTGTGCCACATTGTACAACTATGTTGTTTACCTTCCCCGAAGATCCAATTTTGCAGAAGCATGGCGTGCGCAGTCACGTATGTATGGAATATCTAACCGAAGCAGACTACGAATTGTCTAATACGAATTTTTACAATGATTTCTGGTTTCCTGCGCGTCCCTGTGCGACCCTTAGACCTAGGGGGAAACGTTCTTTATTTGGCACATTAAACACGCGCTTTTTGTGGCCCTTCCGGCCGGACTAAATATCCCTGATACACAGCTCGCGTGCAAATGTCGTTTTTCGGAAACCAATACTTTCCCTGCCCGTCCTAAATTGATTCCGCCCGGCAACCATAAATTGTTCAATGTTTAAAACTATAAAGACAATAAATTTACATGAAGATTTGGCGACCTTGATTATTTGATGCTGATGTTGCTCGCCAGTTTACATCAACCTAAAGACTGGTTTAATAATAATAATAATAATAATAATAAAATGCCTTTATTTTACTTGGCGGAGTTCAGCTATGCTGCTCTACCACTCAACCAAGATAAAGTATATAACTTACATAATACTTATTCTATACGCATACTGTAGAACGTACAGTCAATTTTGCATGGAAAAGAGATGATCACGGTACCTTTTCTTAAAACTAGCAAGAGGCAGAGACCTAATCTCATGCGATAGAGAATTGTAGATTTGAACAGCATTATAAGAAAATGATCTTTCGAAAGCCGAGGTTGTATGGGAAGGTATATGCAATCTACTAACGCGTCGTAAATGTTTGTCATGAAATAAGTGCCTGGGATTTAATAATGAGTTAAGATACGAGGGAGATGAAGTAATAAATACTTTGTGAATCAAACATGCTGTATGAAGTAATCTTCTGTTAGACATATTAAGCCAACCAGCTTCCTGCAATTTCATTGACACATGGTCTCTTCTCCTGAGTCCGTAAACAAAACGAAGGCAGGAATTCTGCACTCTCTGTACTCTCTGACTCGTTAAAACGTCTAAGCAGGGGCCATAGACAGCATCACAGTAATTGAAAAAGGACAACACCAAAGAATCGCATAGCTGTATTCTTAATCCTGTAGGAAGAGATTGCCGATTCATATACAAACGTCTTAATACCGAAAACGATTTTTGTATTAACTTATTAATATGCAACGTAAATCTCAAGTTAGTATCAATAATTACACCTAAACTTTTAATTGTATCAGTAACTGAAATATTAGTATTATCAATGCTGATAATTTTTACTGTCTATGGCCCATTGCCGGTCTTTGGTGCTACCGAAAATGATTGCAGATGATTTGTGTGGATTGATATTTAACGAATGGTTATTTGAAATCGTTACTAAATGCTGAATATCCTCATTAATTAAAATAGAAGCTGTGTGTAGATCGGTTGGTTTAAAACTGTAATAAATTTGAGTATCATCTGCATAACAATGAGTAGAGCAAAATTTAATTTCTTTATGAAAGTCTGATGTGTACAAAGAATACAGAATTGGACCAAATATTGACCCCTGTGGCGCCCCCGAATGTATAATTCGAAATGGAGATATTACATTATTTACTGAAACAGCCTGCGTCCTATTTTCCAAATAAGACTTCATGAAACGCACTGTGACGTCACTGAAGCCGAGATAATGAAGCTTTGCACACATCAATTCATGATTGATGGTATCAAAAGCTTTCGAGTAATCTATTAATACAACAGCAGTAAGATCACCTCTATCAGTAGCTCTTATAATATCATTTGTAACTTTAAGTAGCGCAGTGTTTGTACTATATCCGGCTCTAAATCCCGATTGTGAAGAAGGTAGCAATTGATTTGCTTGTATATACGTCTTAAATTGATCAACGGCAAGTTTCTCCAATATTTTAGATAAAACTGGCAATAATGAAATAGGTCTAAGGTCATTAAATGTATTCAGGCGTTTCACTTTAGCAACTGGCATGACCAATGCGCGTTTCCAGGTTTTCGGGAATTCACCCTGTGACAATGAATAGTTTATAACATGCGTAATATATTTAGTCAACAACGGTAAGCATAGTTTTATCATCTGCATGGAAATACCATCATATCCACTGGCATTCGACTTGATGGATTTAATAGCCTTTTCTACATCCCTTTCAGATATAGCACTAAACGTAAACAACCGTTGATCGTCATTTAGACGATTATTTAAATAATATAATAAAGTGTTAACGTCAGCATTACTATTCATCTGATTCACTGTATTCAGAAAGAAATTATTAATATCTTCTGGATTATTAAAAGCTTCTGGCAGAGGTTCGTAAGATTGACTATTAGTGATATTTAATGCTTTCAAAACTTGCTATGTTAATTTTTGATTTTTTTGTCTACAAACATATTCTAAATATGCTTTCTTTTCTTGTCGTATAGCAGTGGTAACAGTATTTCGTAACAGTTTGTAATAATTCCAATCTGCATTTGTTTTGGAGTGCCGAAACCTGTTAAGCGCACTATCACGTAGTTTCATCATATTACGAACAACATCCGTAAGCCAGGGGGCGGGTGTCTTAGTTATTCTCACAGTTTTTAAGGGAGCGTATGCATTAAAGAGTGCCAAAATATTATTACTTAAAAATTCTGCTTTGCCGTTAAGATCAGTAATATCGAAAATGTTATTCCAGGGGATAGAACGCAGGCCATCATAAAATTTCTGGTAATCTAAATTTCGTAAATTGCGACATGTATAAAAACGAGCACGCGGAATAAAAGCATTATAATTCAAATCACAGTATATCAATCTATGGTCCGTAAAGTGCACATCAGTTATGCCCTTGTCGATCACTAAATCAGGACTACTAACAAGTATAACATCTAATAATGTACTACTATACTTACTAACTCTTGTCGGCTCTTCAATAATCTGAGTGAGACCATAACAATCAATTAATGTTATGAAGTTCTTAACATTAGCATTATTTAAATTAAAAAGATTAATATTTAAATCTCCCATACATATTACTTCGTCTACAGTACCTATAATGGAAGTAATAGACGTTTCAAGATCAAGAAGGGATGCGTTTATGCTATTATTAGGAGGACGATATATTACCCCAAGTGCCAGTGATTTATTAGAGATTTTAAGACTTATCCAACATTGCTCGATTGAGTTACTAGATTCTAAATATTAGTAAATTATTTCGGCGTGTGTATTGCTCTAAACGATCCATTCGGTAATTTGTATCTTTGATTTCAGTAGCATTACTTGCATTGGCATCATTCAAGTCTGTCAGTTTAGCGTTGACAATAGAAAATTTTAGATCAATATCTGCAAGAATTGCCTTCGTAACAGACGATGATATTTGGGTAATTAAAGACTGCATGGTTGAGTCATCCAGAGTTACACTATTCGACCGCAGACTTTTAGCCATAATTATAAGCCGATGTAAACAAGTTCGATTTATTTAGGAATATCTATAATTTAAGAGTTCAGAGTTCACGTACCCAACAGTTGCAGCATTAAATTATGTTTTTCTAGACTGTGCACTGTTACTTTTCACCGGAGAACTAATTATAACAGAACAAGTCAATCACTTGATAACTAACACACAACAAAAACTTTAAAAAACCACTTAAATATTGAGAAATAAAAGGGGCTGCCCACAACGTGCTATTCTCGCGAGTGCATCGAAAACTAATTTACACGTAACATTTTGTCATCAGCCTTGTATAATCACGCCAGATTTGTTAAACAAAATACTACCTGTAGAGTTGGACGTTTTGCATGAACCGAGGTGTGACAAAACTCGCAAAAGACTGATGGGCTGGATGTAGACATGCGTCAGTCTAATCGGACGACAAAACGTTACGTGTAGACCAGGCTTTTAGTGTATTCCCTGGTTTGACGTTATTTGATGTTATCGCGAGCGACTCTCAAGATTATTTTACATAATTTAATGGCAACTACGTTTATCTTAATTTCTACTTAGACGATTAAAACGGCAGGGAAAATCGAATTTTACGACTTGCAAATTCGTTGCAAATTAAATTAATATTTGGTAAAATTTTGTCCCTAAAACTAAAACCTTTCTTTTTGCTTAATTGAGGAAGGCACTTAAATATTTAGAGCGACAAAATTTATGCATCCAGCTATTCGAAGGAATGCCGTTATGAAAATGAGTTGCATAACTTCACGTTAGAAGCTTACAGGATGAGATTATGACAGCTAGTAGAAGTACAACTTAATTGATTTATGTAAAGCATCCTCTGCAGCACTATTTAATTGAATTACTCATTACTTGATGAGGTCCTGAAATAACTTACTACTAGCGCACTTTATCACGAAATAGTATGAGTATGTGCAACGTAATACCTACATAAAATCAATACTGTAAAAGTGCCTACTGTAATAAATTATCCATTTCCAGTAATATTTTTCCCACGCCAATTGATTTGGCGTTAGCTATTAATCTGATCCCTTTAAAGTCAGCAACTTCTGCTGCGGCTAAGACTTGGTCATTAAGAATTTCCAGGACGGTTTTCACATAATTAATTCCATCCACCCGACCGCTTGCACACACCTACCCTTGCGGAGAAAACTCGATGCCTAGCCCTCACGTTTAACGCCGTTACCGCTAATGGTGCGTCGGAAATTTATAGTGCACTACATTATTTCACGCTTCGCCGAGGCACACCTATGTTGTAATTAAAAGTTTTTCTCTGCAAGCGGCTAAGTTTAAGTAATAGTTTGTTAGAGCGAATTTCCGGCTTAACAGATTTGTGTCTAGCATATCTCAAGAGTACCGCGATTGGTATTTGTGGCGTGGCAGCCGCATTCATTAAGCGGAACTCTCAAACGGATATCCGAGTTAATTCGTATAATCCGGATGTTCCGGATTGTGATTGATTATCTTGCACAGTTCCTCGTGAGGATAATGTAAGGTGGATAATTTTCTTAAAAAAAAAAACCTTTCATTAGATAACACAATTAACTTAATCTTAGTTGTAATTTCATGATAATGATTGTTCCCTCAAAAATCACATCATGTTGCAATAATTAAAACTATAATTAAAGCTGGTTCTTGTCCGATGAAAATTGTATCACAAACTCTTTTAAACGGACACTAAATGGCGCACAAACACTTAACGTTTCGCAGTCGTTCGACAGCTTCGTCAGAAGTGAAAAATATAAACATGTTGTCAAAATAAACAAATAAATAGTTGTTTATTTTGATAACATGTTTATATTTTTATATTTATATATATGTTATAATGAAACAAATGTTAGTCGTGGTGGCGGAGTTTTGCTTGCCTTTAAATGTCACTTTTTAGTTGAACCTATTGATTTGTCGCACTTGTTGGATATCTTACGCATTGAATGCATAGCTTGTAAGTGTCATTTAGATAAAAAGATCTTATTCATTGTAGTGGTATACTTTTCTCATACACCCACATTACAGGAGTTGACAATTTTTTCTAATTTCTTAGAAGAGTCCTACTTGTTGGTGACTTTAACTTACCTGAGTACACTTCAAATGATGAGAATAATCTCGTATGTACCCTTAATAACTGTTCTCAATTTCTAAATTTAAAACAACATAACTCAGTTAAAAACTCCTCCGGCAGATTGCTTGTTCTTGTATTTTCTAGTAATCTTTGTGATGTCATGCATGACCTTGTCCCCTTAATTATCGAAGGTCCTTATCATCCGACTCTGTCTATTTATCTAACGATCCATAATTTCTTTGTTAAATTAAAAAAAAAAAACAACAATGTTAAAATTTACAATTTTAAGAAAACCAATTATATAGATCTTTACCGTCATATATCTCTAGTCGATTGGTCAGGTCTGCATAACTACTCTAATGTGGATGATTTGGTTCAACATTTTTACGACTTCTTGAACAACATTACACTTTACACTTTACAACTGTTACACTCATACACGCGGTCGTCATTTTCCACCCTGGTTTACTCCAGAAATCATCAACAATATTCGCTTAAAATCTTTATACCATAAGAAGTTTTCTTCTACTAGAATAATGTTATATCACCATAACTTTGTAATTTATCGAAAACTCATTAGGAAACAAATATCTGTGGAATTAAAAAAATACATGAACAATATTCAATGTAACATAATCAGCAATCCTAAGAAGTTTTGGTCATATGTCAGATCAAAAAAAGAGAGTACGAGGATTCCCGGCCGCATGTCCTACAATAATAATTCTCTTGATAGTCCTCAGGTGATTCTTGACAGTTTCGCTTCTTTTTTTGAATCGGCGTTTACTCCATCTTCCGCCCTCCCTACTCCAACTTTTGATGACTATAGCACCCACACTTACTTTCTTAACATTAGTGAAATCACTGAAGCCGACATTCTCAGTGCCTTGTCCAAAATATGACTGCTAGACATGATCAAGTTCCTGGTTTTCTTTTAAAAGACTGTAGATATGCTTTTGTGAAACCATTATACATTATTTTTAATGCAGCTCTCAAGAGTGGTACTTTTCTTTCTCTCTGGAAACTTTCTAAAGTTACTCCTGTGTTTAAAAGTGGTGATGCTACAGACATATCAAATTACCGTCCTATTTCGCTGCTATGTAACTTCTCTAAAGTTTTTGAAATCGTACTATATTCTTATACACTGACCGGCAAAAAAAACCGGCCACCATAAAATATTTTAAAAAATCGAATCTAAAGAGATATTTCAAGTAGACATGGAATGTTAATTTGAGTAAATTTCATAATCCGTACTTTTAAGATGTTTGATTTATTCCCACCTTTATTTTTAAAGGATAAAATCCGCTTTTAACGAGATTAAGAAATTTTTGTTGTTTGCGCATCAGCAGTTCATGTATTGTCTTTTATGATTTATTTGTCTAAAATCAAGGAAGCTTCTTTGCATTGTTTTTAAAATGGAATGTGACAGTTAAAAAGCTACGCAATTAAAAAAAAATGCCGTTAACTGTTGAGATGGTTGCTCGTATTGTTGGTTTAATTGGAGATGGTCGTAGCCAACGTTACGTGTCTCGCGCATTGGGAATACCCCGTACCACCGTTCAGGATGCCTGGAACCGGTATTTGGAGACTGGCAGCTGCACTAGGAGAGCAGGATCCGGAAGAAGAAGAGCAACAACTGCAGTTGATGACCGTTTTGTTGTGCTCAACGCACTAAGGGATCGGAGATCAACGGCTATTCAACTTCAACATCGCCTCCAAACAGCTCGTGGAGTTGAAGTAAGTAAGAGGACAATAAGGAGAAGGCTTGTTGAAGGAGGCCTAAAGTCACGGAGACCGGCAACAGGCCCAGAATTGTTACCAAGACATCGTCGAGCGCGATTGAAATTTGCACGACTTCATTCAAACTGGACTCCTCACCAATGGAGTAAAGTTCTCTTCACTGATGAATCGCGCTTTTGTTTACGTTCGCCTGACGGTCGTGAAAGGTTATGGTGAAGACCAAATGAACGGTACAAGACTGCACCATTTCCGAAAGGCGATCTTTTAATGGTAGCTCTGTTATGCTATGGGCAGGTATTTCGTCTGAGGCACATACCGAACTTCTTTTTGTGGAAATGAGGCTTTAAATGCCCATCGATACGTGGAAGACATTCTCCATGAAGCTGTCGGGCCCTACTCTCACTTTATTGGAGATGGATTCAATACAATGCACGACAATGCCAGACCACACGTGGCACGAGTAGACTTCTTAGACGAGGTCGAAATTCAGAGACTTAACTGGCCAGCATGCAGCCCTGATCTCAATCCCATTGATCACTTATGGGGCCAAGTTCAAAGAGGCATTCGTCGTCGCCCGGATTTGCCAGAAACACTGCAAGATTTAAGAGCAGTGCATTACGAAGAATTTGAGGCAATACCTCAAAATTCGTTGACACATTTGATTGATTCGATGCCTCGACGTTTAAATTCGAGCACGAAGACGTCATACGCGTTATTAACTGTCACCAGTAACTTAACTGAAGACATTTCTTTTCAGTTTTCGAACTACCGTTTTTGTAATTTTTTCGCATTAAACTTAATTTTGTTTAATCTTGTCTTTTTCTTGAGTAATTTTTATGTTTTTTTGTCAATAATAAATGGTCCTTCGATATAAAGCACATCTCAAATTAAATAAACCAGTATGTCAATGGTTTGGTTACATATTTTAAGGTGGCCGGTTTTTTTTGCCGGTCAGTGTATTTATCCTCATTGTAAGCAATATTTATGTCCTGAGCAGCACAGCTTCATTGATAAACGCTCAACTATCACTAACCTTGCGTGTTTCTCCCAATATCTGTGTGAATCCCTTGACAATGGCTTTCATGTTGATGTCATCTATACGGATTTCGCCTAAGCTTTTGATCGTATTGATCACAAACTACTAACTTCAAAGTTAAATACTTATGGTCTCAGTAATTCATTAGTACTACAACTGGAATCGTATCTTGCAAATAGACATCAACGGGTCTGTTATAATGGTTTCTCTTCTCACATCTATACTGCTTCTTCCGGTGTTCCACAAGGTTCCAATTTAGGACCACTTCTCTTTATACTATTCATAAACGACCTTCTTGTCTCTCTCACTAAACATAGCAAGATCTTATTGTATGCCGATGACGCAAAGCTATTTCGAGTCGTAAGTGACCTCGATGACGCTTCGCTTCTTCAAATGGACCTAAATTGTCTTTCTGACTGGTGCGTCTCAAACGGACTTACTTTAAATATTGATAAATGCAAAGTTGTTTCATTCTCTCGTAAGAAATCCAAATTTTTGTTTCAGTACCAACTAGATGGTCATTATTTAGAATATTTTACGATGGTTAAAGATCTAGGTGTTATTTTTGATGATCGGTTGTTGTTTACTCACCACGTCAATGACATTGTTGCAAAGTCCATGTCGCTATTAGGTTTTATTGTTCAAAATGCTCGTGACTTTACAGATTCTACTGTCTTAAATGCTCTTGTCAATTCTTTCATCCTGTCACGACTTCAATATGTTTCATTAATATGGTACCCCATTTATAACTGCCACGTTGATGTCCTAGAACAAATACAACGCAGATTTCTTAAGTATAGATGGTTTAAGGAATATGGCGTTTATCCTCCTAGAGGTTTTCCTCATGTAGTCTTGCTGATGGAATTTGACGCTTTACCCCTTGTTCACAGGAGATGTGTCTCAAGTTTACTTTTCTTACATAAGTTGATTCATAACAAGGTTGGTGCTGCAGATCTGTTGGTAAAAATTTACTTTCATGTTCCACGTTTGACTGGCAGAAACTCCCTTTCACTATACTTGCCTGTCCCAAGAACCAACGCTTTAGCGCGTTCCCCAATACATATTACTTCCACACTCTATAACCAACTTTGTAGCAGTATAGACATCTTTCATTTAAACTATTCTAGTTTCAAAAAAATTCTAATGAACTTCTACACGACCAGTCTTACTTAACTTTCTTCTAAAACTTCATTGCTGATTACACTTCCCGCTCTCATTGTGTTATCTTTCACTAAGTTATCTTTCTTCAGTTTTCTTTTGTTTGCATTTCGATTTAGTTTTAGTTTTAGATTTAGTTTCTGATTTAGTTTTAGGTTTTGTTAAACTTAATTGTTTATATATATTTTCATATTTCCTGTTTGCACTATTATTGGTTTTTGTAAACTGTTGGGCAAAATAAACACATGTTATTATCATATTATTATTATTATTATATTTTTCACTTCTGACGAAGCTGTCGAACGACTGCGAAACGTTAAGTGTTTGTGCGCCATTTAGTGTCGGTTTAAAAGAGTTTGTGATAATAATTAAAACGTTCGTATTATTTGTCGAGCAAATGCTATTCAAATTGAATGACAACAAAAGAATTAGATGATATAAAATGACAAAGTGCGAGGGCGTTCCATTTAATTATGTCGTTGGTTCAGAACGTCCAAACGTTTGTTAATTTCGATTGTTTGTGGCCTCCTTATTCTCAGAGACGATTCCGAGCCAGCGGAATTGGAAGGGCTCCGCGTCGTTTGTATTTTCCAGCCCGTTCGCTCGTATTTCTCGTTCGTTACGAATTGGCCCTCGAAAATTGAGGGCGTCGGAGTTGACCACCGTCTGACCTCCGTTTCGCTCAAATGCAGTTCACACCTGACTACGCCAAGTCTTGTTTTATCGCCGGCCGTCGAGTTACGAGCTTAGCCAGACTTGTTCCTGTGGGTTGGGGGCTTAGATCAGCAACAGGAGATTGAATGAGATGGGGATAAAAAATTTAATTATTTCGAAAGGAATATAATTTCGTTAACGGTCCGATAAGCAGGGCAACGTGAGCTGCAAGTAATCATCATCAATCATTATCCGCCGCTGTGAGAGGTCAATGAGATGATTGTTCATATCCGAACTGGGGCATATGGAACACAATTAACTTATTTAATGGGCCACGTCAAGCGCACAGTAGCCCTCACGTTTCCGATCTTGTTCACCGTCTTTTGCAGACATCAGATTGTTTAGTAAGAACTCCAATAATTTCATTTATTGGGAAAATTTGCCGTGTAGTTAAACGCCACTTACTCAGTAGAAATTTGAATCCCTTATTTAATCCGGAATCGATTAAAGCTGATCCGTCTCGAACTCACGGATCACGACTTCAAGTCCCATTATTTCTCTCCGGGATGGGATCGCACGTTTCGCGAAAAACCGCAGCGGGTTTTTTTTTCGTGCTTGCGCTAACGACTGTTTCGAACAAAACCCTCTTTCTTTAGGTATCGATTGGCTAAGTTTCGCTTAAGCGCGGCTTCGTAAATTCCCCGTTTATTGTGGAAATAAATAAAGAGGTCTTAACCCCCTCCCCTCAAAAGCTCAAATGAAAACTGCGTACACATGTAAATCGTCGCAAGTTACCAATAACTAAAAAAATCAGGACGGTAATAAATATTTTGCACGTAAAATCTCCAGCTTATAATAAAATGGGAGCGTAAAACAAACGGCACTCGTAAATACTGTCATATTTCCAAGTTTCGCATAACTTTGATGATATCAGTATTCACTTTGAAATTGCCTTTAAATTTCGTGCGCAAAATTCGCTGTAAAATGTCAGGAGTTTAAACGAAAACAAGTATTTAAATTACCTGAATATTTGTGGCTTGTGTATTGAATTTTTCCATCGGTTACGAAAATTTTAAAATGACGTTAATTAGTACGAAAGAAATTCGCAAAATATTTGTGTTTAACGACGAATTTAACAGAAAGCAAGGTTCAAAAGAAATTCCGTAGTGAACGGAAATTAAATTAATATAGAAGACAGCACAATATTATTATGTAAAAGGGTTTTTCTTTTTATTTTTGCTGGCTGACGACTTTAACAAAAGTTACCCTAAAACCACAAGTACAAGAAAAATAAATTAGAAACAATTTCCTCCTTCCCATCTCCTCTTAAACATTTACCTCATTTGAATTAGTAGGGGTAAGTACACATAAAGATGTAACATCTACCTACAACAGGGAACGTTATACTTACCTGCCAAGATCGCTTACGATTAGGGCTCGAGTTTATTTAACCAGAAATTCCCTGTAAACTCGAGATTACTTCCCTATCTGTTAGTGCAAATGAGATTTCGCGCCGGTCAAATTTAATAACGCGCGCACAACAAATAATCCGGTTCCGTAATCGGTTTAAAATAACAAATGAACCGTAGTGCTTAACTACGGGGCCCTTCGGTTAAACGTGTCAGGCCTTAATGAAGTGGCTACAAAACACCTTACGTTGCGCTGACGCGATAAACCTTTTCACTACGTAACAACACCTTGCGTAAGTTGGGCCTCCTGCAAAGAACCTCTCCCTAAGGGCTTATTATATTTGTCGGAAAGTTGTGCGAGTTAATCGAGTAAGCGAAGTTATGTCTGCGTTTACTCTTGCTTCCTAAAACTCGCAGCTTCCTTCCTGCCGCGTGTTAATTGCTTTGAAACTTGCGCGCTCGTAAATTTTAACTACGACTGTTAATATACAATGAAATCTGCTGATTTATTTTACGCACGTTTTTGACTGCAAGGCCCCAAGTTCGTTTTTTGCGAAGAGGGCTTACGAATTTTACGAGGCACAAACGACACATCAAATTTATTGCGTTTTAATTTCTTTCAACTTGTAGGTAGGTAGGTATTCTACTAACTGATTGGACAAATCATCATGATTCCAAAACTTAAGAAGTGATTATGTCGAACTGAGGAAAAGAATTGTCGAATCAAACACAAAAAAGATGGCGCGCACTGAATAAACGTGTGTCGTGTGGCTCCTTCTAAACTAGTAAAAAATAAAGCAATCTAATTGCTAATAGTGACTCTAGTTGCCTCCTGTGTTAATTAAGCGTTAAATGCATAGTTGTTAATGATGATGATAATTTAAATAGGGGTAGTGTATAGACCACCATATTATAACTACTCCGAGTTCTTTCCATATTTCGAGGATTTGTTCTTAGAGCTGTCTGCGTCTTATGATTACATATATATTCTTGGGGATTTTAATATTAACCTTTCTTCGCCTTACAGTGTGCATGCTTTGCAGTTTTTAGAACTTCTCAATACACTAAGTCTGAAACAAATTATTGATGAACCTACCCGAACTACTGTCAGAAGTTCCACAATAATTGATCACATCATTACTAACTCTGTTAATGAAATTGCTGATTTCGGAGTAATGGATACAATCAGTTCGTCCGATCACTCACTAGTCTGGTGTACAATACTAGTAAACCGACCTACTGGTCATAATCAATCATTTTCTTATCGAGATTTCAGATCTCTTAATTTAAATAATTTTAATTCTGATTTACTGCGTATATTCTGCGATGAAATTATGAAATTATTTCGATGACATTGATAGGAAAGTAGAGTTTCTCAATAGTAAACTTATTAGAATTATTTGATACACATATGCCTATGAGAACACGCCATTTTTCGAATAAATTCTCTCCTTGGTTAACAGATAACCTAAAACTAATGATGAGTTTGCGGGATGAGGCGTTAAAGAGATTTCAACGCTCTCATTTACAAGAACATTGGATATCTTATAAAAACTTAAGAAATTTAGTCACGCTTTCTGTCAGATCTGAAAAAAAAGCGTATCTAGAATACTCAATCAAAAATTGTAAATCCAAAAACATCTGGAAACAACTCAAAAATTTTGGTGTTCATAATAACAAACAAACATCTATCCCTGGGAGTCTGGGCGATGCTAATTCAATCAACACTCATTTTGTGAATTCCGCACAACTGGATGGCAATAATTCTGGTGAGGTAATTGATTATTATATCAATAACTCAATTGAGGGTATTAACTTTACATTTTCTCCCGTCACAGAAGACGAAATTTGTAAACTTCTTTTAGGCATTACTAGTAAATCTTCCGGTGCTGACAATATAAATATTGATCTTCTTTACTTTTGTTGCCCATATCTTTTACCAATCTTCACACACATCATTAATTATTGTATATCTAACGGAGTCTTCCCCAGGAGTTGGAAAGAAGCGAGGGTTTTGCCTTTACCTAAAGTTAGCAACCCAAAACACTTGACAGATATACGTCCCATTAGTTTATTGCCAACACTCTCTAAAGTTCTCGAAAAAATAATAGACAAGCAATTGAGAGATTTTCTGGTCGTTCATAACATTATTCCTGAAAAGCAGTCTGGATTTAGGTCGCGTTATAGTTGCTCTAGTGCCTTAACTACCATTATTGATGATATTGTCACCGCTCTAGACCACAATGAATATGTAATCTTAATTCTTCTCGACTACACCAAAGTGTTTGACCTTGTCAATCATGAGATTATGCTCAGTATACTCAAATGTATAGGTCTTGGTGTCAATGCTTTGAATTTTTTTGCGAATTACTTGCGTGGTAGATCTCAAAGAGTTTATTTTAATAGAGTATTATCTGATTCTCAACAAGTCAACTGTGGTCTACCGCAGGGATCAATCTTAGGGCCGTTATTATATTCCATTTATACCTCTTCATTTACTAGAGTTATTGAGCACTGTAACTATCATTTTTATGCTGACGACACCCAGCTGTACTATTCTTTCAAAGCTAATGATGTCGCTCTAGCTTGTGAACTTGTTAATCAGGATATTAATAAACTCGTTGAGATTTCTAATCAACATGGATTACGACTTAATGCTGCTAAAACTTCGGTTTTGCTGTTTGGTGGGGGTAATTCCCGTGAAGACGTTGTGAAAGCTTTAAACTTGCATTTGAACAATTCTCCTCTGAAGTTATCAAGCTGTTCCAAAAATTTAGGCTTATATATTGACTCTAATCTCAAATTTACCACTCATGTCACAAATGTTATTCGTAGAGCTTATACTAACCTTAAATTAGTTTATGTTAATCGGCATTATTTAACCAAAAGTATTAAATGTATGTTATGCGAGACATTAGTTCTTTCACATCTCAACTATTGTGACACTATTTTAGATTCCTTTCTGAGTTATTCGGACTCAGCCCGAATTCAGAGAGTTCAAAACTGCTGTATGCGACTTATTTTTGGTATAAGACGCAGGCAGCCTATTTCACATAAATTGAAGGATTTGGAGTGGCTAAATATGAAAAATAGAAGGTTCCTGCACACTGCACAGTTTTACTTCAAGGTTCTCACCTATAAAAGTCCACCTTACTTATATAATAAAATCCGATACCGTACGGACGTTCATAATATCAATATTAGAAATCGCGGTCTCCTGTCCATACCTAAGCATAAAACAGAGTTTTTTAAGCGGTCTTTCTCTTATCGTATAACGAATATAATGAACTCCCTTCCGCAAGAACTTTTGAAATTGAGTCCCTTTATGTTCAATAAAAAGTTAAAACTAATGTTGTTGCATGTGCAGTAACTCTAGGCTATCGAAATTCATCTCTTTACACTTCAGAAGTTTCAGTAATTTAATGTAGCTAATAGTTTAAGTTTATCGATGTGTGCCATGTCATTAAAATTTTTTTATATTTGGTAAAAATTGGTCCGGGAGGAAGATCAGAGTTCCAACTTTGTTGGTTCAACTGATCCCGAACCATTTAAGCGTAAGCTCTTTCTCCTTTTTTTTGTATCTATATAGAATATGTACCTATTTTATACAGGCTTATGCTTAATAAAGATATTATTATTATTATTATTATTATGTACAAATTTTGGTGGTAATCCAGAGGGATAGAACAACCATACTAAAAGTGGATAGCGAAATGAAGAAAGTGCGACAGAATTCTAATCGAATTCGAAAACAGCGATGGAGTAGAAGGCCAAAATCAAAACGGGTTGATGAAGCAGAAGAAGGCGTAACAAAGATAAAGTTGCATGGAAAAAGGGCGGGTCGATAAAGTAGAAGACCTAACAAAGCTATAGGTAACAAAATTATGGAAAGTAATCAAAATAGACCGACGAAGAAGAAGACCTTACAAAATTACAAGTCGCAAATGATGGAAATGAGTTAGTGGGAAGCCAAGAACAAAACGAACTGATGAAGTAGAAGAGGGTGACTGCAACTTTCAAAATGATGGAAAAGGACATGGTGGAAGACCAAAATTAAAACGGATTGATGAAGCAGAAGAAGAAATAAAATTTCCAAGTCATTTGAATAATAAAAGGAATAGAACTGAAGAAATTGGAAGTGATCCTTATCAGAAGCGATTCACTTAAAGACTAAAGTTGTTTTTAAGATGTGTTGTGTTTTTGTAATAAGTAATGACTTAATATCACGTGATGCATCGAATTATTCGGTTTTATTAATGCGTCACGTGATAATGTAGAAATTCATGCGGCCATGTGCAAGGCATTTGGGGGAGCCAGTAAAATATCGCACCTAACACCCGGGTAACATGCAACGGTGGTGGTGGCTTGGCTCATGAATTACATACGCCACCACACCGGCAATAATTTATAAATACCGGCGATTAACTTGATTTAATTCATTGCATCGCGGTACGTGCAACACATTTTGATGATAAAATTAGGAGATTAACATCAGCTTGGCTGTCAATCAAAATTTAATCGAAGTGACTAAAAACATTGTGGGAAATGTAAAGCAAAGAAGGGCTCAGTTTTGAACAGAAAAAAGACTGCACCGAAACTGCACGTAATAAATAAATGGCTGCGCAAAGCTATTGACGACGACAGAACAATTTCCTGGTTCCTGCATATGTAAATAAAGCGGAAGATTACACTATTTTTCACCAACACGCGAAGCTGTTGGATATCAGACTTATATAAACGACGTGCCGAGCTACCCGCCACCATATTTATAAATTTATATTCACATTAAACAACGTTATGCGAGGAACGATTGAAAATATGTCTGGAAACTGCAATAAATCAGTTTTAACATTTGACGTGTTTAAGCCGGGGGGGGGGGGGGTGCAACTATTTCATACACTCGCTCATTCTTATCGAATGAGTATAGTGGGGATTAACGGAAAACGACGTAATTCATAGTTCTTAACGTTTCGTTTACAGGCGTGGTTTTAATCACTCTAAATCATAATCCAAGCTCGGCTTTCACAGCCACATAAAAACGAGACCTAAAGGGCATTAACTGCGTCCAACAATCGGGACAGTTGGGGCGTAAATTAATGATGCCGAAGTCACATTCACATTTGCATTCCGTCGTTGCTGATGCATTTGAGCTTTTTGTCATATTGCAATTACTAAGGCAGATGCTAACCATATAATTGAACGGTCGACGTTTATGGTTCAAGCTAAATAAATTTCTATTCATAATGTATTCATCTGGAAACTAAACGTTTTTTGGAATAATAAAATTATATTTGCCGTTACAAGAATCGCAGAGTGTGAATATTTATCGGTAGTTATGATACACCCTGTATAAATAGAGCTTTAAACTGCTGGTATTTTTGAGGTAAATTATTTGAAAAAATTCAAGATCTTGTAGTCGCTTTCATATATAAATTTAAATGAAGAATACAACCGATCGATTCTGACATAAAACACTCTCCAATTCCTTTTGAAGCACTATGTGTGCAACGGAACGAATCAGACACAATAACGTCAACTTCCATCTTCAAGCGGGACGTGTGTTAGAAACGGACTTGTTCACAATGTACCCAAAAGAAAAAGAAACACATCAGAGCGACAGGTCTTATAAATAATTAGGATAAAATCCTGACGAATTAATGCCTTACATTTTATTTAGACCTCGCCCTTATTTTAACGTTCCAATTAATGTTTAAAACTTCAACAAATAATTCCTATTGTTTCTTCAATCTACAAAATTACACGCGTGCATTTAAAAGTAGGTCAAACTGTAGATGATAAAAATCGCGCGTCTTCTAAATAAACTCCGCAGTTCTTTTTTTAAACTGCTGAACGTTATAAATCAGTGTCATAATTAATTTGAGCGTGTATTAATTTTAATTCAAATTAGCAAAGACGTAAGCTTTACAAAGTAAGTATAAGTACGAAGAAAATCGATGTTATTCCCGCCGTTTCGAAATATTACTTGGAGTTCCACATGGAGTCTTTTAGTGGAATAAATACCACTCGAAGAGTAAATTCAGCTGCGTGTGTTACTTTGAATCGGAAATCAGTGCAAGGATTCGCCGGAATAAGCCTGATGGAGATGCGATTTTACGTGAGACAGCGCCCGTAATAAATTTCCCGCCGGGAGCGTATGACTGGTGCTGGAAATTTAAGTCTCACGTGTATATTTTAAGGTTCAAAATTTATGGCGGCCTTTTACACATCGATTTCCCGCATGTTCTTTTGTGTTTGTTTAGCGAAATTGCAGCTCTCCGGCTGCGAGAAACTTCCAACGTACATTATTTATACGTTATTATTTACGTAGCGTTTTCCTTTAAGCAGTTTCAAAGACACGTCTGATTTTCTATTGCTTGTTTCAAACCGGGACACTTTGATTTAAATTTAATATAAATCACGCTGGTTTATCAATTAAATGAAACTGCTACACGTTCATTTCACGTTCAATTCAAGTAAACATGTTTGTCAGAACAAGAAATCTGGACACCCAATAAAAAAAACACGTGACTATTAAAAACAACTGACTATTAAAAATGTTGTCAGTAGATTGGATCACATTCACATTAAGGAATAATTTGAAGGTAAAAACGCCTGACATTGAAATTGGATTCATACATAAATATGGAACACGCAAGTACTTCTACGTACAAATAATTTTTTCCGAAAAATTCCATTTTGTCGAGTAAACAGCATACCACTGATAACATTACCTAATATAAAACTCAAAACGGAAAAGCGCATGTGTACATAGTAAAATGAACTTGCCCGTGCTGTTGTTTCTCTTATTTTCAGTGCGTACATCTTATTCGTTTGACTTTAGTAAGACACTACTAAAATCTTAATTGTTGGCTTGGCACACTCTCTTAAATTGCTTTATTTCGTATCTACTGAAGTGAAAAGTCAGTCGCTTTCAAGTGTTTTTAAAAAATTGCAGGGGGAGGAACATATTTCTGGAAAACACCGAATGCCTTCTTAAGAAACTCGCATATTTTTGGATATAATGCAAGAGCTGATGACTTTGATTACGGAAATGGATCTAGAGGCATTTTCTCTCACTTGCTTTAATCAACATGAAATATGACGTAAATTTTAATTTTTCAGGACCTGCAAATTGGCCTAAATTATACCCGGAATGCGGTGGACAAAAACAGTCCCCAATCAACATAACCCTAACATCATTAACAACAAAATTGTTCGGAAAGTTGCAATGGTCCCCATCGTATTGGCAGGTGCCCGATAACATTAGAATCATCAACAACGGCCACACGGGTAACGAACTGTTTGGGGTTTAAACCAAACTGGAACTTTACTTATATTTTTCAAGTGGAGATTCGGCCCTCTTTACTTGACGTACCTGCCATAAGCGGAGGCCCGCTGAAGTCCCCATACCAATTACTGCAAATCCATTTTCATTGGGGCACGGTGAATAGCAGAGGTAGCGAACACACACTGAATGGGAGGAGGTTTCCGATGGAAATGCACGCAGTGCATTTGAAGAAAGGTTTGACCATGGAAGAGGCCACGAAATTACCTGATGGTTTAGCCGTCGTGGGTTACTTCGTTGAGGTACATGAAGAATCTATCATCTACTTATATTAGCAATTGTTAATTTTTAGATAGTAGGAAGAAATAATTCTGCTATAAACTGGATTCAAGAATCCTTTGACTTTATAAGAAGCAATCCAGATGTGGAAGGAACAGTCTCACGTAAATTTCCAATGAATGACCTGGCCTGGGATTTCTGCAAGAAATACGTGACTTACAATGGGTCCCTTACCACCCCGCCATGTTCGGAATCCGTGGTTTGGATAATCGCCCCTTTCACCGTGGGGATAACCAACGAACAGCTCGAGGTTTTTAGATCGCTTTACTCCTCGAGCAATTCGTTGCGTGATAACTTCAGACCGGTGCAACCCCTAAATGGAAGACCTGTTTACCTTGCTGTGTAAAATTAAAATAAGTTTCTAAACCGATTCTTGCGTTAAGCAAAAACTGCGCGGACCTTCATCCACTTCACACCTCCGTTGTCATCCTTTGGTTATGCACGCCGTAAATAACGGTGAGGGTGAACGGGTTAGGGAAAAAATTGGGGCCAATTTTTCAAATCGCCTCGACGCGACGCAGGCCCTACCGGGCGATTCTTTACACATCTGCGGCGACTGTAAATTGTAACGTCGAGAGAAAAAACTCTGCGCCGGCCCCCGGATGTAAATCATAGGGGGAAGGCCTGAAGTCCTAAATGTAAATTGCAAAAAGTAACATTGCGCATAGCCCCCCTTAACTCGTTAATTTATAATTCTTAAACAAAAATAGAAAAATATGCATAAAATAGGAAAAATTACTTGACACTTGATGTTTAATTAAAGCAACAACTTCTTAGTTTGCATAGTGATTACCTAAACATTTTTGATGACGTAAAATGAAACAATTTTGGAAATGCTGGAAAAATGTCAGTCGACGGCGACGTGATGCTACAAAGTGCGCCGCCGAAGTTTTAATAAATGATAAATGTTTTGCATTAATAGCACGTCGTCCTGCGACAGTTGCGAAATTAATTTCGGAGCTCGAGAACCGTTTGCAATCCGACAGTTGTAATGAAGGAAACGTCTTGACAGATTATACTAATTTAAAAGACTCCCACCCTCTCGCAACACTAATTAACGAGTCCATACGCCACCTCGAATTTGCTTCCGGAAAATGTTACACGCCGAATTGCTTGTTAATGTGTGCTGATCTAATAAACGTCTGCACGTCAAAGAAAAAACAAATCAACCGTGGTGTAAATGTTTCATAAATTTTCATATCCCAGGAATATGGGGGCACGTATGGAGCGCGACACTGCAATGACAAATAATAATATAAAATATATGCAAATTTTAAATGGTTCAGCGTTTACCCGTAGGTACATACGACTTTATTATATTTCCGGGTCGTCGTCTGCGTCGTGACGTCAGCTCCGGCTCTTACGTGCCCCGCGATAAATTGCCGATTTCCAGCAGGTCTTTGTGTTGCGGTGAACTGCAAGGTAATCTCCATTAATCATATTTCACAACAAATTGAACTGGATTATTGTCGAAATTCGATGGTTCATTACGTGCGGGAAGGAGAGAATATGACATTGAGGAAGGTCTCAATAAATATTCAATGAAGACGTTTCATTCACTGTTGAGGATGAAACCATTAATTATGCACAGTACGGAAATGTTTATAAAAGAAACCACCAGTCTAGTTTAAAAGCGGCGAGATAATCCCCCTCACACGTGGTAACTTCTTTCATATTTTGATCTTATTTTGATTTGTTAATTCTTCTGCTGCTATCCAATGGTGACCAATGGTAAATGGGATTCCAAGTAGACTAGCAATTAGAAGAAGGTTCAGGTTAAGTAGGGTGTTAACGAGTTGGCCCTCCAATCGACAAAAAAAGGGGCAAAGTACGTACGTATAACACTAATTCAAAATGGAAGGCGAAGACTGTAGAGGACGATTCTTGCTTCTAAAAAGATAAGTAAATTAAATTATCGCTATTAGAGGAAAAGGGGAGGGTTTCTTCTTCAAACGAAATTCTGGCTGGGACACGTTCAGCGAACGGTGAATGAAAAACGAAACGAGTAAAAGGAAGTTTCGATGTAGCACCCGGTGACTTATAAAGGAAAAAGAGTGGACGGCGGTAATTTACGAAAATTCAGTTGAGAACTCACCTTCAAGGATAATTACTCTTCAGGGACAGCTTTTAGAGCAATAAACGTAGCTCAAGCAACGGACAGAGGAAAAAGACTAACAAGTGAAGGAACCGGGGGCTTAGAGAAAATAAAGTTTTCTTCTTCACCCAAACTCTCCACAATCGGCATAGAGAGACAGGAGGTAGGGGTAATGAATACAATGTTTTTTCCAAAAGGGAGACAACCCCCAATTGTTTGACAAAGAACTGAAAAGCTTCAAGGCCTAGATTTAGACAAACCTGAGTTTGATGACTCTGTAGAAGGCCTAAAAAAGAACGAATCATTTTTTCAGTAAAACAGGTTCTACCGGTCCTTTGTCAATTTTGTCCTCAGTGAAACAGGTTCTTCTGTTTTTTTTTTGTTAATTGCTAAATTAAAAGTATTTTAGAAGAAGGAACTTTGATTAATTCCTTAAGCGGAAAGGGGGATTAACCTTTCACATCGAGAAGAATTTTTTGGACGAAGCTTGAAGCTGCTTAGATGTAGACAAACATGAGTTTGATAACTTTTTAGAAGGCCTAAAGAATACAACAGGTTCTTCTGGTTTTTTGCCAATTGTTAAAATAAAAAGATGTTGGAAGAAGGAAGATGAAGTTGGTAATCTTATTTTTTCCTGAAAAACTCGATTGATACGAGGGTGGGATGATAATTGGCTACGCTCCGCATAGATGGCGCTCGAATCGAAAATATAATAAAGTAATTTTAAAGCTCAACTCATAAGTTGTCAATGGTGATAATTTTATATTAATGAGTCAAGTAGTTTCTTGTTAACAGCTGCTGAAACAACACGTGTTTTGTGTTTTGTTAGCAATGGATAATTTTGAGCATCATGGTGTTATCAAATTCTTTTTCATAAAGATTTTGAAAGGCTTAGAAATTATTGATGGGATGAAAAATGTATTAGGAGGAAATACTGCGTTTGCTTGCACTTGAGCAAAACGCGTTCGAATGCAACTTTCACAAGAGTCTGTGGATCGTTTTAAGAGAAATTCAATCGATTTTATGCGACGATTTGTTCCCACCGATGAAATCTGGCTTCACTACTACACGCCTGAAACCAAACTGCAATGAAAGCAATGGAATAGAATCTGGTTGCACGGCTCCAAAGAAAGCAATGGCAGTAAAATCAGCTGGTAAGATTGTGGCATCAGTCTTCTGGGATGCAAAAGTGATTTTGATGATCGATTACAAACAATGAATGACGAATATTATGCTAACCTTTCGGACCATTTGCAACTAAAAATTCAAGAAGAAAGGCCCGGTTCGGCGCATAAGAAAGTCATTTTTCATCAGGACCTCATGGTCTCACACCAGTATCATTGCTATTGCCAAAATTCATGAACTTGAGTACGAATTGCTTATACACCCACCCTACTCACCTGATCTGGCTCCATCTGACTTCCACCTATTCTCCAAGCTCAAAATTTTCTTAGGTGGACAGAAATTTTGCGCGCACGAAGAGGTTGACTCCTATTTTGCAGACCTTGAAGAAACAGCCTTCCGGGATGGGATCAATGCTTTAGAGCATCGCTGGACGAAGTGCATTGAACGTTCAGTGAGAAAGGGATGAACCTCCACCTACCTTGAAAAGATCGATCGACGAAGAACTGAAGAGCTCTAAGCGTTAGACACCTACATAGAAGTATACAAATATGAGTTTCCTCATCATCATCATTTGTTTAGGTCATAAATACAAGATACAAGTTGTATATAGACGTCGTCAGAAGTATTAAGCTATTCCTATCAATGCAATTGGTAGTGTCAGTGTATTAAATAACAAAAGTTTAAAAATTAGACATGATAAAACAGGTCATAGGTAAAGTCAAAAAACAATTGTAGTAATGCCAATGGGGCATTATGGCATTATGGCTTTAGTTTCTCTTCCCATCACTTTTGCCGTGGACAAGTAGTTTGGCCAAGCAGAGGACGAAATAGAAAAAATTCTGGGCATATTATACAAATAAAATATTGACAAAAGTTTTAGAAAAGGAAATGATGGGAAAAAGAACAAGAGGGAACCCACGAAAACTTTTTCTGGCTTCTAGTTGTACCGCATCACAATTCTGCTGGCGTTTGCAGAAGGACTTCCTCAAGGCTACTACTGCTGATATTCTTCTTGTCGCTGCTGCAGCTGCTACTCCATGGAAACCAATTGCGATGATCTTGGCTTAAATGTTATGGTTGAAGTTATTAGTATGATTTAAGATTTCAAGGGATTCAGTTCCATTTTTTCCGATGATTTTCCTTCTGTTATTTTTTCTTCATCCCAGATACCGAAATGCAGAAAATGTGAAAGAAATAGCGAATGCTGTAAAGACTTCAAATCCTTCAAGGACTATCATAAGAGAAGGAAGTTCGGGATTTTTCCCGCGCATTAGTTGAAGAAAGTTATTCAAAGCGACAAGAATTTTTGATGACTACGGGCAAAGAAGTTCAACACTGGCCAGTTTCTAAATTTGCTGTACAGTCTTAACGACTAACGAGAAGCCGCAGCAACACCATCAGCAGCTGCAGCCCTGAGGAAGTTCTTCTACAATGTCAACGTGACGCAGTTTCAACCGAAAGCCAATTCTGATGAACTGAAGGGGGAGATATAAAGACTTCAACCCGCATTCTTTGTCAAACTTTGGATTACAACCAAGAATAATGTCTTCAGAATGCACAGCAAACCAAAATAATTCTTAATAACGAGTGTGTACCTATTAATTACAATTTTGTAGAATGGATACATTTTAATAATATTAATTCGTGTGTGCTGGTTAAACTTTATTTACAAACACAACATTGGCCCTGTACGAAAATTAAAAAATAACAACAGTATCATACTACACCTAACACACACACACAAACATAAATAAACAAGACCCGCGAGCGAAGAAGTAAAAGACTTGAACAAAGAGGAGGTGGATTTTATAATGTAAATTGGTGCCTTTCACAGGAGCGGATTGTTGAATTATTTATACCGCGAAACACATTTTTCCTTCGCAGGCTCGCGTGCAGACGTCTCCGGGGAACATTTCGAAAACGAGGTTGCAAAAGAAAACGCCGAGACCAATCCTTAGCAGAAAGTCTCTTTCACCTCAGACGCGCATCACTAATTCAGCATGATAATACAATCGACTTCCCAAAAATAAATACGATCACGTGCTCTTCGGTAAGTTGATTTGATCTCGGGGTTTCTTTGAACTCGAAACTTTATTGTGCGGTACATTAACTGAAAAAATAATCGCAAATTTGCGGAGAAACTTTGTCTCGAGTTTCCGTGCCTTCGAAAGGGTGTTCGGAATGGCACTCAATTGAAACAACAACAAATTGAATATACATTAGTAACTCTAATTTAGTTCCCACAAACGATAATGCATCTGAAGCCTAAACATGTGTAAACATCATCTCCTGACATATCCACTCGTGCGAATCTAACTCGGGACATCATGCGGACGAACTCCGAGAGTTTGAATTACCAATGATGGATGGTGCAGGTGTCGTGGAGGACCCATTTTAGACCACGCCATAATCGATACCGATAACCGAACTGCTGTTGCACACTCTCGTCCTTTATCAGCGCGCTAATTACACTGGTAGGTGCTTCGTACGATAACATCGCTTCTAGTGTTATGACAATCTTACGTTAATTAAACTATCGATTTTGCGTTACGGTCCCTGTTACTTCAAACAACAACGACCCTTACGGCGTGTCAAACAAGAGGGTCAGGTCACACAATTCCTCAATGCAAAATTCCATCCACTCTCTTTTATAATCTTAATTATACTAATTAACACACATTTCTTCAAGCTCTTGGACTTGGTGGTTTGAATGAAAATGCAGAAATTATAAGAGTCCTGACTCGAGGAGGCTTTTCGAGCAAGTCAACGAGCAAATCCGCGAGTTTGTAGATTCCTTAATTACAACACATTCATAAAAAAATCATTAAACTTTATTCATAACTAAACACATATAAAAATAATAAAACGAATAAATTAATATTAATCTTCAATTAATTCAGGAGGCTGAGTAATAATTGTCGACCCTTTCTGTGCGGTTTCCTTCCTACCTTGGGATTCTTCTGGGGTTTTACCGACGGCTCCCTTATCCTTAGGATTACCAGAGCCGACTAAAAGCGGCTTGAGCTTTCGCGGACGGTCTTCGTGGCCACCAAAGCGCGAGTGTATCCGAGCGTGGCGTTCCCTCTCGCGTTCCCTGATCTGCTCCATGAGGGCAGATCGCTCCAAATTTCGGGCCGATTCGTTCACCCTGTGCGACACCGATCTCAAAGTCGCGCAAATAGCTTCGATTTCCGCCCCTACGGTGGAAGGATTAAACGAGGGTTGATTTGCGCGCTGTATCAAAGTATCTATGTGCTGCCTAGCCGATTCTAAAGCTCTTCTTATTGGCTCACTGTTGTAAGTTGTCCGCCTTAACGAAGTTGCTTTCCTTGGGCTAGGGGTTGAACGACGCGTTGTCTGCCTTGAAGATGAAATCGGCTCACCTTCACCTACCATGTTAACCAACAAATCTGACGAAGCCCCAACGAAGTTTTCGGTAGTCGAAGACGTCGAAGATATTTTCTTGTTAGTTAGGTCTTCAGTTCTCGGTGGCCTTTGACTACCGCTTGCCTCTGGAAGTACTGAACCCTTCATATTTTGTTGCTGACGTTGTGGAGTGGTGTTGGGGGAAGCTTGCCCTATAACACCTTCCGAATCAGATGACTTCAACGGATCTTCCAGATTTATTCCTCGTTCTAAATTGGTCACACCATCATCTTGGAGCTTATTCATTTCTTTTAAATTGGGAGTTGAGCGACGCATGTTATGCCCAGAAGGGAGAAGCAGCTCCGCGTCTCTAATTTCAGTTGAGTGAAGAACCTCTTCTTCTGGTAAAATCGAAGTTTTTCTGTTGGTAATATTCGGAGGTCTTTGATTGTTTGCGTTAGCCGGCTCTTCCTTTGGACTTTCGGATTCTGTTTGGTGTTGACGTTGGGGCATGTCTTCTAAACGAGTTCGTCTTTTATCTACCATAGAAAATTGACTTACTTTATCATCAATTTCTCTTTGTGCTTCCGATTCCGCTTCTTCTTCAGATAAAGCAGTAGTTTTCTTGTTGCTGATGGTCGGTGGTCTTCGATTGTTAACGTCAGTGGACTCGGCTGGTGGTGATCCCTTTGCATTCTGCTGTTGACGTTGTGGGGCTGTGTTTGGAGAAGCTTGACTTAAGAAATTTTCAAAATCAAAGTGCCTTTTGTTCGCTCCACGCATGTCTTTCTCGTTCATTTTCCTCTTTAGATTAGGACCTTCCGGTTTTGTTTCCCTAACAACTTCCGACGCCGAAGTTTTCTTGTTGCTTATATTCGGCGGTCTTTGGTTATTAACTTCAGTGGGCTCAACCGGTACGGATCCCTTTCCAATCTGCTGTTGACGTTGTGGGGCAGTGTTTGGAGAAGCTTGTCCTAAGAAGTCGTCAAAATCTAATTGCGGAGGCATCTGGCTTTTATTTGCTTTGTTGCCCTGCACGTCCTTCGCATTCATTTCCCTACTTAAATTGGGAGCTTCCATTTGTTTAACAACCTCTGACGAGGCCGAAGTTTTTTTATTGCTTATATTCGGTGGTCTTTGGCTGCTAACTTCGATGGGCTCAGCTGGTGCTGATTCCTTTCCATTCGCTTGTTGACGTTGTGGGACAGTGTTTGGAGAAGCTTGTCCCAAGAAGTCTCTTTTTGGAAAGACCTGCTTTACCTTCTCATCTTGCACGTCCTTCGTATCCATTTCCCCGTGTTCCATTTCTTTAACAACTTCCGATAAGGCCTCGGTTTTTTTGTTGCTTATATTCGGTGGCCTTTGATTGCTAACTTCAGTGGGCTCCGAACCCTTTGCACTTTGATGTTGGCGTTGAGGAACGGTGTTCGGAGCGGCTTGTCCCATGAAATCATCAAAATCGAATGGTGAGTGTTTTTCTGCCGCATTTGGAGAAACTTTATCGTCGAGTAGTTCCAAGGTGTTTGTTTCCCTCTTGGCGTTGGAATTTCTTTTGATGATTTCGAGGCCCATGCCGTTTTCTTGGGCCTTCTTCGTCAATAAATTCGCTGTGACATCTACAATCGAAAACGGAATTAGAAGGTTTCTTATCTAAATTTGGAACTTACATATAATAACACAGATAACATGGATAATAAATATTGTTTCCCATTTACTTATGTATATGAAAGGCGAAGATGAAAGTGAAAGTTTTAAAATGAAATGTACAAGCACTTGACTCATTATTTTCGTAACCAAGGCTGTAATGTAGTGAAATGAAACAGATGAATAAAGTGGGTTGTTGAAATAAGCAATAAATACGTGTTTGATATGCTACATTTGGCGACGAGGATAAGCGAACTTTTTACTGAGAAGAAAAGAATTTTGGTGAAGTCTAACTAGTGGATCCGTAGGTGAACACCTATGAATACCTTGTGAGCGACATTTTATGTAATTTATGCATTGCCGCCTGAAAAAAACAGTAATACAAGTTGGGTGACATTTCTGACAGAAGAAAAAAATTTGTCATGAGTGCGGACTGCAACGCAGGTGGACTTTTAGTTCATTTTGCTCCATTTTTGCTTGGAATAGATGATGTTTCGGCAGCTTCTACTGCACAAAGATGGTCTAAGTGGTTAGGACGATTTGAAAATATGCTTGAAGCTTTAGGAATGACAGATGACAAGCGAAAGAAAGCCATGCTTTTACATTACGGAGGTGAACATATGTATGACATCTTCCAAACGTTAGCTGTAAGAGATGAATCATTTGAAGCTGCTACTACTGCCCTGACCATGCATTTTCAACCAAAGAAAAATACTATATATCAGATTTATAATTTTCGGCAAATGAAACAAACTCCTGATGAATCCATTGACCAATTTCATACTAGACTACAAACACAGGCTGCTTTGTGTGAATTTGGTTCGTCAAAAGATAATGAAGTGAAAATGCAGATTTTAATTGGAACAAAAAATCCAAGATTGCGTCGTCGAGGTTTGCAAGAGCAAAGTTGGTCTTTGAATGACTTACTAGATGCTGGAAGAAATTACGAATTGTCGGAAACACAAGCTGCGGCAATGGAAGGTGAACGGAATACAACAGTTGCCCGTGTACAGAAAATTAGTTGTAAGTACTGCTCAAAGTCTCATGGTAAAGGAAAAGAAAATTGCCCAGCATGGGGTAAAACGTGTCGTCGATGTGGAAAGAAGAATCACTTTGATGTTGTCTGTAAGCAGAAACAAAAATATTTTCAAAAAGAAAAAGAAAAGCCACAAAAAGCTAAGCAAGTTAGGATGCTCGAAGTAGATGATGACAGTGATACGTCAGGTGGTGTTTTCAATATATTCAGAGCATCAACGGGAATGCCAAAAGCTGAGATACTTTTAGGAAAACATAAAATCAAAATGAAATTTGGCATTGATACTGGTGCAGATGATAACGTGATCTCAAAAAGTACATTTTTGAAATTACGTCCTAAGCCAACTTTAATAATGACTGAGCATAAGATGTATGCATATGGGCAAAGTGACCCCTTGCCAACATTGGGGATGTTTAAGGCAAGGTGTCACTTCAAAAAGGCAGAAACAGTTGACACTGTTTACGTAGTTGATGTAATTGGAGAGCCGTTGATGTGTAAGAAGACCGCAGAGGCACTGGGAATAGTTACAGTAACTCATGGTGTTACAAGGAACCTTAGTAATTCAAAGTCACTGATAGTAAAACAGTATCCAAAATTGTTTGACGGAGTTGGATGCGCATTGATGCCCGTGAGATTAATAGAGCAATTTTACGGGAACGACATGCAATGCCGGTTTTTGAAGACATTGTGGCCATTGCTGATGGTGCGAAAGTATTTTCTAAACTTGATTGCCGACAGGGATTTAATCAGCTCGTTTTGGATAAAGAATCCAGGGCGGTTACGACATTTGCTAGTCATTGTGGACTATTTCGATTCAAGCGTTTGTTCTTTGGAGTGAATTCTGCGCCTGAAGTTTTTCACAACCTAATAAGAGAAATTCTGGAAGGGATACCAGGCCAATTTAACTTGATTGACGACATTTTTATTTGCGCTTGTAATGTGATGGAGCACGATAAGATTCTTCATATGGTTTTGAAACGACTACAAGACTCTGGACTTACGCTTAATTTAGATAAATGCCAATTTAGAGTGAGTAAAATGGAATTTTTCGGACACGTTATTTCTGCAGAAGGGATAGAACCAGACCCGAAAAAAGTCGATGCAGTCACTAAAATGACAGCTCCAAAAAATGTTTCCGAGGTAAGGAGTCTATTAGGAATGGTAACTTATTGTACAAAGTTTATACCTCATCTTGCTGATTTAACCAAACCTTTACGAGATTTAACGCATAATAATCGAATTTTTACATGGACTTTGAAGGAAGAAAAAGCTTTTAAACAGATCAAGAATAAGTTGCAAGCTGCGAAAACTTTGTCATTTTATAATGTCGATGACGAAACTCAATTAACAGTAGACGCTAGTCCCTTTGGACTTGGTGTTATTTTGGCTCAGAAAAAGAGAAATGAAAACGTTCGAATAATTACGTATGCGAGTAGAGCTCTTACGGAAACAGAACAGCGATATTCTCAAATTGAGAGAGAACTTCTGGCTTTGGTATGGGCAATAGATCATTTCCGAATTTATTTGATGGGCTGCAACTTTGTGGTATTCACGGATCATAAACCACTGGTGAATATCATAAAGAACCCCAGGGCGAAGCTGTCAGCTCGACTAGAAAGATTAGTGTTGAAAATACAACAGTACAAGTTTGAAATCAATTACAAAAAGGGAGAAGAAGTGATTATCTTTCCAGACATCCGATTCCTTCTGACGGTAAAATAAATATTGCAGAATCATATATTAACTTTATGGCGAAGACAAGGGTACCTAATGCAATGACTTTAGACGAAGTTATTAATGCCAGCAAAGAAGATCCCCTCTTTAAGAAACTGAGGAAGGCTCTAAAAGGAGATGTTAAGTATCGTAAACTACTTAAAGAGGCAATTTTCAGACCGTATGCACAAGTTTGGTCGGAACTTGCGACAACTAATGATGGATTAATTTTAAGGGGTGATCGAATTTTATTACCAAAAGCTTTACAACAAAATGCACTTGATCTTGCCCATGAAGGACATCAAGGCATAGTGAAAACAAAAGCTCTGCTGCGAACAAAAGTATGGTTTCCTGGAATCGATGATGCGGTGGAAAAATTGGTTAAAAATTGTATTCCGTGTATTGCAGTGACGCCTACTAAGACACGAGATCCTATACAGATGTCCAAGTTGCCAAGGGAACCATGGTCCGAGTTATCTCTTGATTTTTTAGGTCCAATAGCTGATGGACGATTAGTTTTGGTTGTCATTGATGACTATTCGAGGTATCCAATAGTTAGAATTTTATCGTCAAACATGGCAAAGACGGTAATACCAGTTATTCGAGGAATATTTGCTGATTTTGGGATACCAGATGTGTTCCGAACAGACAACGGTCCACCTTTTAACAGCGAAGAGTTTAAAAGGTTTGCAAGCGAGCTTGGTTTTAAGCACAGAGCAGTAACCCCGTTATGGCCAGAAGCAAATGGAGAAGTGGAAAGGTTCATGAGAACTTTACAGAAGACAATTCTAACAAGTGTCACTACAGGAATTTTTTTCAACAATTTTTAATAAACTATCGCGCTACGCCACATTCTACAACTGGGAAAGCTCCTGGAGAAGTTTTGTTTTTTAGAAAGTTTCACACTAAATTGCCTCATTACCAACCGTACGTCACAAACTCTGATATCAGGAAGCGAGATGAAATTATGAAAAAAAAAATGAAAACCTACGCTGACACAAAAAGACATACAAAAGCTCATCAATTGGTGGTAGGAGATAAGGTTCTACTGAAACAAAGAAAACTTCATAAGTTAATGCCACCATTTGATCCGGTTCCTTTTGTAGTGTCCGAAATTAAAGGAACACAGATAAGTATAACACGAGGAAGGCAAGTTTTATTACGAAATTCGTCTCTATTGAAAAAAGTTCAGCATCACTCTCCAGCACGTGACTATGATGTGGATGACATTGCACCAATCAATAGGAAAAGAGAAGGAAAAGAATTACTGGAGCAAGTAGAGAAGGATAGTACCGATAAAGTTCCTGATACCAGACATAGTAGCGATAAAGTTCCTTATACTAGACCCATGCGTGAAAAAAAAAATACCTGAAAAATTTAAAGACTATATATTGAAGTAAAACTTACATGGGTTTAGAGTTTAGTTAGTTCTGTTGCATTCTACTTAACTTTATTCTTTAATTTAAGAAAGGGAGAAATGTAATGTAGTGAAATGAAACAGATGAATAAAGTGGGTTGTTGAAATAAGCAATAAATACGTGTTTGATATGCTTTTAATAAATGAAAAACGGAGATTTTAGTCCAAGTTTTAGCTTTTACTCTAACGGCTGCATAAGAAGAATGAATAATACACGAAACCTCCACACCGAAAGAATTATTGCTGGTTTGTGAATGTAAAAAAAAACATAGAGTGTGTATATGACAAACTTTTTTGTGAAAAAAGAAAGCTATTACTAACGAGAAATCCACACGTCAGTGATAATTCATTTTATATTGCCTTATGAGTGTAATTTTAGCACATTTCCCTAATTTCCAGTAATTATTGGCGAGTGTGGCTCGTACAAAATTGAAAATCAATCCGAACTTCGGAAATGTATAGCTAGCACAGTAAATCAATTTCATAATTACATAATTGCAATTTACAAGCAATTTTAATTCAAAGACTCCGCAATTGTAAATTAAATTTGTTTTATTTTACCTGTTGTAGTTTTAGGCACCTCACAAAAGCACGTCAAAGAGGAATCATGGAATTTCGAATTTCCTTTCGCTTCCACACACGCGGATTTACATAGTTTTTTTAAGCTACCAAGCGCACCACCGTTGTAATGCAATTCCCTGAGCGCGGGCAATGACGGGGCGGGACCTGAAAATTTTCACGTTCATTACATTTTAGTAAATAAATTAATTTAAACAAATGTTTGCAATCACGAAAGCGTTCGGCTAGCGAAAATTGAGTTCCGCAAACAAATTGCGGCAGGGTTTTAATTAAAACAAAACGATTTTGTGCACCCACACGGACACAGAATGTTTCACATATTAATTAAGTCACAAAAGTAAATTGTACTTACTCAAAACGGCGAAAATAATCCCGAGTGCGAATAACTTTTCCGGCCCCATTTTCACTTTGGTGTTGTGTTTAGACTAAGCCCGAAATGTAGGGTGTTAAATATACTGTCGCGGAATCTGCTGACTCTGATGTTTCGTATTATTGTTTCCCAAATACGTTCATTACGAAACAATACCGTGCGCGATTGCAACAACAAATATGTTGACACATCGCAAATTTATCCTTCGAAATTGAAACCAATTCGAATTTAAAAATAATCAATTGATTTGAGTAAAAGCATTAAAAAAGAAACCCGGTTTTTCTTTGGCAAGCGAAAATCGAGAAGCCATCGAATAAAGGGGGCCGAAAGTTTTTAAGCCTCGTTAACTTTCGAAATCACTCGCCCCAGGTAAAATCTATACGGAGAAGTTTTAATTAATGCGAATAATTAGGCCGGTAAACAAGCGGGAAACGCAGAATGGAGAAGAGCACAATATTGAAGCGGTATTTTCTTGTTTCCTCCCTCGTCTTAACAAAAACGAAATTAAGTCCAATAAATTCATTTCAAATGATTTAGTTACTCCTGACGTAAATCCTGATTAATTTAGAAACAGTATAATTTATAATAATTTAAGACTGACAGGCCATACATTTAAATTAATTTAATTTAAAAAAAAAACACACAGTTCTACGCCAAATCAAATTAACGTAATAACATCGATTAAAAGTGAAGTATTAAAAATACAGTGTCGATCTTAATTTATGTCCTAGGGAAAAAGAAACGACATCAAACCAAATCCTTATGTAATAAATTAAGGTCACAGCATTCAAATGATCAACGAATTCTAAACATTTATATAGTATAGAGCCTCAGCATAATCCTTATGGTACATCCGTATAGTAACCGAAATTCCTTCGAGTACTCAGGCTGATAATAATAGTGAGTTGTAATACATTTAAACCCACCCAGATAATTGAACAAAACTAATTGGAATTAGAAACGTCCTCCAAATAAATGAGACAATCAAAAAGCATTCTACCAGCTCTCCTCCAACTTTGCCATTTCAGAACTTTATTTGATCTCAAAGTTATAATTACTAGTGCAATCTGAAAAAAGGGACATATCTGAAACTTATTACGTATTCTAACTCATTATTATGCATTGCAGGATTAAGTTTAATGAGCTGGTGAAGCCTCTACTCCTGGTTCTGCACGTTCATAATTTATGTTATTTGTTTCGCGAAGTTTCGCTGTTCAAAGTAATCGCTCCTCTCACTTGACGCTCGCGATCAATTTTTCATATTATTGCATTCGGTAATTAACCGTGATTTACGAGACAAAAGATCCTCGTTATGTCCTAAGTACAGGACGCATAAATAAATTACGGTTATTAACTCGATGTGCTTTCATGAAGTAGGAAGAAGTATGTATAAAGTTTTTGCCGGAATTAACAAGTTCTTCAATTAAGTTCCTCGGAAAAATATTAATCGCGCAAGTTCTCGTTTCAGGCGTCGTTTTACCAGGAAAGGATTATTTTCGTGAAGTTTAAGGATTATATGTTGTCTTTGTAATATTTTATTTTAAAATGCTGAAAAGTTAAAGTTCTCTTGTAATTACAAGTTCTCAAATGAAAAAAAAATGTATATTATTAAGTAACTTATTCATGTTTTATGTTCGTACATTCTGTAGCATCATCTCTTCTAATTAATGGTTTTATTAAATTCGAAAAGATGATGAAATAAAAGCATATCTTTGTCGTCGTTACAATAATGATTAATGTGACCCATAACTTCGGTTGTCAGTTTAATTAAAAGCTTCGTTTTAATTTCACATTTCATATGAAAGAAAGGATCCCAAGTAATCCTAGAAATTGCATTCTTCGACAAACGCTTATCTGGAACGTCCCCGGAAAAACCTACATGTGTACTACCACACTTAATATTCGTTAAAAATTCATTCTCCGACCGGTCGCATAAAATGTTGGTAAATTACCTGGACCAGTTTCCGGGACGCTGCACACCAAAAGAAATAACGAGACGCCGCCCCGAAAACTGCAGCGTCGCTTTTATCTCACGTAAACCCGGCGTCTTAATAACATTCTCCGAGGAATGTAGGTCGGCGTGCTCACCCCGCATTAATGCAACCCCGAGATGAAACGCTTCCCGCCGAATAAATTATTTATTAAAAGCAAATTTCAAAAAGAAAAAGCGTTGACTGTGGGGTGACGTTAAAATTGTTTTGTTTTGGAAATAACTTGACATTTTCTTAAAATTATTTGGAATGAATCAAGGAAAATGTATGTGGACCAAAAAGAAATCTTATAAAAGGACCGAATCCTCTATAAGTCCTCAAGCGCTTCATTTCTGATCCAAATGAATTAGGCACTATCTAATACACCCCTCAAATCAAAAGCCATCCCAAAAACGACATAAAAATTGGCCTAAAAGGGCTTTAATTTCTGGTCTAGAGTCACTTGACTTGTAAAAGTAGTATAAAAGTCACTACCTAAATCGTATAAAATTTTCTGAATTAAAGCCATGTAAGGAAATGCTCGAAACTCATCAGAGAAAAATTGCATTTGACTTTTTGTAATAAACTGACAGATTCGTATAACACGACGTCAAAATTGTATAACTGACTTTGAGAAAATTTTGGGGAATGCGCTGGTTACAAAATAATTACTACAGCTGGATTATGTACGGGAATATCTTCATGGCTATCCAAAAATACAGAAAGTACTTTATTTTGACGCAGCATGGATACACTATAGGGCACTTTGATAGACAAAATGGTAAGCAAATAATTTTCCATCAATCTTAGGTACACAAAATAAATAAACTTAAAGTAAACCTAAATTCCAAGAAAATGCTATGCCTTTGGAAGTCAAAAATTCTATGAATCAAGTCAAGTACATAATATAATAAAATACTAGGTACGATCTTTGCTTAGACTTCCGGATTCCAATTTTTAGTGCATGTACAGGATGATTCAAAATTACTTACACAGGTATAAATTCTACACATCCAAAAGGGATGGATGCAAAGAAATGATTAGAGTTGTGATTGAAAAATTGTGCGATACTTAAATTTAGAGGTGTGTACAAACTTAGGCCCGATCGTTTTATTTCTATGGAAACAATTGTCTTTACAATTGATGCTATAGGAATAAAGCGAAGTTTAAAGTTAAACCACGATTGTACAATCGGGCCTTAGTAGTTAATCCAAAAATGCAAATTAATGCATCGTCTAGTAATATTAATTTTGATTTTAATCGTTTCTGGTTCCTTGTCGCCATAAATATGAATAAAATTGAAGCAATTCAGAAAAAGAAATGGAAAAAGTCTGTCTCCTAAAGTAAGCCAGACAATTTAAATTCGAATATCTCCATTCAATAAAGAACTTAAACGATTATGTCTAAAAATGTATCATTTCTATACGTAAACAAAATTTTATTATAAATAAATACATTTGAACAACAAAAAACTGGAAATTGGAATTATTAATAAAATGTACCGTTTTCGGAAGACGAATAATTCTGGTAATTTGGATCTCCATTAACTTTTAACTGAGCTCGGAGTACGGCATTCCCCAAAAGCAACTTGATTTTTGCTTGTTCGACAACGGGTAACCGTTTAGTAGTTTTTGCCATACTCAAGAAGAACATGTCGGTTTCATCCTTCTCTCTCAACTCACAATCTTCACACCTGGCGTTTACTTCCCTTTCGCGCGCGTTTGTAATTTCAATGAATGAACTTTCGCTTCCGTCCGTTTTCACAACGTCCGTGACTTCCGGCTTCACATTTGGTTCGTCTCCTTCTAATAATTCCTCAACACTCTCGATGCGATCGTCGTCCCTTTCTTCTAGATTTTCACGAACTTTCTTTCTCAGTTTCCTTCTTCCTCCTCCTATGAATGGCAGAAGAAAGGACATTTGCTTTTCGTACTTCCACACGGGATTCTTTATAATTATTCCATTGGTACGTTTTATGTTGCGACGTCGAATTGCATTTAAGAAACAGCTTCGTAGCTTATCCCAAGTATATCTCACGACCTCGGCTATTCAAAAAAAAAAAATACTGTTTTATATTTTCGTTTATTTTCTGCATCCTGTCACTATTTTGTCATAATCGTCATTCCTTTGAACAGGAAAGCAAACAACAATAAAATTTATATTACAATTATCACTTAATCCTTTTAAAACTCTAAATTTTAAACTAGGTAGTTGCAGTAAGTATTCAAATTTATTTTGTCTCGTATTTGTGACTAATAGAAACTCTACATATTTATTTATTTTATTTTACAAAAATGCATCATTTCTTGATATGTTTTGCTTAACAGCATGCTAAAGATGTGACATCAACTTTGCAACTTTAACTCAACCATACAGAAAGAACTTGTACATTAATGTTGCTTGTTTACCCTCTATTAAATTTTTTGACACACTCTGTGTAATAAAACCTACAAATTGTAATCACTAGAGCGCGATAGAATGCTTCTCTCCCTTCTATTCTCCTATATAAATCTACATGTCTGACTCATTTAAACTTTTATTGCGTCTTACGCCCTGCTTTAGTGATCACTCTATATAATTTGCTAACTACCACATGCAAACATAGAGGGCGCTAATATTTACCTTTCAGGTTTATATCTCTGCCTATCTCTTCCCATGCAGCTTGCCGGACATGTGGATCTTTATAACCCGGCAAATCTGTATTGTAAAGTAGTTCACATCGTCTCACTTTCTCTATCAGTAGTTCATTCGATGTGGCTGCACTAGCTCCACTCATTATCACGTGATTCAGGAAGATCAAAGCAACACGAACCTAAAACGTGCTTTCACATGAATTTGCGTGTATCGTTGGTGTGTAACGTGGATAAACGTGGTACTAATGCACGTCGCTAGGTGGAGGCACATTCCGGAACTTACTTGAAAATTTTCTTAAATAAAAATCATTATTTTGCCAGAGACTTGCAGTAAACTAACTTTCCTTTATCTCCACCGTTAGAAGAATAGAATAAAATTTTGATCTAGGTGTAACTTGTCCTGTCTTCAACTTGGGAATCATTTCGCCAAGGCCTCTAGTAGTAGCAGGGCCGGCCTTCTAAATACCGGGACGTGGGTGCAGTAAAAATTGTGGGGCCCTTTTTTTTAAAAAGACAGTGTGATGGTGTAAGAAATCGGAATTCTGTACAAGAAAGCAAAGTTCGCACTGTATAAGCTTCCGTCGTCGTTTTTCAACTAATCTAATCTGATGGCGTTTTCGATTGACTGCACTCTCAGAATATCTCCATCCCTTATCATTACATGATGTTAAAATAGGATGAGAATACTCTGAGAGTATTTGGTATATAAGATGGCGCCACAATATTTACGTTTTAATTGAATTAAAGTACTTGAAAATCAATTATTGTAGCTGTTTAAACAATTATATTTCACACTAACCAAAATATTATGATTTAACAAATGATATAGAGAGAGAATGTAAAAATGAATTGAGCATGTACCGGGTGATTATAATTTACTGAGATTTATTTCGTAAGTAGGTCATTTTGCCATTAGGCCAGTTTTAAATTTTAAGTCAAAAGAAAGACAGAACATCGAAATAAATGAAAGTATTAGACACTTACTTACATTTAAATATAAATGCACTTTACTGCCATGTAAGCAGCTCATCTTCGGAGTGGAACTTGAATGTTTGCGTTAATTTTTGTAAGAGGATATTAATTTCACAATTTTATTTGTAAAACTATTCGTTTTCTGTGTCACAAGTCAGAAGTTGATAATGAAGCTTATCCTTAATCAGGTATGCCGATCCTTTAAAATATTTAAAACATTTAGGAGGCGTTTTGCGTAAATTGAGGCAATTCAGAAAAAGAAGTGGAAAAGTGTCTCAGAAAATAAGCTATTAAAATTAAAACTTGTATCTCCATTTAATTTAAAAAGTTAGACACACGAGAGAACTAATTAATAAACAAAGTTTTATTATAGAATATACATAGAATTTATTTAAATAATAAAAGCCTGGGAACTGGAATCATTAATAAAATGGACCGTTTTCAAAAGACGAATAATTCTGGTAATTTGGATCGCCATTAACTTTTAACTGAGCTCGGAGTACGGCATTTCCCAAAAGCAACTTTATCTTTGCTTGTTCGACAACGGGTAGCCGTTTAGTTGTTTTTGCCATACTCAAAAAGAACATGTCGGTTTCGTCCTTCTCTCTCGACACACAATCTTCACATCTGACGTTTGTTTCAATTTCGCGCGCGTTTGTAATTTCAACGCTTCCGTCCCTTTCCACGTCGTTCGTGACTTCTGGCTTCACATTTGGTTCGTCTTCTTCTAATAATTGCCCGGAGTGGTTGTTCACGTTAACTTCCTCAATACTTTCGATGTCATCGTCGTCTCCCTCTTCTAAATTTTCGCGAGCTTTCTTTCTCGTCTTGCCCCTTCTTCCTATGAATGGTAGAAGAAAGGACATTTGCTTTTGGTACCTCCACATGGGACCTTTTATAATTCCACTGGTACGTTTTATGTTGCGACGTTTGATTGCGTTTAAGAAACATCTTCGTAGCTTATCCCAAGTGTATCTCACAGCGTCGCCTATTCAAGAATCAGATTTTTTGAGACACTCGATGTAATAAAATCTACAAATTGTGATCACTGGAGCGCGGTAGAATACTTTCTCTTCCTTCTCGTAATGTAAAGCCCGTTTGAAACGGTCACATTTCTTGTAACAAATTTGTTACGACAATTCAACCAATCAACATTCACTGTGATAGCTTATCTCTCTCACTTTGTAACAAATTTGTTATAAGAAATTTGACCGTCTAAAACGGGCATATGACTCATTTGAGCGGGTTATTACGTCTTACGCCGTGCTTTAGTGATCATCCTATGTAGTTTAATGACTACCACATGCAAACATAGAGGGCGCTCACATTTACCTTTCATATTCATATCTCTGCCTATTTCTTCCCATGCAGCTTGCCGGATGTGTGGATCTTTATAACTCGGCAGATTTATATTGTAAAGTAGCTCACACCCTCTTACTTTCTCTATCAGTAATTCATTCGTATTGACCGCACTAGTTCCACTCGCGTTCATTATCACGTGATATCAGTATAAATCAAAGCAACACAAATCTGAAACGTGCTTTCACGTGCGTTTACGTGTTGTCATTGGCACGTGACGCAAATAGACGTAATACCAACGCACGTCGCTAGGTGGAGACAGGTTCCAGAACTTACATTAAAATTTAAAAAAATCACATATATTAGAAACTTGCAGTAAATTAATTTCCTTAAAAAGGAACACAATTTTAAATTAATTAAGAATTTCTTTATTTAAACAAGTTGTACAAAATATTATGAAATTATCTTATCGTCTGCCTTTTCCCTTTTTTCCTTTACCACCTCCACTGGAAGGATTTTGATCTCCGCTAGGTTTAACTTGCCGTGTCTTCAACTTAGGGATCATTTCGCCGAGGTGATTCATAAGACTGTCTCTAGTAGGAAAGCCAGCGTTGCACAAGCTTCCGTCGTCGTTCTTCAACTGCACTCTAATTCTACCCCTGTACAATAATTCTTTGCTTCTTTCACGACTGTACAGTTTATTCTCGACTCCGACTTTCAGCCCCGCAGCTATCAAGACGTCTCTGATTTCCTGATGCGTGGGGTTCTCGACACACTTTTCTTTTGCTAACCTCCTGCCTTGTGCCAGCGTCTTCTTACTGTTTATGTACGCTGGATATATGCATATCCATCTGGAAGGTTAAAATTGGAGTGAGTTGAGGTTAGAGTGAGTTTATCCTCATACCGTTCTACGTCGCTGTGTTTTTTGTTGGGATTCCATGCCAGCACTTGAACTCCAGGTGGATGTGCCATTTTTTAAATAAAATTTGACAAAATACTTTTATATGGTTGTAAACACTTGCACGTCACATTGACATTTAAACAGATATCTAACTTATCGATTTTCAACTGCACTTTAATATATAAGATGGCGCCACTATATTTACATTTTAATTTGTATTAAAGTATTATTAAATTAATTTTTACTGTTTAAACAATTATTTATGTTTTATACTAAACAAAATTTTATGATTTAGAATGAATAATTTAGCAAATGATAGTCGGAGAGAATGTAAGAATGAATTGAGCATGTACCGGGTGATTGTAATTTATTGACATTTGTCTTATTTTTGTTAGCGGAAATTAATTTCTTGTTATAAGTAATTACACTTGTTCGCAGAGCAAATATAGTTAAATTAAATTAAATTAAATTTACTTTTGACTTAGCAGAGATTTAAAGTTTAACGGCAACTTACCCCCCTATTTTGTAACTCATAACGACATGGTTACATACCGATATTCGTTAGGTGGTATGTTTTGACCAATCAGTGCTTAGATCCAACGCATTTCTATGTACTGATTGGACAAAATATGATCTAAATGAATAAAACGAAGCCTATGCTTTTACTTCTATTAGGTTTTTTTTAAAGATTAGATACGTGGAAAAGTTTCAATTGCAAATCATTATACATTTCCTTTCATTAAAAGATTTACCATGTTACACGCAGAATTATTTAGAATTTCATCTTTCGTCATATACATACTTGTATTCAAAAATTTGAAGTCAAACCATATGCTTCGTTTTATTCATTTTCATTTAGCTCTATGTCACTTAACGATTATCGGTATCTAACGATGTCGTTATGAAGTACAGAATAGGGGGGTTAGTAGTAAACTGATTAATTTGTGAATGGTGAATGGTGAATACGGCCGTTACTCTAAGATCGCGTTTCTGGAACGTTTCATTAAGTTAACGGTCCGATTAAAGTAAACGATGCTATGGCCACACATGTTAGAACTATAGGAGCATTTACTCTTTCTCTCTCTTTCTTGTTCTTCATTGCTTTTTGAAAATTAAACTGCTATTGAGAATGGTTTCTAAACAAATTTTTCAAGAAAACTAAGATTGGTCGTTCTTTCTCTCTTTCGCACTCGTTCTCTTTTTCTATTACATTCACCGTTGACTTGACGGTTTTGTGCAGTGTTGGACTTAACTCGCCTATAATGTTTGAATCAATGAAATAGTAAAACACAATGGTCGCGTGCAGTTGCTAACTCAGCAATCGTTTGTGATTGGCTCACATTTAGATAATAGTCAATCACAAACGATTGCTAAGTTAGCAACTCAGCTGCTGTGGTCGTCTGAACGCGACCAATAACTGTGGCTGCGTTCAGTGACACTTAAGTTTTATTCTCTGTACAGATAAAAACGGTGGAAAGTAATTGTTAAGTTTTGCTGAACGCAGCCCGCGCCGACGTTAAATGACGATCGCAGGAATTATGTTTTGCATTTTTTCTGAAAGAATTTCCCATCTGCGTTCCACCTCAATCAAATTCTAAAATGAAAATGTAATGTATGATTCAACGATATCGTAGACAATTAAGTGCTCTCGCTATGTTTGGCTGAACGCAGCCCATGCCCAGTTTTAAATGACGCAAAATTTTTGTTTTGCATTTTTCCTTGATGTATTTCATCTGAATGAGATACAAAAACATAATTTGTGATTCAGTTTGCAAAATTGCAAACATAAATTCACGTCGACGTCTTGCGACACAGAAAGAATTCGAGAATTACAGACAAATTGTGTTTTAAATAAGTGAACGATTTTCTCAAGACGTCCAAATCAAAAACGTGGAAAAATGTGTGGAAAAAAGTTTCTTTTCTGGAAATTTGCAAAGCCAGTAGATACGATAAAGTACCGGCATGAAGCGACAAGGCACGACGAACGAGTTTTTATCCGGTAGAGGGAGCTCATGTTTTTTTGTTTTAAACGTTTTGTGAATTATAGTAACTTACAACTGTTCCTTAAGTTCGCACTCGCGATCAGAAGCCGTTGTAAATGATATTTATCTATAAAAATATATGTTATTGCATAATTATTCCAACGCCGACAGCGCCTCTTGTGACTATTTTTGACCGTTGTGGTGCCTTGTTCGTTGTGACGTTATACGTGTCGGTAGTTTACCAATCTACTGGCTTTGGAAGTTTTTTTTGAGAGCAGCTCCATCTCTTAGCTAATATATGAAGCCATTTGTTGCATTAGATTTTATGCAGCGTTTTTCTCGGGTCAGTTGTGAAGAACTTGTTTTTGTTTTCATAACATCTGCCGAAAAAGAATCATTTTTACTCATTATTTACACGGAAAAAACTTTATCGGTGAAATTAGCTCTTGTCGTGAGTAACTTTTGTGGGTCTATCTAAACCAGTCTGAGTGACCAAAACGTTTTTAAAACGTTCACTTTTATAGACTTAAAAGGAAAGAATTCAGGAAACGATTAAATACACTGATGCCATCTCTTGGTTAGTAAGGAGAAACTATTTTCCACTCCAGATTTTTGACATGGTTTATCTAGAATAAGTTGCAAGAATCTGATTTGTCTTTCTCGTAGCTTCGTTTGGTACGAAAGAAGTCTTCAGAGTACCTAAAGAAGTCTTTGTTTAGGGCGATAGTTTTAAATTTTTATTCTTGAGGAGCAGGAAGCTCTGTCGTGTGCCCGATTTTCAGAAAATTTTTGAATCTGATTTTGCGAGAATTTCGAAAATTATGATTGTCCTAAAAGAAATTATTTGAGAATTATAGAGAATATTTCTTAATCTGTAGCTTCATCCTTTACTGTTCGAAAAAGTTTTTAATTTAATCAGAATTTGAAAGAATTATAAAAAGAAAACATGTATTATGCAGATTCGCGACATTTTATAAATTTTATAGAAACCCGACCTTAATCATCAAATACAAAAACGTAATCTTAAAACAACATTCTAAAGTGAATGGAATTGACGTGTTGACACCTGCATACTAAATTGAATAAACTGTGGATAGCATAAACTCAGAGTAGGATCATCACTGTTAAAAAATAAACGAAATTTGTAATTAATTAAGAAATGTACAATTAAACTATCACGTTTATTAACGCCTCTTCATTTTCCCATTTTCTTTTTAACAACTAACGTAATTGTCAAAGTCTGTAAATCAATCAGTCAATAATTAGTGACAGACAATGACATCACCGCAAATTAATTTTACGTTAAGTAAAAGCAAGTATTAATGAAATTCTATCAGTTAGCCCTCGTATTAGTGTCGATCTGTAAATTGTTACATGCAAATCCCATTGGATGTCCCGACCCTGGTACACCTGCGGACTAAAAAAAGGCCTAGATTTACCACCATTTCCTATTCCAGATAGAAACCCTTTGGAAGAGACAATCCACGAGTGTGATCCGAAACGACCCAACATATTCATCGACAGAAACAATTTGCTGGGAAAACCTACGGGCCACGAGCACGAGGAGGCCAAATTTGATTACTCCAACGGTCCAAGCGGTTCGTAACGGAAGCCCATTTTAGTCCCCTCGTTTATATCCGGTGTTTTAGGGCCCGCACATTGGGCGAAATTTTTCAAACAATGCGGCGGCAAACATCAGTCACCGATCAACATAGATTTAGCAACTATTAAGTCAATCAAAATGCCGAAATTAACTTGGGACGAAATATACTCTACAATGCCTTCCGAAATTACAGTAGAGAACAACGGCCATACCGGTAGCTAATAACAGAAAAAGTTAAAGCAGACGCAGAGGGTACTAATACTTTTTGCTGTTTCAGTTGTGCTCAAGGCAACTTTTACAAACGCGAGTCATCCGAAGTTACAGGGTGGTCCGTTAAGTAACTCTTACTATTTAGATCACATCCATTTCCATTGGGGTACGACGGATCATAAAGGTAGCGAACATCAAATAAACGGGAAAACTTTTCCTATGGAGATGCACGCCGTTCATATCAAGCCCTACATGAAATTAGAACAGGCGGCTAAACTACCAGATGGAGTGGTTGTAATCGCCTATATTTTGGAGGTAGAGAATTGCATTTTTTCTTGGGAATCAAGTAATTTGAACAGAATCATTTTAGTTAGATCAAAACGCCCACAAAGCTTTGAATTACGTTCAAGAAGCGTTCGAGTTGATAGAGATGGACCTGAACACGGCTCAACCACTTCAAAACATGTTTCCGCTGTGTTCTTTGGCGGAGTACTTTTGTGAGGGGTACGTTACGTACAAGGGGTCACTAACAACGCCCCCATGTTACGAGTCGGTCACTTGGATTATTTCCCCCTACACGATCGGTATTTCTAAGGACCAATTGGAAAAATTTAGGGCCCTGTACAGCTCATCTAAAAATCTGGAGAATAACTTCAGACCCATCCAACCACTAAATGGAAGAACAATTCATTTTGTAAATTAATATTATTATAATTATATTGTATTATTTATTTTAAAAACGTGTCGTTTCATTTCACTGTTGCAAGCTTTATTTTACAGAACAACTGCGTCCTTTCAAGTGAATAAATACGAAGCTTTTTTAGATTTTTTTATTAATTAAAAACGCAACAATTTTTGGACGTTATATTTCAAATTTGAGTTGCCCCGTCACGACAATTTCCAAGTTTTTGATACAAAACTTCAATCGTAAAAGTATACGTCCCTGTTATTAACATCCTGCACCGGTCTCGTGTTAGTTTCTAGAGGCCCATCGGCAGACAGTAACTTCCTAAATTTTTTAACTTGCCTAGATGATATACTCAACGTTTCTGATTGCACCAGCCACTCGATACCTTCAGTACAGGGGGGATACGTCAGTGAACCCATGTATGCGAAATACTTGGACGTGAAAGGCAAAACGATCCAGCAAAGAGGAAAAGGGTCGATTAGGCAATGTGAACCAGGCAATTGAATGTTTTTGATCGACCTTAGTAAGGGCTCCAAGTAAGGATTATCCATTGGAGTAATCTTGAATTAAAAAAAAATTAGTAAATGCTGAAAGTAAATTCTAGATGGTGTGTGGACGTTACTTGGAAAAGGTAGCTGACGCATAATACTGCTTTGTCTTCGACTGCTTCTGGAACATCGGCGTAAACTTTGTTTGCCTTAACATGTACCGCCTGCACTTCCATGGCGTACCTAACAGAATTTACCGTGTGTTCGGAGCCTTCTTCATCGTTCGGACCCCAGCGAAATCGTGCACTGTCGAAACGGAAGGAATCAGAAAGAGGCCCACCATTGATGGTAGGCGTATCGTCATCACTCCAGCAACCATAAACGATAACTAAAAGAGTCACGCGGTATATTTTGATAAATTATTTCCTTGCGAAGCTTACGACCGTGTCCGTCATTCAATGCGACAATCGAACGGGGCATGCTGTAATACTCAGCTGAAAATTTTAAGGGTTTAAGAGTTTCCGTGGGCACGCATATCGCTAAAAACGTGGATAAATTGATTGGCGACTGACATTTTCCCCTGCTGTTTGGAAACAAGCACTTCCATAATGCAGGGCCTAAAAGAATATTTTAATGAGAAGGTATCTTATAGCGTTTTCGATTCATTCGAGAGTGAACCAATAGAGTAATAAAAGCACATACTGTTTGGATGCAGGGTTCTAATTGATTGTCTCCCAGTCTACCTCGGTCAGGCGCTGGGAAGAAAGTGATCACATGATCACTCTATTGGTTCGCTGAGTTTAGTATAGTGTATTTTCACCTCTTATGGAGATACTTGAATTGGCTTCCGGATGGGACCGCGTCACATTTCGTTCTCCATTGCAGAAGAACTTCCTCAGGGCTGCTGCTACTGGTGGGAGGAAGTTCTTCTGCAATGGAGAACGAAACGTCGCGGTTCCAACCGGAAGCCAATTCAAACATGGACGACGGTCACGGAAGCCTTCAAGTTAAATTCTTATGGAGATACTCTGGGAGTACTCTAGAGCAGTGAATCGAAAACGCTATTATTTAATGACGAAGTACTTGCCGTTATACGATTCGTATCCGTACGTATACTGGGCGGCGTTCGTGGCAGAAAATAGTTGGACACAGTCGAAAATTTCGGCTAATAAAACCGTTAGGAAGATGATGGTTGCCAGTATGATTAACTGCTCCACGCTAGTGAATTTGTCGAGCCAAAACATTTTGGATTTTTACTTTTAATTTAGGTGTTTCTTTCCGCTCAAAAACTCTTGACGTTTACGGAATTCTCGATGGGGTAACCATGGTTTTTTTAATCTCTTTGCTTTCGTTAAACCGAGGCAGGTCATAATTACATTAATTACAATTTACAATTAATTACAACGAATTTAATAAGCAGCTCAACATCAATCATCCACGCTGAAAGCTTGACCCAGTTAGTACAGTATAAAATAAAATGAAGGGGACTCGCGCGTCACAATCTTTACCATATTTACCCAAATATTTCATACTCTGCCTTAACCATTGTACAAATTTCTACAGATCATTTTCTTACTATACGCCGATCGTATAAATCTGAGTTAAGAAAATATACGACGAAATGATGTGACATGACAAAAGCCGCAAAGCTGTTTCACGAAAGCTAGAAGGAGATAGATACATAAAAGTTCTTTGATTTATCGATCCGTCGGCATATAGTAAAAAAATGAACTGTATGTAACATAAATCATAAATTTTAAAATTTAAAATTTTACTACCGTAAAATACATAAAAGAAAATGTACTTGTCATAGCACGTCGATTTAACTTATCTAATAAAATAAATTGTCAACGTCGCATTTGTTTATTATCTGCGACGATTAGATAAATATTTCAACCCTGAAAAAATTATTATAAAATTGAACGTTTATTCAAGTTTAAAGTCAAGGGATTTTAAACAATCTGTTAAAAGATGTTTTCCTCTTTCTTTCTTACAAATTTCCTTAGAGAACCACTTAACTAACCAACGGCTTAGTGTCCGAACCAGATTTATTAACAAAACGTATTAGCAATAAAGCCGTCGGCATTAATCAAAATTTAATTCTCGCCGGCGATAAAAGGATCACACGTTAAGGTGAACAAATCAATAAATATCATTTTGGTCACGTTACTAGCAAATAAAACATATTATTAAGATGATTAAAGTATTTCCTTTGTCATCGTAAGTCCGCGTTTAATTTTCGATTCTTTAAGGCGACACTCTTAATCAAAATTCGAAACAGTTAATTAGTTTATCAAGGAATTAAGAAGTTTTATATTTAATGAGGTTTATTTTTATTTGGGGTTCAGTTTTTTTTTTTTCAAGGTTTTGCCACAGATCAGTATAACAGCTTTTAAAGCGCTCAGCAATCGACGTTTCGCTCCCGATCTATCGACAGCTTTTTGAAAATTTTAATAAATCTATATTTCTATTGAGGTAAGGCAACTTTTACAGGTAAATTATTTTATTAATTTGTGATATTATACCAAAATTAATGAAATAGTTGCAATCTTTGCTATTTTGCTAATCAATTGTGCTAAATTTTACATATTTATATTTAACCAACTCCCCTGTACTATAGATACGTTGTTTTTTATTTTTATTTTTAAGCAGACAACAGAAGCTACGAGAAAAGTTTTAATATATAACATCAACTTTTAAAATCAACATTAATTACTATTTAACTGTTTTAAATGTTTCCTTTTATTATTATTATTTTAATAGTTTAAGAAACGAAGAAAATTTATAACTCGTAATTTTTTGTGTCCTAATAAAATGACAGTGAGCGACAGTGATTATAAATTATCTAAAAACTGGGCTTACATGTAAGTAATGTGTGAGAATTTACATTGTCACAACGGTACATTCTTATAGATTAAAACATTAACGAATCAATATATCAAAATATTACAGTAAATATCTCGTACACATGTCCATGATCACCGAGTATTTATTAATAATTATTATCTTAATAAACATTAAACGAAATTGCTTCATACATGGCGAATGCAAATGCGCTTATTGAAGGCAGGGAATTTAATTACGTAGATATTTGTTTTATCGAAATCCGCAGATTAACAACAAGTCGAGCACGTTCCTAAAGAAATAAAGATAACAAATTCGCATTGATAAATATCAGTAATTAAAGTAGATTTATCCAGTGTTCCTTTGCGTTTGTATTTATTTCAAGTGGCTCTCGAAACTATGTAAGTAAAACGTCACTCTTTTATTGAATTAATAAGAACTATGGGCAGATCTAATCCATATAAACCTAATTATAGTCTGTTTAAAAATTTAATGAAAAACCGACGCAATTACATCGATTATTTCATGTAGTCCTACTCTGCACATCCTTGTGTATGTGTATACGATATATTCATGTGCACAATACTCGTTAAATTAAAAATCAAATCAAATGAAAGTGAATGCATTTTAGGGCACAAAGATGACAAATCTCAAGAAACTCGTAAACGCCTGTAAGGTCCTGGTAGTTCCGACTATCGCAGTGTTAACCGACCTGAGAAGACACAGAAGCAATTCAGAAGATGACGAAAAAAGAAGCGGTGAGGAGAAGGCAAAGGAATTCGTCCTGTCACAAAGGCGTCTCTACGACGGCAGAAGTTTCGAAGAAGTTTTCGACGCTAACTCGAGAAAAATCCGCGAAATCCTAAATAACAACTTAGTCTTCGGCGCATGGATGAGGCTACTGGAAAAACAGGAAAACCTAGATTACGCAGGTGGAGTACCGCAAGGACTACATTCCTTGACGGAGGGATATTTTTGGGAGAGAGTTAGCACGTGGATACCTAATCGTAATTCCGAAGAAAAGGGTAAGTCTTTGGAAACATGAATTACTTAACGTACTATGATGGTCATAAACAATAACTTTACTATCGTCCTACGAGTTTCAAATAATTCGAAATATCCTATAAATTCTTTAATTTGAACTTAAATTGCACTTAATTTTATTATCATGAAAAATTAAATTTATATATTAACAACCACGTATAGAAATGTGATAATCAGAAAGCCTTAGTCATAATTAACTAAAAACAAATTAAACTAAGGGGGCGCTTTACGATTCCATAGCCCCAAGATCGAGAGAAGGCTTTATCTCAGGCAAAATGTGTGAATAATACAGAAATTGGTTGTGCATTTAATAGTGTATATACAGTCGTGGACAGTTAAAAGAGAAACGCTTGAGCATTTGCTTAGCACTAATGCACACTAAAAATAAGATCTAATTCGGCACAATTTTATTGCATTTGGTTTTCTTTTAACTGTCCATGACTACACACACGTCTGCATTTTATTCGTATACGTATGGAAGGTAAGTAAGATACAGAGTCAATAGAATTTTAATTTTGAAACTAAGGAAATATATAAAATGACCATAGGTTGCACTAAGACACGTTTGAACTCCAAGCAACCATGGGTTATTAAAAAATTAAAGTTCCCACGTCTACTTTACCCGATTGTTTTGTTTTTTAGATGAGTACACTCTCAAAGTATCATAAGCATATCTTTGTATCTTATTTACTAAACAATACTAGCGTATTTCAATCACAGAATACCTGTATGATTATTTATTTATATTATTTTCCCTATTTCAAGAAAACTTAAAGACATTTCAAAAATGTGAAATTTGCAGAGTTTTCATTTTAATATTATATAACTCCGAGGGCCCCAAAAAATGTTGCACCTGCGTTTCCAAAACAATCTCTGACTACATCTGCTTATACAAATTGTCTCCAGGTAAAATTTAATTGTCTTTCTGCGGTAAATGACTCATCATAATACTGTACATCAGGTTGAGAATGTGTACATTATGTGACGCTGCAGAAAAACCATCCCCGAGGGGGATTTCTTTATTACGTAAGTGCAACTTTTTGTTGCAGTTTTCAGGCGAATAGTTTGTCGCTCGATGACGCCTCCGGAATGAAAGCGGGGAATTAAAACTAATAAATTACGAGATTTGAAAGGTTTAGAGTAATCCTTTCATCAAATTCTCGGCGCAGTTAATTTATAGCGTTAGAAATATTTATCTTCCGTTTTGTTTATTATTTATATAGCTCCCGACGTTTATATTATCCAATTCCGAACAACATACCCCCTAGGAATTGAACAACACACAAGTCAAATCGCACTGCAAGCTGATTTTGATCTCATCAGATAGGAAGATGAAGTTCATAAACGATTTATTGACGCCTGTCGCAAGATAAATAAAAATAATCGCAGCCGCATGAAATTTTTCAAAGAGGAATTTTTACTTTCAATAATAAACGAGAGATCCTGTCCTGATCATCTCGGTCAATCAGTACAAAGTACACAAGTAATTCCAGTTTGATGACTTATTTTATCTGTTCATTCCATAATACTACTGCGTGTGATAAATAAATTCGTTTTGAGTACATTTTCCTCGCACTATCCTAACTATGCAATAGAAAAGAAAATTTTTAAAAATCTTAAAAAAATACCCTGAAACCAACACAAAGTGCATCAAAAATCGGTTTCCAAATTGTATAATATATTTTACATATTTCGTAAATATATTGAATTTTAAATCAAATTGAATCTTGCAGATGGACAACATTACAGTGCCAGAAAAAGAAGGTTAGATGAGCCCAGCGATGAAGAAGACGAAAAAGAAAACCTCATAAGGAAAAGAAAACTGGGAGTTGATGAGTCGACTACAAAGGACGAAAAAGTAACACGTGAGCATTTTTTCCTTAGTTTTAATATCCGATTAGAGGCGAGCCACTCTACTTTCTACAAAGAAGGGATTTTCTTTTAATTGATTTTTAATTCATAAATTAAACTGCTGATCGCTTGAGCGATTAATTAACAAACACTTCCATGATTTCACTTGATTAATGTTTCGTGAACTAATCTCGTTGTAAATGACGAAACTAATCAAACAGTGTCGCAGTTTGTTTGGAGAAGGTCAAGTACACGCAGTGCTTACCTCTTTTCTGCGAAAGTAAAGGTCGAAAGTATTACAAAATTTTTCGTTGGAAGAGTACATGTTGATAAATAAAAGATAAAAACGTCTGGAATATACAAACCACGATAATTTTGAGGTCAATATCTATTTAAAAGCAGTCTACATAATAAATATTTAACTCTATTATTTGCATTAATGTAAGTAATAAAAATGAAGTCACATGAGGAAATCTTTGGGAGCGTGTATTGAAAAGTAATATGGTATATTTCCTTGGATGTTTAAGTTAAACATAAAACTTAAGTGCTGTCAATACTTAGCGAATTTGCTAAACAGAAAATATTAAATTATTTTGTTATTTGCGAAAGAAAAACAAATTTGCTAGATTGAATAAATGAAATTCTTCTTTACGATGATTCACATAATAACAGTGGAGTTAATCGGGAATTTAAAAGATTAAAAAAATATTTCTTTTTAAGTCCTCATTAATACAGGTATCTATTTTGGGAATTTGACTAAATTCATGTTCACCAAAGGACTATCACTAAAAAAAATAGTGAAGTATTCGACTATTAATAAATTGATGAGACCAAACGCATTTAAAAAATTAAAAAGTGAACATTTTAATAAGCTAAATATAGTTTAATATTTAATATCTTTGCCTTTACAAAAATATGAATTTCTGGAAGTTGAAAAAATAGCAAACACACTGTGTTTGTGCGGAATTACAATCGGCCTTTACAAAAGTGCTAATTTTACTTCACCATCGTCACGAATTTTTCCGTCAATGTTTTCCATCACTTATGCAAACAGGCCGCACAATAAAACTTGCGTATTAAGTTAAACTCAGATTTAAAAATCATAAATTATTCGTGAAATTCTAAATGCCACATGATTCCTTTTACATACATCGCAGAGCAGCTTGTTTCATTAAAATTGAACGTAATGGCATATTACATCACATCATTACGACGCTTGTTCGTAGAAAACTCTACACAATTATTAATTAAACTCCGGATTTCCGGAAGAATCTTTACCAGGACCTTTGATTTTTATTATTTTGTTTGTCATGTCACACTTTAGAATGACTCTACGTAACGCTAAACAGAATAACTGATATATTGCATCTTATGTTAGATAACACCTGGCTAATAAAAAGATAGATCTGAGATAATCTCAACATAGCAGCAGCACTTTAAAATGAACAATTTATGGTCGTACCATTAGCATACGTCAAAAAGCACGTGAGAGGAAACGTTTTGACGTGCACTTTGTGATTACGCGGTATTAAATTATAAGCCCTCGTAATTACCTATTTGCCGTTTTTATTACTCTATTAGCTTGTATGTACTGGCTTGGTCCTTTGCGTTATCAGCGCGAGGATTTAGACGTTTTTCTGTTTTGTACGAAAAAATATATTTATTAATTATTCCTGTGTTGTATACTATAATCGAAGGAATTAATGGATTAGCACTGCTGTGATTTGTGGACACAGAATTGGGTCACGTGCTTGAGTATTTCGACATATCGTATCACGTGCTGAAATTGTTCATTAGACAAACACGCGCATAATTAGTTTACGCTAAAAAATTTTATCAGATAATAGCTGGTCGGCGCTTGCATTATTTATTAATGTGTGTTGTCATCAGGTCTGATAAAAGCCATACATTTGAAAATGATCAATTGCTGATGGTTACCTGACCGTCGACATTGTTCAAGTTAAATGGAATGTCCAAAGGAAAAAAAATTATTTACAATGAAGTATATATCTCAAATATCTTTAAATAAGTTAAGGAAATTATTGAGCACCATGATGTAAAACTGACTACGTTACGTAACTTTGATTTTGTAGCCTTCATTTTTACAGAAGATTGTTTTCCTCAAATTTCCTATCAGGTCCTTTAAGAATTCCATTTGTCAATAAGTACCCCTATGTTGTGTCGGAAAAAGGCGATAAGAAAGTAAATGGGGAAATTATTCTTGGAATATTCGAAGGAAGGAAGTCGAATGACAAGAGGTTACAACCGACGCGACGTCTTACAGAAGTTGGAAATGTTATTCATTAATTAATTGAATTAAACATAAATGAACACATCTCTTCAAACGGTCCAAGAATTTAGTCAAAACCGAGATATGTGTAGGAATTCTTTCTTTAACGCAAACGAAAGAAACAAATCACTACGAATTAACAAGAAATGCAAAAGACCTCTTGAAAACAATAACATAAAAGGAGTTAGCAATTTTATTCGGAAGTTTTAGAAGTTCATAATCTGCGTAATTGATAAAATAAATCGAGAAGTTTTGAAAAGAAAATGAAAATTACTTCGACATTTTTTGAAAACCATTCATTGACGGTTTAATTAAGAGTTTGGATTTGATGACGTCGTCCTATCTGAGTTAGCTCATGAATTTGGGAGAATCTGAACTGGTCGGGCATTGACCAGTTCAGGTCCTCCCAAATTCATGAGCTAACTCAACTAAGTCAACCGTCGAACTACTTAGGATACCTTTCGTATGGTAGAGTTGAACTTTTCGGAGTTACTACTCCAATTGGTGTTGGGCGTTAGCTTTGCATGATCGATAAATACATATAGGATTATCCCTTGCCATGGGGACTAAGGCGCTCAGGTTGGCTCGAAACATTAGCTTTTCTTTAGACGATAGAATCGATTTGAAGCAGTGTTGCTCACCTTGGGTTCGGAGTGGTAATTTCTGCTTGTATTAAGGTATCAAGCTTTTCACGGTTAACGAAGATTTGGATAAGATTATCGAAGGGTCTACCTCTGGGGCATAAAACAGCCCCATCAGGGATGTAATCGAATTGAACTTCTCGGAACAGCGATTCGTGAGCTACGGACGTACCTCAGACATTGGGTTTTATGGCTAGGAAGAACTTAGTTTTTCTTTAGACGATTGAATCGATTTGAAACAGTGGTGCTCAGCTTGGGTTCGAAGTGGTCATTTTTAGTTGTATTAAGGTATCAATCTTTTCATAGTTAACGAAGATTTGGATAAGATTATCGAAGGGTCTACCTCTGGGGCATAAAACAGCCCCATCAGGGATGTCATCGAATTGAACTTCTCGGAACAGCGATTCTTGAGCTACGGACGTACCTCAGACATGGGGTTTTATGTCTAGGAAGAACTTAGCTTTTCTTTAGACGATTGAATCGATTTGAAACAGTGGTGCTCAGCTTGGGTTCGAAGTGGTCATTTTTAGTTGTATTAAGGTATCAATCTTTTCATAGTTAACGAAGATTTGGATAAGATTATCGAAGGGTCTACCTCTGGGGCATAAAACAGCCCCATCAGGGATGTCATCGAATTGAACTTCTCGGAACAGCGATTCTTGAGCTACGGACGTACCTCAGACATGGGGTTTTATGTCTAGGAAGAACTTAGCTTTTCTTTAGACGATTGAATCGATTTGAAACAGTGGTGCTCAGCTTGGGTTCGAAGTGGTCATTTTTAGTTGTATTAAGGTATCAATCTTTTCATAGTTAACGAAGATTTGGATAAGATTATCGAAGGGTCTACCTCTGGGGCATAAAACAGCCCCATCAGGGATGTCATCGAATTGAACTTCTCGGAACAGCGATTCTTGAGCTACGGACGTACCTCAGACATGGGGTTTTATGTCTAGGAAGAACTTAGCTTTTCTTTAGACGATTGAATCGATTTGAAACAGTGGTGCTCAGCTTGGGTTCGAAGTGGTCATTTTTAGTTGTATTAAGGTATCAATCTTTTCATAGTTAACGAAGATTTGGATAAGATTATCGAAGGGTCTACCTCTGGGGCATAAAACAGCCCCATCAGGGATGTAATCGAATTGAACTTCTCGGAACAGCGATTTGTGAGCTACGGACGTACCTCAGACATTGGGTTTTATGGCTAGGAAGAACTTAGTTTTTCTTTAGACGATTGAATCGATTTGAAACAGTGATGCTCAGCTTGGGTTCGAAGTGGTCATTTTTAGTTGTATTAAGGTATCAATCTTTTCATAGTTAACGAAGATTTGGATAGGAATATCGAAGGGTCTACCTGTGGGGCATAAAATGCACGCATCAGGGTTGTAATCGAATTGAACTTCTCGGAACAGCGATGCGTGAGCTATGGACGTACGTCAGGCATTGGGTTTTATGGCTAGAAGGGACTTGGATAGCATAAAACCTTGCTGTACGGAGCGGTTTGGCTCAAAACAGGTAGATCTCGTACCACCCAATTCCTCAAAGTAGCAATATTCCATATTTCAAAACGCGAAGGCTAATAGGCTAATCCCTTTTGGACGATTGGGTTTGTATGGCCAGGAAGGATTTAGATAAGAACTTTTGGTGTAAGAAGCGAGGGATTCTAAATGCCCCAAAACTGGAAGCTCCCTTTCCTCTTCAAATTCCTCAAAGTAGCAACATTCCACATTTCAAGGTGCGAAGGGTTCCATTTTGGCTTTTCGATGACTGGAACAGTAACGTAAGTTACGGGAATTGACTTATACTTCTAAGAGGGTAAGGATTCGCTGTAGGGAGTGAGGGATATCAATTGGCTTAAAACAAGTAAATACATAGATCCCTTCCCTCAAAGTAGTGTTTATCGATTAGCTATTTCAATTGGTGAACTATGGACATAGTTCGGGCATTGCCTCGCGTGGGTAGTAAAGATTTGGCTTGGATATTCCCACAAGGCGCGAGGGGTTCCATTTAGTACGAAATGGGCGGATACCTTTTGGGCGATTGCATTGAACTCCTCGAAAAAGCGGTGTGTGGCTAGAAAGGATTAACCCTTGCTGATGCTCAAAACCCGTAGATCCCTTTCCTCTCAATACTTCCAAGTAGAAATTATTCATTACGGATGGCAATTTGCTTCTTGCATTGGCGAGCTACGAACTTAGTTCGGGTATTACCTCGAGTGGCAACTCTTAAAGATTTGGTTTGGATCTTCCACATTGGTTCAAAATGGGCGGATCTCTTTCGGGCGAGAGGATTAACCCTTGCTGTAGAGAGCGAATAACGAAATGGCAACGAAAGAAACAAAATCACTACGAATTAAAAAGAAATGCAAAAGAACAATGAAGCTGTACTCGTAGGTGGAGTAACGCTTTTGAAAACAAAGCAGCTAACAATTTTATTCAGGAGTTTTTAAAGTTCACAATCTGCGTAATTGTTAAAATAAATTGAGAAATTTTGAAAAGAAAATCACTTGGATATTTTTAGAAAACCATTCATTGAGAGTTTAATAAAAAATTTCAGTAACCTTGATTCATAAGAGATGAGATATTAGGGCTGTTTGAGGACTGTGAAAAGAAGACGAGCCTATAATTTTAAGTGGAAGAGGCCGAGGCGATGAATCTCAAAGTGAATCTTCTTTTAACAAATTCGCAACTTCAAAAGGATAACCAACCAGCATAAAATGTATGAGAAATGACAAATAGCAACCAGTTTGCTGCCTAATTAATAAGTCACCCCAATCATGTTTACTTCTGCAGCAAATTTGTTGCAAATTGGTTTTGATTGCAATGAATTCTTCGAGCATCCTTTACATAGAGTACTCGATGTACCCTTCTGGTGAGGAGGCCCCAAATAGGGTCGAAACAGCTGACTAGAAGATACATTGCGATCAAAAACGACTTCCAACAAATATTCAAATGTCAAATATTAAAAGTCATTAAGTACCAAATTATTTTTCAAAGAACGAAGGTGTCTGGAACTTTCTTGTCTCGCATTAAAGATATTTTCATTTCATACGCTTATTACTAAAACAGAATATAATATATCAATATCAGAAGGAGATGAAAGTGGTAAGAGTTGATTGAGTAAGAAGTTGTTTCCATTGTCTTTTAAGTAAAGCACTCTTTTTAAAAATTTATTCAAAAGCTTTAATATTACACTATTACTGGCCAAAATCAAAATGTTCTTTTCATAAACTTGCAGCATCAATTACTTAAAATAAACGTCTTTGAAACAAACAGGAAAATTACTGAGAAAAGTGAAACCATACAATTTCGGCAACTGACACTCACATTGGCTGCAGAATGGGCATAATGGAAAAGAAAGAAAAGAAGATAATAGGAATAATAACAAAATAAAAGAGGTGAAGAATCAATAAAGAAGAGGAGGAGAAAAAAGGCGACGAATGCAAAGAAGTCACTGATGAAGAGGAAGACAACAGTGTCATGTCAGTGTTCGAAGCAATGGAGTAACGCCCTTTTTTTATTAAACTCAGTACGGACCTAGGTCGCAACTCATCAATTGTAAAATATATCAACTGTAAAAGAGGAAGAAAGACCGAAAGAATTTCAAAGGATGACGAAGAGAATAAAAAGTCAATAAATTGTAGAAGATAGCTAATGAAGATGATCATTGTTTAACACAACAGAATCATGCCAGGCTTCAAACTAGCAGCACAAAGTCCTTTTTTTATCAACCTAAGCCCCTTTTTTTTGAGGGTGGCCTTCAATTATATTAAGGTGGTATTACACTCCTCATTGTTTAATAATTAAGTTTTTCTAAATAGTGTATTTTTTTAGTCCGTTCGCTCATTAATCTTCCGGCATCACTAATAACCAATTTAAATAATTATTGCGCAGTTCCTCGTTCCGTTGCGCACCGCTGCAAGCAGGTCTTTGATATTCAGTTGTTAATTTACAACTTAATGAAGTTGCATTGCGTTTTCCATAACTCTCAGGTAAACAGGTCTTCCTAGAAACACATTGGAGCTTTCAAGTTACTAATGCACCGAGCAATGAATTATGAAGCAAACACGTTTTCATTAATAGCAAAAGCAATTAATGTGCACGTAACTTTTTTGCCATCAAAACTCTTTCATTAAACTTGTTTGCGTTGGGAATGAGGCACACAATATCTCAGCGTATAAAAGGAATTAAAAATGAACCATCCACTTAGTTTTAAAAACTACAAAAATATTGCCGTAAATAAAACATTGGACATGAAAATCAACGTTGGCATTATGCAACTACAGAGCGGACCTAATAAATGAGTTGCAATGTTATTTTTTTTTTTAATAAAAAAAGCTTTAAAGCTGTTGTGTTATTTTTTAAATTTAAGTACTTTACTTTTGCAAATTACTTTCTCGCGCCAGAAAAATAATTTAATGGATTTTTTTGCATTGTAATATAAACGTGACAAACGTGAATGAAGCAATATTTGTTTCCCCACATATCTACAGCAGTTAATAAATAAGTATAAACAATGCCAGGTGAATAATCGCGATTTCAACTTGAGGAACCACTTCAAAAAGAAATCTAATCTAATCGCTGCCAATGTAAGAACATACGTTTGTGGTTCAACTAGTCTGATTCATATTGTTTAATGTTGAGGTTGACGTTTGTAAATTCTGCTTAGTACGTACCATGACTGACTGGGTAATGACAAGTAAGTACAGAGCGCATGCTCTTTGCCTTTAACACGTTTTAAAAACGAGGGAGCTCGTCTCATCCGGACGCAGAGTTTGTTGAATTACTTCATTCGAAAAGTGTGCCAGTCTAGCACAGTTGTAAACAATAATGACCGGTACCGTGCTTGCAGGTTTGACCAAAAACGAATGCATCTGCGTACCTGACGGACAAAAACCAGATTATTCTCAAGGTAAGTGCTTTAAAAATATATATTTTTAAAAAATAACTCGTGTCTAAATAAAAACCTGGTCAAGTAGGCTACATTTAGTAATTCTGCTATGTAAATTCTCGATCACAACCCACTTGACCAGGTTTTTATTCAGACACTTGTTACTTACTTTCTGTGTTTATGCAGTTTTATTTCTTTTTTTTTTTTCGAAGTGCAGTACTGCTTTGTAATTGTAATTTAAATATTTTATAACGCTATAAACTTTTTTTATAGTACGTATGACGTGGAAGTTAAAAAATAAATAAATTCTGTAAAACACACTTACGCAATGTGTCGGAATTCTCGTCTCTATTAATTATGAATTACTGAATTACTTAAGTTTAAAAAATTTCTAAATTCTCCCCGGTGAAAAATAATTTTAATTAATTTTCTATAATACGTTCCAAACAAAATAAGAATAAATTAAGAAGCAAATCATACGTAATTATAATTATAAATTAAGAAGCAAATTTGTTTTTGGTAGCGAATGATCGCTTCCATTTTTTGTTTGTATTTCTGTTTAAAAGGACAAATGAAAATTGAAAATGTAGGACGATGGATTCGATAAAAAAAACAAGAAAAGAAATTGAAAATTAAATTAAAAAAAACTAAAAGGACAAAAAAGTGACAAAGTGGACAAAGACCAAAAATTAATTGATCAATTCCAATTGATGGATTCGAAAAAATTGAAATGTGGAAAAAGATCTGATCGTTAAGGAGAACGACGTCTCTGTTTTCAGTGGCCAGAAAGATTTCTAAAGATTCCACGGTATTAAGTTGAAGACCTTTCGGAAGTTGGTGAAGTAAATTTGATGTCCAGAATCTAAAAGGTGGGAGGCAAAACTGGAGTCCGTTTTACTCAGTCTAGCAAGACTACGACCAGTCTGCCCTATGTAAATAGAATTGTAAAGGGGTTGCATACAAGTAATAGAGTAAACACCATTTTGTTCATAAGTGTGTCTCATCCTTAGAATTGGAGAGTTTGTTCACAAGGTTAAAATCATTCGAAAAAGTGATCTTTACTCCATCCAACCTATTCAAAATGTTTCTCAGTCTTTCAGAGAGAATACCTACAAAAGGTAAAGAGACATAGATAGTGTCAGGAGAAGAATGGTTAGGTTCTAATCTGGGGAAAACGGCTCTATTGATGAGAGTATTTCTGGTTTTGTAAAATAGATTAGAGATGACCTGTATAGGAGAGTTATTGTCCTGTGCTATTTGACAAATAATTTAGATTTCTTCAGTGAAATCTAACTGGCTCATAGGGATATAAAAAGCTCCTTAAGAGAAACCAGACAATTTGTGTTGAAACGAATGATTAGAATCAAAATTGATAGTAGCGTCGGAATTAGTCGGTTTTCTAAAAATGTTAAAGTGTAAAGATGAATTTAATCTGAGAATAGAGACATTTTCTCGATCTGAGAATAGAGACATCGAGAAAATTGATGCTCTTGTCGTTTTCAATTTCAAGAGTCAAATTGATATTATCATTGAAAGTATTAAATAAATTAAGTAGATGACTAGCAACAGTGACGTCGCCATCCAAAACGACCAGAATATCATCCACATACCGGGCAAAAAAATTTAATCTTGTGGGTCAGAGGATGGTCAGAGTTAAAAAATTTAGATTCAAGGTTGTTCATAAAAATATCAGCTAAGATTGGGCTTAGGTCACCACCCATGGACAAGTCATCTGATTGTTTATGAAATTTTATGGAACTGAAAAAAGTACTGTTATTTCTAAAAGTTCATAAATGCATTGTACATTATCGTCAGATAAGTCAGACTCCAAGAGTAACTCTCTTACAAGATCCAGGCAGTAAAAAATTCAAGAACTTAAATCATTAATTTGTCACGGCGCCATCTATTAGACGATGTACGAATTTTAATAAAATATAAATTATTTAAAGAGACAGCTATTTACTGTTGATAAGGTTCTCAATAGTCATCTCCTATTTCCCTTTCCCAAAAACTTAATGGGGCATGCAATTTGGGAGATCCTGTATAATAAGTGCAAGTGTGATCAACAATGATTGAATTTACAATAAAAAAATATTGTAGACCGACATCGTGGATCAATCACAGTGTATAATGGTTTATATCCACTTATTATACCGGGTCTCCCAAATTGCATGCCCTATTAAGTTGTTGGGAAAAGAAAATTTACCTCACTTTCGGTTGTATGGGAAGTCGCCATGGGCGTAACCAGCTATGGGCAAGGCCGGGCATTTGCCCGGGGTTAATATTCGGAGCGAAAAAAAAATTAAGTTATTAGAAATTTTACAATAGAGACAATAGACAATTGTTGTTATGGTAATTAACTGAAGGTTAACTTTAATTTAAAGTTAACTTGTGTTTGATAAACCAGGCCTAAGAAGAGTAAAAACTTGGTTGTGATCTACTATGGTCGATCATCGATTATCAGGATTATGTCTGATGAGTACTCATTGAGAGCTTTTACAGAATAATGAGCAATCGATTATAAAAGAAGTGATTGAAAGTTTTGGACATCAACAGACTAGAAGACTGCAATTTTTGTTTTCAAATACTTAAATAATTTTACGCTTTTTTAAAACCAATATATCTATACCTACTGCTAACCATCTGTTAATTATTATTAATAGTATTAATAATTATATGTATAGGTGCATATTATTTTTAATATGCCCGGGTTTAGAAAAAAGTCTGGCTACGCCCATGGAAGTCGCCCTTAACTTTCTGATTCAAAATAGAATATTAATTTAATTTATATTTACCTCAGACAGCTGTCTCAAAATTCAATGACTAATTATATCGATTTCGTAGGACCTTTCGCTAAATTGATATTAATTTTTGAAAAAAGAAATCAAAGTGCACCAGTTTGTTTGCAAAAATAAACACAGAAAGTCTAAGTTTCTAAAAATTGACAAAAAAGTATTTCAAAGTTGTACAGACACCAAAAAGGTAATTTGATTAAATGGAACTCGCTCTTTATTTACAATGAAAATTTACACGAATTTTAGTAAAGTATTTCTTCAATTTCGAATAGTTTTAAATGTTTTTTAATAACGCATGTTACATTAAATAAAAATGTAGTTGATCTTAAAACGTTGCTTTCACTTGCTTGTATACTGAAGTCTGGCGATAAGAAATTTTGTTTATTTCAACCTACAAATTTTTGCACAGATACCATCACTAATCAAAAGAACCAATCGCCAATAAATTCTGATAACTGATTGATAACACAATCATTGACAAACCTTACGTCTGCTGATTTACGATTTACTCCATCAATCACAGCAAGCTCAAAAATTTGCCGAGTCCTCGTTTCGAGTTGTAACATTTACTAAAGAAACTGTTTCAATGGAATAGCCCATCTTCAGGTAAATTCCTATTCTGCTGCAGATCCGGATGCAATTATAACCGTCGAAGAATGGAGGCTGCACAGCGCACAATCTCCCATTGAGTTGAAACACCACGAGACCAACGAGTACGATCATTTTGAGCCGTTGGAATTTCACGGTCATTGGGATGAAGATGGTGATGCCGCATTCACAAACAACGGATACACGGGTGAGTTAAAATGCGAAAAAAATCTAAGAATAAATTACAATCGTTTGCAAAAAAAATTCAATAAAATATGATTTAATCCATCTTCAAAATCAACAAGTGAAATTTTCTAAGAAAAAAAAACTCCATTCGCCTTAATCGAATTTTTAATCTTCCTCCTAGGTGAGTTGTCATTGAACCCCGACGTTCGTGACAAAAATTCATTAGATACACTTGAGGTCAAAAAACTACCAAAAATAATCAAAAACGCGCAAGCCGTTGCCTTGAGCGGTCCACAAATTAAAATTCTGTTGTATTCAATGTTGTCATTAGGTGACCATACACCAGCATTCATTCATGTCATTCTTTCCTTCGACACTCTTTCCCTTCAAGAAATTGAAACGAAACAAATCCTGTTCTAACCCACTAATATAATAATAGGTACAGGATTTTTTTCGTTTCAATTTCTTGAAGGGAAAGAGTGTCGAAGGAAAGAATTCCATGAATGAATGCTGGTGTATGGTGCTAGAAATGAAATAGTTTACATAAATTGATGCACAACAAGGACTATAATGCACCACTCACTGTAATCGTATCATATGCATGCAAACCTAAATAAGGTTTGATGACCTTTTGCCCGGGGGAATAGTTTCACCCAACTTTCTGTTTTTACATAGTTAAGTTAACTCAAATTATGTATGTATGTAAGTATACGTGCAGGATGTATGCCTTGAATTGTATTATCTAAAAAGATTATTTTTTTTAACTGTTCACGCAAATTTATTTTATACCTACTATAAAAAAAAAGAATAATGTTGATTGAAAAACTACAATGCTTGAACAGCTTTTATTTTAGACCAACGCGATAACAATGCCATTTCGGGAAATGCATTATTCATTAGTTTACTCATGCGACCAATTCAAAGCGAAACCGTGCATAATTATAAAGCAATTGTTTCTATTATGTGCGTCACGTGCTCGGTTTATGTAACAAGGTCGAAGCGCGCATTACAATTCTCTGAACTTTTCGATCGCCTTTTTACCACTGGAAATTATATACCACAAGGATATTCTTTTGCCCTTGCGAATTCTGTTACGCAGTTAATTTAATAATAACTTGACCTCCTCCTCTCAATTACGGGAATCTTTAATTTAACCGGTTGAGGCACAACACTGTGACACATTGTGGTGTACGAAGTGTATGCAAAGAAATTTCATCTTTCTTAGTATTTGGGGAATTCAGTACCCGCTAAGGCTTAAGAATAATAAAACGATTTAATAAAAACAAATACCCAATTCTAATTAATCATAAACTTTTGTAATAATGAGACACAACCACAGAGTGGTACATTGCGGTTCTTTCAAGAAATTATTGAGGGATTTTGTGTACCTCCGAAGGCTTAAAAATACTAACTGTTTAGTTTTAAAAAAATACCTAATTTTGACTTTTGTAAGACTATGGGCCGGTCTTTCCATCTTCCAGTTAAAGTTATCCGGCGATAACTTGATTTTTATGAATGGTTTCCATGGTAGTTATCCGTCAGTTAGTGCATCAAGAGGTGGAAAGACAAGGCCCTTAATAAATTATTTATCCTACTAACAATTATAAAATTATGTTTCTCCTCTTTATAAATTGATTAAAATTAAACTTAATTTGATTTAAAATAGAAATATTTTTTGAAGGAACTCCGAATTAAATTTCTTAATACATACAGCGTGTCGCTAAATTCCGTAGACATGGCTTAATGACAGATTCCTGGGCTCAATATAAGATGATTTAACTCAACTTATACATATTCAAAAGTGCTTCATTAAGTCAGTGTTCTGCTTCAAAGTTGTCGAAAAAAAAATTATTTTTCTTATAACAAAAGAACGCTTGCATTAATTTGGATGATATTTGGTATGACGATCAATAATAGCAATGTTTATAAGAGTATAATATACTCTTATAATCAATGATAATAGTAAGGTGAGCCACATCTTCAGATGGTTTGAGTAATTTACATTGAATCGATGGTGTGAGAAATGGGGTCAAATTGGTTCAAACGTTCCTTTGTTATAAGAACAATTAACTTTTTTTCAACAACTGTGAAGCAGAATACTGACTTAACGAAACAATTTTGGATGTAGATAAGTTGGGTGTCTGGAGGAGTCTGTGGTTAAGCCACATCCACGGAATTTAGTGACACGCTGTATACAGCGTACATCATTGGTATGGATTTCTTCAATAGCTCCTTAATTATTGATTAAAAAGAAAAGTATCTTGTATAAAAGTTATCGGCTATAATGAGTTCTATATTAGTTTATTTTCTTGAAATATGGTTCTTATTAGAAGTCTGTGAGTGCAGATATCTCGAAAACCATAAGCTTTAGACCAATACATTTTACATACTTACATTAGAAATAGAATTTGACGAGCTATTCAAATGTCTCAAAATGTAAAGGATGTCCCATTTAAAAGAAAATTTACCTTTTAGGTTTCAATTGCTTCTGCTTAAACGCACATGGAAGATTTATTACTATTACTCGTAGAGATTATTCTACTAGTTATTTATAATTAGTTATGCACAGCAAAAATAATTCTTTTGTCCGCTAATGATGAATAAAATACTACATTTAAGCTATTTCTTCCAATTGAATAGCTAGAGATTGCGAATGCTTTGATTGAAAGCCGTAGAAGCCATAAAGATTTGTACGTTCCAATTAATAAAGTATAAGTTTCGTGGATAACGCGCTTAAGGAACATGCTGTGTATGTGAAAATAATTTACTAATATAGTCGATATTATAGTCGATAACTTTTATACAAGATAATTTATAATCAACAGTTAAGGTGCTATTGAAGAAATCCATACCAATGATACACGCTGTATGCACTGTCAATATCTAGGATTTATTTTAGCATATGCATGTGAAAATTTGTATGTATTACATTAAATGTGTTGTAAACATTTCTGCACTGCATTTTGTAGGATTGCACAAAACTTTGTTAATTTCTAACTCTTTACAAAACCTTCAGCTTGTTCCCACAATCACTAATTTTCAAATTATATAAATTCAAATATTAAATAAATAAAGGGTCATTTTTCTCTTGAAGTTTAACCGCGTCTTTTTTTGTCGCCAACGCTTCGTCCTTTTTTTTACAAAGGAATTTCAATGCTCCTGTTCTTATTTCTGCCGCTCCGTGGGAACTGATTGTGATGCATCTTACTGGCTCGTTTAACATGTCCCGATGAAGCATCAAAATTATTCCCATGGAGCATTAGCAACAAGAATGAATAATGGAGCCAGTAGCAGCGCCCATGAAGTTTCTTTGTTAGAAAGGACGAAACGTCGGCAAGAAAGGAGAATTGTCACGCGTTACAAGACAAAAAAAATATTTCAAAGATAGTATTACTTTTTAAAGCTAATAAAAAATTAATTAATTCTAGATACTTAAGTATTTTGTTCAAATTTTGAAGCAGACAATCCCTTGCATTAGCGTCTTTAAAATCAGCGGTTCAAGGAAGTTGCAAAGGTGCTATGCATGCCAAAAAAATCTGGGACAACTCTACACATGCATTTTTGAGTTATTTTATTCCTTTGAAAGCATCTGTAAATAGTGACTCGAGTCAACTCGAGTAGGTACTTTTATAAAGGAATCGAGTCACGAGTCACGACTCGAGTCAGGAGACTCGAATTCAGATCAGAAGACTCGAGTGTTTGACTATATTCGAATTTTGAAAGTGGGGAGTTTGAGTATTTAACACAACTTATTTTACTAACAGTAGAGTCTATAGTTAAAGTTAAAAGTTTTTAAACCACTTGATTAAAACTTAAATGTAACTTACAATATAATTTACACGTTTGAATTAAAATGATTTTCTTTTCGAGACAACAATATAAATTTACTTATTATTTATAATCTTTTAATTTAAATAATACAAAAATAAAATCAGTCCACATGAGACACCAGTCGTTAATTAACAATAGTTAATAAATAGTCTTTTCAATTAATGAAATATAAAAAGTGTACCTACTCCTTTTGAAGTTTTAGGTTTTATTCAATATGAATGAAATGTTAAGGAACAATAAACGTTCTTCATAAAATATCAAAGAAACAAAAGAACATGTATTTCTTTCGAAAAAAGATCTGGTCACTTGTATGTATTGCTCGAAATTACACTGGAAGCTGTCGTGTGTAGTTTTTAGTCACATTCGTTTATTCTTGAAGTTTTTGGGCGCGAGATAAACGGATGTGACCGAAAACTGTATTTGACAGCTTTTAGAATAAGTCCGAGCAATACAAACGAACAAACCTTAAATAACATTAAAACGGACGAATTGAAACTTGCTGACTCGAGTTCACTGTGATAGTTACTCGAGTAGAACGAGTACCTTTGAGAATCGAGTCTGATAGCGAGTCTACTCGACTCGTCGCATCGCTAGCTTTAAACAAGCTACACCGAAGTAGCTCTAAGTTATTCCAGAGCAGCTCAGAGCTACTCCGACGCTTACCTGGAAAGCGCCTATTATCAAACAAAAGTCAATTTGGAGGTTATTTTTGTAATTTAAAATAGGTCTGTTCCATTCGACAGGATTTCAAGTTCTGAACCGCTCAAATCATGCGCAGTATGAAATTTATATCCAATTTTGTGCACTGCTCATGCTCAGTACAATTTTGAACGGTTCAGAACTCGAAATCCTGACGAATGGAACGGACCTAAAGTCAACAAATGTCGCTACTCGCTGTATATGCTGTCGACAACCTAATAAAATAACATTTTGTATGCTTTATGACCCCCAAATGGGTTTCATAATGTAGTCGTTAAGATACCAAAATAAAAAAAATACTTTAATTCGTCGTATTTACAGCAGAACACATTACCCAGATTTATCCCAGATTTTTTTTGGACATAGTACAAAGTGATGAAAGAAATTGGAGAAAATCATTAACTTCCTCTGAATAATGCACACATGTGACTGTAGGAACACGAGAAGGTTTAATTTTACCTTTTTTTTATACAGTTTTTATTTTTTTTTAATGGAACACTGTAACGCGTGTTCAATATCTTTTCTAATCAAGTCATCAAGTGACTTATGGAAAAAAAATATGTCTTTGTTTGGTTCATTATTTTAAATGCCATTTGAACTATTTTTATTGCATTCCTATCGTTTTGTATAGGAATGCAATGTAAATATGTAATTCAAGTGGCATTTGAAATAATGAACTAATCAAAGATACATGATTTTATTTCCATAGGTCACTTGATTACAAAAGATATTGATCACCTGTTATATTGTTTGCTAAAATGAAAGATATGTAATATTTGGATCAGCTCTTTGTGAGATATTTGAGTTTAGAAATATCAATAAATGTTTCAAAAATCAAGGGGGTCTGAAAAAATCCTTTATTATTAATTCATTTTATTGGCGATTCAAGCTAAGCGGCACGGCCCCTAGCGGAAATATTCGAACTATAATAGTGACGTAAGAACAGGGATAAGTTCTATCAATGGTTCTATGAAATAAGTGAAAATTCAAAATTATTGTGAAATGCAGTTTTTCATTCAGTAAGTTTTGTTTGAAATGTTACACAATTAATTAAGGTTTCCCTGCAATTTACTTGTAATTGTTTTAAAATAGCCACACAGGTGAAAATACAGTAATACCTACATAATATGTAGGAGACAACAAAAACAAGGCAAAACATGTACAACCTCAATCAAAAGTAATAAAACGTTCAAAACCGAAAGACTGTAGTCAGAGTGCAACGGTGCCGAGTCAGAGAGAGCGCAACGTGTTATGGGATTCCGAAGGAAACATTCGTTCGCCATAAAGCTTCATCTCACTCGGTATCTTCTCGCTTTGACTACAGCGTTTCGGTTTTGAACGTTTCATTAGTTTTTATTGAGGCTGTACATATTCGCTGTAAAATAATTTGAAAATTAAGTTTGATTTAAAGAAACTCCTGAGAAAAAGAAGAAATTGTAAAATGAAATTGAAAACTAACAAGAAATCCGCCACTTTTTTATGTGGGTGTGTTATGGTCACTTTAAATTTTCTTTTTTTTAAATTGAGATATTTTTCTTTGCATGAATTTTAAAAAATACATCTTTAAAGACATTGTAAAAAAGATAATAAAACTGGCAATACCCATCTTAAAATCTCAAAAAGAGAAGAAATTGACTATCACAAATTAATTAGGATACATTTATAATTGTTTTAAAATAACATTAATATGTATTGGTGATAAAATAATATTGAGAATTTGATGTATTTCTGAAAAAGAAAAAACTTTGAAACTATAAAGTTGAAAATGGGCTAAAAATCTTCCAATCATATGCAACATGCGTTTTCGTCATTTTAAATTCTATTTTGTCGGATTGGACGTATAAACTTTTAAAAAATATATTTAGTGTGTTTTAACAAAAAAAATAATTACCAAAATTGGCGTCACCATCGCAGAATCTTCCAAAAAAGAAACTTGATAAACTTAATTTTTTTTGTTAGAAATCACACTTTAAACAAGAATTTGAGCCTGTAATTTGATTGTCAACAGCCCATAAATGTATTTGAATAAATTTAGCAATTGATTTCATTCAAGATTTCAAAAACACAACAAAAATACAAGCGAAAACTGCCAACTGTTTACACGCTTGCTCCCGCACTTGTTACGTCATAGAATGCCTGCTTTACCGGCGGCGGGATTAATTACCTTTTAACGTTTCAAATATTGGAATTTCTTTTTCGTATAAACTTTTAAAAAATTTATTTAATGTTTTTAACAAAAAAGTAATTACCAAAATTGGCGTCGCCATCGCAGAATCTTCCAAAAAAGAAACTTGATAAACTTAATTTTTCTTGTTAGAAATCACACTTTAAACAAGAATTTGAGCCCGTAATTTGATTGTCAACAGCCTATAAATGTATTTGAATTAATTTAGCAATTGATTTCATTCAAGATTTCAAAAACACAACAAAAATACAAGCGAAAACTGCCAACAGTTTACACGCTTGCTCCCGCACTTGTTACGTCATAGAATGCCTGCTTTACCGGCAGCGGGATTAATTAACTTTTAACGTTTCAAATATTGCAATTTCTTTTTTGTATAAACTTTTAAAAAATGTATTTAATGTTTTTAACAAAAAAATAATTACCAAAATTGGCGTCGCCATCGCAAAAAGGAAACTTGATCTTTCCTGTTAGAAATCACAGTCGTTTCTTGGCGGTGCACTATTTTGAAACTATTTCGTAAATGTATTTCGAAAAATGTGCATTTTTTAACGTTGAAACAAGGACCTTATGTTATAAAAAAGGTGCAAACTTTAGGTGTTTACGAAAATTCACCCGACTGAGAAGTGTGAGAGAGAACATTAAGAGACTTAGTGCATGTAAGAGTGAGAAAGATAGAGTACGGTGTATTCACCGGGTTAATTTTCGTAAAGGCCTATTGTTTTTTTTTAAACGGAAAGTTATTTTAGCGGGACTATCATTAAATAACGTCAAAAATAAATTTAAAGTTGGTTAAAAGATTTTGTGGTCAAAAATAAAACAGTTTTGAAATAGCACCAATCGTTTTTAAAACAGTTTTGTACGCCAAAAAACGGTTCACATTTTTAACGAGAATTTGAGCGCGTAAATTTACCCTCAATAGCCTTTAAACGTATTTGAATTGATTTAATCCAAGATTTCAAAAACACACGAAAAATACAAGCGAAAACCAAAAACTGCATAATCTTTTACACTCTTGCTCTCCCACTTGTTGCGTCATAGAATGCCTGCTTCCTGCTTTACCGGCGGCGGGATTAATTGCTTTGAATCGCCAATAACGTCTCAAATATTCGAATTCATATAGACAGTTGCTAACTGAAAGTGATTTTTTAAGCATTTTCGCCTTGATATGTTGATATTTTAAACTCAACATATCATAAACGGATTATCCAAATGTCAATGTTTTATATGTTTTTGAAATCAGGAAAGAATGGTCTTTCATTACATTGAACAATATTCGTTTAAGGAAACACAAATTGCGCTTGTTACTTTACTTTGCGATACGCTCCTGTAAATCCATACATACGTATTTAAAGTTTGTCTCTATTAAAGCCTCTAGGTAGGGTGCAAAATATTTAAAAAACCTGTACATTCAATGTGCTTCTTGTATTGTTCGTGTTTGTAATAACTGACTCTAGGGAAAACCTTTATTCTTAGTTTCTTAACAAATAAATGCATAAGGCCATCATAAGGCTTCTTGCATCCGCCATGTTTTTTCTTACTTGCTATTTAACCTAGATGGCGCTAACGCAACACTTCTATTTAAACTTCTAATTTACGTTTTTAGGCTTAGGTGTTAAGGAATTAGTGATTTTTTTTTAATTCAAGCAATTAAGTAATCAAGTAATTTATTTATAATTATAGCGGCAATTCTTATCGAAATATTGCAATTTGTTATTCGTTTATTCCGCAACGCAATTACACCTATCAATCACATTCCTCAGATTTAATTATAAACAGACATTTTTCGATTTAAGAATATCAAACAAAACCTTGACAATACCCTTACCTCTACCCTTACCTTCTTTTATAATTATTTACTGAAGGTGTTGCACTAACACTAATAGCGTTTTCGATTCACATACACCGGTTGCACTCAGTGTATTTGCATCTTCATTTAACCACATGTAATAAAACGAGAGGAGGATACACTGAGTGCGCACTAGTGCAGTCAATCGAAAACGCTATAACATAAAAAAAAACAATTTAAGCGTCTCTGTGTAGTAGCTTCGGCGTGGATAAGCAAAACAAGTGATTGACACAAAAGTATTTTCACGGCCTTCTTGACTTTTTTATTTGGTGGGGAAGTTTCAAGCTAAAGCAATTTATGCACTTTTTGGGTGCATTCGACATAACGCTCGGGGTCTTCCTGTGTCTCACTCTTACATGCACTGAAACACATTCGTTCTCCCTCATACTTCTGCTCAGAGCGTGCCCCGAGCGTAATGTCGAACGCACCTTTTGTGAGATGTACAGTCTATTCATGAAGCACCATAAAATAAGAAAATTTCTTTTAATTTTCATTGAAACACCAAACTCATTTCTAATTACTTTAAAATTTGGCTAAAAACTTAAATGTAAAACTGTTTGGGGGTACATTGAACCACGAAATGAGTAGAAACTTTTATAATATTGATTCTGCGACTGAAAGAATTTAAAGTTTCCGCACTTCACTTATTGCAATCAGTTTCATAGTTGGTAGCACTACAACGCAGCACGGCGGTAAATTCAAACGGAACGTGAACGTTTTGTGGACTCGCAAGAAAGCTTTAGGCTATCGCTTTAGGTGATGAATACACAAGTTATTCTTATTCACAATAAGTTAATAAACAATTTAAATAGGAAATTATAACCATGATTCCATTCACCACATTTCGTTATAAATAAAAATCATGTTTCCGTTTATTTTTTGCATAAGATAAAACAGTAAATGTCTTTTCCATATTTTAAGAACTACATAAATGGCACTGTTTTCTGAATATTTCTTGCACGTTACAATTCTTTATTCTAATCATTAGAAACAATGAGTCCAAAGCAGTACTTTTTCATTTTCAAAATAAGTCAAATTATTTCGTTACTTTAGCTAAAGCAGCGAATCAATTTGCTGAAATGTAACAGGGCCGAATTTATATTATTTTAAAGAACCTCAAGCGCAATTAATTTTGGGCAAGGGGGAGGGCTGACATACCTGAATTTTCGCAACAAAATTACTGTAAATTTATGGGCTTTTTCAAACTGTTTCATCTTAAACTAGTTCTTAGTTTTACGTTTCTTAGAGGAGGTCTCTAATTTATACAGTGAAAAAGTTTATAAATGTTTATAATTTATGAATTCAAAAGAGAAAAAATATGTGTGTTTCAGCAACACTGTCGTTTCAAAACAGAGATGTGCCTATTCTAATGGGGGGACCACTTCACGAAGACAAGTACATTTTCGAACAGCTGCACTTCCACTGGACCCAAGACGACCACGATGGTTGCGAGCACATCTTTGAAGGCAAAGCGTAAGTGCACTTTGCCTTTGATGATTTATATTTAAAGTTGGTTCTTGTCCGATGATTTAGATGAAGAGGTGATTTTGTGTTATTGTATCTAGATATTCAATGGAAGCCCACGCAGTGCACTACAACAGCAAATACGACACATTCGCCGACGCCGTGGATAAACACGACGGCCTCGCCGTCGTCGCCTTCTTCCTGCAAGCAACGGACGACTTTGAAAATCCTTGCTTTAAGAAACTCAGCGAGGCAGTCAAGGACATCGTCAAGATAAACACCAGTACCAGCGTGCGCTCTGGTAAGTCATTTTTTGCTTGACCCCCCCAAGGCTAACTAACCTTACGCAATTTTTTTCTCATTTTGGATACAAGGTTAAGCGATATGAATAATTCAAACGTTCAGTTACGCAACTCACTTTTTACATAAAATGTTTATCTTTAGATTGTTTAACTTGGATCAAAGATGCTGCCCAATGTAAAGGATATTACACCTATCAAGGGTCATTGACTACAGAGCCGTACTTTGAGAGCGTCACGTGGATTATTTATCCGAAGCCAATCCACATTTCCAGGGAGCAAGTGAGTATTTAATAATCTTCTTAGTTGGCATGTTACGAAACGGTGGATCCTTCAGGTGCAAAACTTTCGAGATATGAAGTCGACGCCCTGCGAAAAACACAACATCGTCAACAACGTCCGCCCGATACAGACGCCGAAGAAAAAGCTGGACATCTTTTTCGCAAGATCGCACAAGAGCAGCGAATGAATTGCCTACTAACGCCGCCTAGTATTAATTAATTAATAGCCAGATTCTTTATAAGAAACGTGTCATTGCTGTATTCTTTTCAAATACGTTTTAGAGTAGGGAAGTCGCCTATTAATAAATTTAAACAATAATGTAGATAAAATATTTTGTATAAAAAAATAAACTCGTTAAGTAACAACCGTCTTTGACTTTACACTTTTGGAAGTTCATTATCATAAAACGAATCCTCATCGGACGATCCTTCATCGCACTTACAAATCTCGGGGCATTTCACCTCTTCCTCCACCTCCCTGAAGACCTCTAACATGACCTTCTCGATTTCTGAACGCACGTGTTTCTCAACGTTGTCGTCTTCTGGGGGTTCTTCCTCTTCATCGGTTTGAGTCTGAACGTTTTTGAAATCCTCCCAAAATGGATCGATGCCTGCATTCGACATAACCGTGCCGACCTCGTCGAAAGCGTGCTGCTTCGTGTACCTTTTCTTAATTATAACTTGCTCCTCGGGATAACTGATGGATTTCTCCTGGATCTCAGGTTGTTTGGGGGCCCGTAGTATGCTCCACAGGGACCCTTCCTCCTTTCGATCGATCGCCTCGTTTATCCCAAATTGCTGCGACTTAGTTTCCGTTACTGGTGGGCTTGCGAGCTTGTCTTGAAGCTCGAAACTTTCGTTGATGGCCTGCTTCAGATCCATCGCTTTAAATTTGACGGGTTTGCTCAGCCTCTTGTTGGACTCCAGTACAGTTTTAAAGACGTTCAGTTTAATCTGCTTGTTGTTATGGTTTTCTAACACGTCGAAGACTCTCATGATCGCCGATTCTAAGTTCGTATAAAATATGAAGTAAGAGCGCTCGTTGTATTCCTCCAACGCCCCAGGCTGCAGATAAAACTCGCGGGACCCTTCCGAAGAAGACGACTCGGGTTCTGGAGTCGACGGAATCTCAATCTCGCGGTACGGATCAAAATCTTCGTTTATTTTATATTGGACTTTGGCACTGCTCGCCTTCGTCCCTTTCACACTTTCCTTCTCTTTGCCTTTCTTTCGCTTGCCACCTTTCGCCTTCTCATTCTTCGTCTTCTTTTTCTCCTTGCCTTTTTTACCTTTCTTCTTTCCGCCCTTTTTCCCTTCTTGGTCGTCGGGAATACCGTAGTAAGTCTTGTAACGTTTCATAGTGTCTTCCATTGGGATGTCTTTAAGGCATTCCGGGGAAACCCTTTCACTGCCAAGAATATGAAACGGCCCGGGGGTTAGTGCGTCGCCCAAAAACTCAACGGCGGGTACTACATTCGTTTGCTCGCGGAGCTTTGGGTATTTAAAAGCGTGCTCTATAAAATAGGTATCGTTTAACTCGTCCATTTCCTCGCAGATCTTGTCGATGCAACCGCAAAGTATCTGGTAGGTCCATTCGTACTTATTCCTGTCCAAGTTAATCCAAACGGACGGTTGCTCCAACTTCATTATAATATCTTCCAGTTGAGCACACAACGGTCGTTCCGCCGCCGTCGTATTCGTACCTTGCTCCTTTACCACCAAAGTTTCATCTTTTGCTTCTTCTTGTTTACCAACCTTCTCTTTTTCGCCGCCCTTTTTTTTCTTTGAACCTTTGCCTTTCGCTCCTTCTTTTTTATCATCGAACGCGTCGTCTTCTTTCTTGGGCTCTTGTCTCGACTTTTCCAGTTCCTTTTGCTTAACGCCTTCGATTTCCAGCAGCATTTTCTGCTCGTAATTGTAGCACTCTCTTTGCTTCGTCACGCTTCTCAAGTCTTCAATGTTGTAGTTCCAACGATCGGGGTGTGATGGAAGCTTCACGCGCGCATAAAACTCTTCTAATTGATCGACGACTGGCCTATTGTACAAGTACTTTGGTCGTCGGGTGAAAGGGTCGTAAGTTTGGTTGACGGCTTCGAAGACCATGGCTCTGTCGTAAGTGTACAGGATCGGCTCGCCTTGAGGACGTGGGATCTCCGAGAGGGCCTCGTCGATGGTTCTCGTTGCGATCCTCTTCACGGCCTTCTCGTGGAGATGGTGTTTGATCGCCGCGCACTTTTCCTCCAGGCTTCCCGATAAGGCCATGCCTTCGAATATGATGATCAAATCGTTGGTCCAAACGGCCGGTTGGGTGACGAACTTCCAAGACTCCTTGTAGATCCCGTCCTTGTTCGTCTTGAACCAAATCGGAATGTCCACGGCGTTATGGGGGGGTATTATTTCTTCGTTCATGTTGAAGAAAAACACCTTGCTCGGGTTGACTTCGGGGATTATATCTGTGAATATGGAGTGTTTCGCGCAACGCTCAAAGTGATAGCGCAAGGCCAGAGGGGTCGCGTTGTTTACTTTGAGGTATTCAGTTGCGACCTTCTTGGAATCTACGTCGTAGTTGAAGATGATGAAGATTTTGTTGGTGCTCGTTGAAGCTGCGGTTATTTTAATGTGGTTGACTTGAACGTAATATTCTGCGGCAGGAGCTTCGTCTGTTCGCTCGGATTGTACTGAAAGTCGCAGCTTGATTTCGGCAATGGAATCACGCCATAGCTCTTTTTTAATAAACGCTTTTCCTTCGATGTACAGGTTGTTAAGGTCGGGCTTATAAGGTTCGATGTGGCTTATTTCATTTTGAAGAGCATTTACCCTATGTTGTCTGTATTCGAGGGCGTTCCAACGCGTCCGTGTTTCCTTTATCCCCCAACAGTGATACCCCATTTCTGCTTTGATGTAATCAGGGACCGCCACGTATTCAATTTCGGGGATTTCACAGTTCTCTTCTTTGGTCATTACTTTTAGGTAATCGGAAGGGCACTTTGGGTTACACAAGGCGGGCAAAGCCAAGGGCGTCTTCCAAAACGCGGGGTTCCCCCTGTACTTATCGTGCGGATTTGGAATCCTCGTGTACTCCAAAATGGCCTTTTCTTCTTTGATGGTGCGCAGGTCGTTGCCGGAATGTATCAAGGTTCGGCAGGGTCCTCGCAGTAAATTTTCGCTCAAATTGTCGTTGAGCTTCTTGTGCACGGCCGCCCATTTCTCCCAATTTTCCAAACGCCGGTCCTTCTTTAGCTCTTCGGCCTTAGCCCGTGCGCACACGCACGCATCTTGGCACGGGTATTCGCCCGAGGTGTCCCGCACGTTCGGTAGATCACTGAAAGACATGGTGACAGGAAACGAAACAAAAAAACTTGTCAGAATTTGACACGTCGCGTTGGGACAGCGTTCCGAGTTTCCCGTTCAAAATTCTTCGTGTAACTGACAATGACCGCTAAAGTCGAACAGCCGATCAAGCAAGAGGTGCAGGAAGATCAAGGTAGAGTTACACTTACTCTTTTCCATCTTTGCCAAAAGAAAGACTGACGCAGTTCGAGCTTTGAAGAGAAGCCCCCTACTTACGTTACACTGTTTTTTAAAGATGCGGATTACGACGGGATCAAAGTTATTCGGGAATTCATGTTATCACCGGATATAGGTGAATCCCCCATAAACATCAATCTTGCTAAGACAATCCCCATCAGCTTACCACCTTTGGAATGGCATCACCACGATTTACCGCCAAAGAAAATGAAGTGCACCAACACTGGTCATACATGTAAGTGTGCATGATTTTGGGGCGCAAGCTTTGTGTGAGTTTATTTTTTTTTAGTAATCATGAGCGCCAAATGGCATCAGGAACGACCTTACGTATCTGGAGGCCCCCTCTCTGGAAACTATGTGTTTTCTCAGCTACACTTTCATTGGGGTAAGGACAACATGGAAGGCAGCGAGCACACAGTCGATGGTGCCTCACAGCTTCTGGAGATGCACGTCGTTTTGTTCAAGAGCTGCTATTTAACTCAGGAAGCCGCCCTAAAGAAGAGAGATGGCATTTTAGTCCTTGTGTACTTCTTCAAGTTGCAGGGCGCAGATAATTCAACAGTGGACATCATCACCGATGCCATCCCCTACATTCAAATGCCGCACAGTTCAGCCCGGCTGGATCCTTTACCACTCAGTTACTTCATGATTCCATTCGAGAAAGATTACTTCATGTACTGGGGCACAGTTACTACAACTGACTGCATCCACATACTCCTGTGGTTGATAAGCAGAGAGCCAATTGGAATATCCATCAACCAAGTACTGCTGCAACGCCTCCTAATAAAAAAATACTCAACGTGCCTAACTTTAATTACTTTTGCAGATGGATATGTTCAGAACTTTGTTGAACGTTGAGGAGGAGCCCCTGCAAGGCAACTTCCGGCCGATCCAAGACATCGACGGCGTAAAAAGGACGGTATTTCACGCAAACCCCTCGATGTCCCTTTACTCCACTCTTCTGCCGTTACGCAGACGCGGTGAAGTCGTGAAGAAACCGGACGCGAGCGCGAAGTTAGAGTCGCAAACGAAGACGCAACGAGACGACATGACGACGGAAATATTCCGCGTCGAGCCACAACACGAAAACCCTCTGAAAGACGTGGGGGATAAAAAGGAGACCAATAAGTACACGATCAGCACCAGCCTTAAAGTAGATTCCGGATTGTTGGAGAAGCTCAAAGGTGTGAAGACCTCGGTGGTCAATAAAAGCGACAAGAAGAAACAGGCCATGGAACAATGCTTGGAGTCAACGTCGATCATTTCGGATTTACACACGAAGATGGAATCAGCTCCACAGAAAGAACAGTCCTCGATCGCTCAGAATCTCGAAACGAAGAAGAACTGCGCGAAGAAGCCATCTCAAATACCCAGATTGATTCCTAAAAAAAATTAATTGCTTGTTAAATCTTTTAAAATAAATTGCAGACTTTGACTCACCTAGTCTTTAAGCAACACCGAAATAAAATCTTTAAATTCAACTTATGGAGAAACGAAACAAAAAACAGTTTAAAATTAGCGCAATGTTTTTAATCATTTATATACACTATATTGCATATACATCTTTTTTTTTGTACATAAACAATAAACATTACATATTTCAGGTAGTGCTTTTCATACAAAGAATCTACAGTAAGTGATTGTCACTCATCTAAAATAATCAATGGTAATGAAGTCGTTCATCTAACGTACACACCATTGTGTGTGAATGGTGAATGAATGAAACGGGCTTAAATCGTCGTGCATGTACGAAATAAGATCCATCTGTGGCAATAAACTATGCCCAACATTATTATTGTCTGTAGTTATCACCGAGGGGCATAATTTACGCGTGCCAAGTACCGCACTCTTTACAAACAAAACAAAAAATAAATGGCACTAATCCTAAGGACTTTACAAGAATTATCAACAATATTCACAATTGTAGTTTCAGGACTTTGTCCGCAAAATAATCATAAAGGCGCTAAAATTATAGTTACAACGTAATACTTCATCATCATAGAAAAAATGAACAACTATTTTATACCCATTTGTGTTTTTAATTACACCTTTGCTTAATTAAATTAATATTGCACAGCAATGATGCTTTATATACATATAAAATACAATCACTACATACAAGAAAATACATAAAACAACTGCTTTAAGGCTATTATTACAAGGCTATGTTAGATGCTACTAACATTGGTGTTTATGATATTATTTATTATAGTCACTTTTATTCAATTGAAAATACCTAGAAATTAACGAACAAATAAGATGATTCAATCCTAAATTAAGAACAAATTAAATGGATATGTTCAAATATGATATAATAAAAAAAAGAAACGATAGAAAAATTCAATAAATTAACATTAACAAGAAGTATCTACACAATTTTACTAAAAGGTTGGGGAAACAATTATAATTACTTGGTCCCTAACCTATAAAGACATATTATGTATAGTATACTGCATCTCAAGCGCAGCATGCAATCGGTGTGTGTTATTGTATTCATAATTGCGTACTCGCACTGTTTATAAATGAGTGCACTACACTTTCTGCTGTTGAATCATAAACTTTACAATCATGGAATGTATTAACATAAGTTACAAATGGCACTGTAAACAGTCTGCGTATTATTTTACACGTTCAACAACAATGTCGAACGTTAACAAGTGTATGTACCGTGTTTTTCTTTAATTCATCCACTTTCGACAATTCGGGGCTCCGCACATGCAGGATATTTTATGCTGGTCGTCTTCAATGTCAAACTTATAATCATAAGCCAACTACAAAATACAATTAGAATAGTCTAGAATTTAGAGATAAATATTAACATACTTCCTCTCCTCTTTGGATTCTTCTCTTTGCAAAAATAATGATCCTCAAATCCCTGTCTACCTCGACAATTTCGGCAACACAGTTAGGGTTGCAACTATGATTAATGTATCTGGCCAATCCACCACTTAACGTCGCGTCGACCACTCGTTCTTCGTCCAGGCGGAACATGTAAATACCTCGGTTCTACACAGCAAACAATGTTGACAGTCTGAGCTGAAAGGTAAAGACCCCCGACTTACCTTCGCCTCATATTTTTTTTCCCTGGTTTCTGCCAGTTCTGTTCTGATAATTTCGCCTATGTACTCAATTACCATGGTGTGCTTTTCTAGATCACGTGCTGCATACAAACCTAAACCCTGAATTTTTGACCTAAAAGTACAAATGTACTTTTACTAACTATTCAGAAATTTACTTCGCGAGATCTTCGGTTGGTAATAATCGGAGGATGTCACCGGCAATTAATTGACAATAAATTTAAAGAGAAAGCATCCTCCGATTATCACCAACTCATTTTCACTGAGGTTTAATCTGGAAATTCTTTCCTAACTAAGAAAAAACAACTTTATCAAATAATTTATTTGCCTAATAAAATAAAAATCGACACGCTACCTTGCTAAATAAACATTATTTCTCCACTCCTGCTTCATTTTCTTGTACTGCGAACTCTTCGAGTGCACAAATTGTTTACTGTACGGGCAAGCAGCTTCGCCGGTCCCCACAGAAGCAGGTGCGAACACCGGTCTCACCGAGGAACCAGTTCTTTGAGTATGCGCTCTCTTCCAATGCAACTGATTTCTTAATCTCGGTTCCGTACGAGCCGCACCTGATGGATTAATTGCCAACGGAAGTTCCAACAGTGGATTACGACCATATTTAAATTTATAATCCGTCAAAGTTTCTATACCTACAAAACACAGGTTAAAAAAAATCACCAATTAAAAGGGGGCGAAGTACCTGGAAGGCTTTCGAGTACCCGAACAACCGCAGGCTCCGTCAATCCAAACAAATCCTCACCGGTAACATAAGCCGGGAAGATTTTCACGCATTTATTTTCTCTGCGAAGACTCGCAATCGGTTCCAGTACCTTATTCCAAACGGCTTTCGCTGACACATCTTTATATTCGAGGTCCTCCTCGCACGCTTCTTGAACTAGAATTCGAAACTCTGGCCGGCCTAACACTTCATGTATGGAACAAACGTAACGACATCGCTTGTTTAATCTCCGCATGCTCCAGTAGAAACGAATTATCTTATAACCGATGGGGAAGATGTAATTTACTGTGTGAAAATTCTGGAGCTGATGGGGCAACAGTTGGCCCACACTTAAGAAAATTAAGCTTCCGACTCGCAGCAAATTATTCTGGTCTGAGTGGTGCATGACCGCTGCAACCTGTCGGTTCTCATCTCGGTTGACGTAAACCCGCCTGGAGACTTGCAACGTGGTAAGCTCGTTGTCTTTCTCAGATTTGGGGATGTGAACCATGCAATAAGTAGTTTTGTTTTTGTGAAAAACGCAACCGTCTTTGATTGCACAGGGTAGGTGATAAATATTGGAGCAGCGGGTTTTATAACATCGGATCGTGGCACCCAATTTATTGCAATGAATGCAAGTTGAGACCAGACTTTGCTGCAGGGCATTTTCCAGATTCATCAAAGCTCCGTTCTCAGTTTCGTAGACCCCATCGGACCACAGGCCGCAATTCAAGTGGACCCATTTATCGACATCGAAGTTTAATAATCTGCCTGGACCATCACCAACGCTGTCACCCATGTTATGACAGAACATGCATTTGCGAGTGTCGTCGGGAATTTTCACCGGGCTAACAGTAATGCCAAGCTTGTAAAGTAACTCCATGGTTTCTTTATCGGATGGTTTCTTGTATTTCGTAGGCGGTTGCAAGCAATTGTTTAAGTATCGTTTGTATCGGATGTTCTTCCAGGTCTTGAACTCCTCCTCGCTCTTTTTATGCTTCAGCAAATCTAGGAAACAGTCCGGCTTTAAATTTTCTATGTGTAAGTCATCGGAGAAATCTTCTTTCTTAATGTGATGGAAATCGAACTCCATTTTATCGAAGAAGTGCGCCGGCTTTCGATGCATGTGATCTATTGCGAACAAATCCGGCTTCTGCCTGTCCAGGACTTGCTTTTTCCTCATAGACTCGGCTTTGTCTTTTTGACATTGATGATCCACGATCGCTGCAGCCTGAAAACAATCAGAAATTGGAAGATGTTTGGATTATATTAACCGAGGATTACCTTATCTTCTGTAAGTAGTGGAGATCGATGCATCAATGCAAACTGCATGTAACACGTCGAGCTGCAAAAGAATAATTCTTCACCGTCACCCAACAGCTCGTTGTCTTTGGATAAAAATGGAAGCTCTGATATTTTCTTGCGAATCATGTTGTTGAGGATGACTACGTCGCAGTGTTTGCAGAATTTCGCTGCTCCATTCAGAATACTTTGGATATCTATAGGAGCTGCAATTAAACAAGCGTGTCAAAAACACTCACAGTTAGAGACTTAAATTTGAGGTCTTACCCCCTTCTTTTCCATCTTTTCCTTTCGTACGGTACAAGCCAAGTTTTTGGCTGGGTGGGGTGCTCGTTCTCTCAACGATTTGGTAACTCGTAGGGGCTGGAATATGCAAGATGTTAGCCAAGTCCCTCAAGACCCCCATGATATCTTCAGCAGCCGATGAAGTTAAAGTCAAAGTTACGGTTACATTCCCCGAATCTTTCAAAGGCACGGCCGGAGTTGGTGCAAACTTTGACTTCACATTCAGGTATTCCTTGCAAATATTTTCTTTATCCTGCAAAAGGTTGAAACAGGACAATAAAGCTCAAGTTACTTTAATCTAATGATACTTACCAAATCTGCAAAATCTTTTAAATATGGCCCAGTAGGTTTCAATCGAATTGGTATTGGAGTAATGATCGGCACCACGGGTGACAAAGGTCGATTACACGTAGCCCCCTCATCATCTTCATCCTCATCTTCGTCAATCAACTTTAAGCCAGGGAATTTCAGAACCGGTTCAAACAAAGGACACTCAGGCGATGAACTACTTATAATCGAATCAGGAGTGTCATCCCTCGAGAACAAATCAAACCGTTTATCCTCGTCAGAGTCGAATTTAATCAGTGCGAATTCCTGGTCATAAAATCCCCTCTGCGTTGACACCGGGGGTTTCTCGGGTAACGGGTCCAAGTCACCGTAAGGCTTTGTCACATAATAGTCTGAGAAACCAGGCACCACTGCATTTCCGTACGGTCCACTTAAATCCCCACATCTCGTATCGTAATCTTTAGCACCGAGTTTACTCAAGTCTCCACATCCGAAAACTGATAAGACAGCGAAGTTACGGTTCAAAACAGGCTCCGACACGACCATAGGGGGTAGAGTTCGTAGCTGTGCTAAAACCCCTTCGATATAAGCGTCGTAATCCTCGTCGACTTTAGAACTTTTCCTGGGGCGTTTCTTCGGTTGGCCTGCGGTCTCTTTGTTCAAAATCTGATTCTGCCGCCTCTTCTGCTGGTACATCCTTCGCTTGAGCTTCTTGAGCTCTTCTTTATCCATGACTTTCTCCGTGTCCAAATCCATCATTTCTTCTTTGATTTGCAGATCGGACCGACTCAGATCGGACACCTCCGAATGCTGCGAGGATTCATCCACAAATTCCTTTTTAACTTCGAAGGCTGACATGATGGGGCTTTGGAGGGTCATCGATTGGGTTAACTCTTTTTTGACCGACAACGGAGGGGTGGTTAAATTTGAATCTTGGCTGCACGTCGACCTGGGGGTAGGAGGCGATAGAAGATCGTCACGACTCGGCGTTCTGCTGGGAGGCAGAGATTTTTTGACGTCGATTTGCAATTGCTGGGTTGTAATAACTGCGGGGATGGTACAAACGGGCTGTTGTATGGGTTTCGAAACGAAAGATGTTTCTCTTGAGACTATAGAAGGACGTGAGGTTATTTTATTAGACTGTGAAGCCGACGTGTCGTTTTGTATGATCGGTGGTATTAACGAGCTGGGTGTTGGGGGGACAGGCCTGGCCAATTGTGCTTCTAGATTTGGCACGATGGGTAAACTAGGGGCTGTCGAGGTCGTAGCAGGGGGCGGCGCAGAGGTGGTTTGAACCCCAGCACAAGCCGTGTTTTGCAGTAATTGTTTAAGCAAAACGTTCTGCGAGTCTTCAACTCGGTTGCTCTGTATCGTAGAGAACTTGCACCCACTTGAATCTTGTTTTAGTAAACTTGATGCGGTTATGGAGGTTGTTTCAGCCTCAGCTTTGCCTTCCTTCTCCTTCTTCTTCTCAAATATCTCGTCTAGTGATTTAGTGCGTGCCACAGATGTCTTAGTCAATTGGCTGTGCAATAAATTAGTCGTGGAAACAGCCGGTCTAAACGTGTTCGCAATGGATACTGAATTAGTTGTGTTCGGCACAATATTAGTAACAGTCGGGGAAACCACATGTGGCTGTGCTTGGACAAGAGACGCACTGAATCCGGTTCTCGCAATCGAAATGGGTGATCCGAGTATGCTGGCGGTTGTGATCGTTTCAGGAGACGTCTGCGGTTTGGTTGCAGCCGGATGCGACTGTAACATTTTATTTAAAAACGAAGAGGTTTTCTGAGTGGGGGCTGCGCTCGTTGTATTCATCACTTGCGAACAGTTAGTTATAACCGATGACTTTTGCAGCGAACTGAACGTATTCTGTGAAGTCACCGGTGCGGATGTCATCGAAGGCAGCAGCTTCGAATGATCGGGTATCAAGTGCATCCCCCCGATGGTGCGTGGTATTAAAAGATTTGAAACCGAGAAAGGGCTGCTGGTTACCGAGCTTAAAGTCGATGAGCTGGTGCATGCTGAAAATGAGTTGGAAGCCGAAGTAATTGCAGTTGCATTTTGGTGTTGCGAAGGAGGCGATGGGATTTTCGGGCTTGTCTTCGGTGAACTGATCTTCGGTTTTAAATTTGGAACTATGACGGTGCTGCTTGTAAAATTTGGGGATGTCTTGCCGGATGTGTGGATCACCCTCGGAGTGACAACAGACACCGAAGGTGCCACCGTCACATTAACCACAACTTTCTCCTTGTGAGTCACACTTTTAACGTTAGTCTCTACGTTAGACGATGTAGTCACGGTTGTTGTGTTCAACGAAGACAGCAGAGTCCTCAGTTGTTGAGAAACGTTAGCCATGTTCGTCGTTAGCTCGGTTGGTTGCGATAGGGGGGATAACTGAGGCACCGTTGATCTGGAAGTCGTTGCAACCGTCACCACAGGACTTTGGACTTCGGCTTTCTTAAAATCCAACTTCTTTTTTTCATCGACTTCCACGTCCGAGTCTTTCGATTTGATTTCATTAAACTTCTCAATCAGATTCCCCTCAAACATTTCTAATACGTCGAAGTATTCGAACTTGCCATCTTGCCTGCGATTCTCCAACGCTTGCAACGCTATATCATCGAGCATTTGTTCTTGCGAAGGCGTAGGTGATGGGATGGAAATAACAACCGACTTTGTGTCTAGATCGGTTGAAATTCCATCGCCGGTCTCAATTGTCTGGGTTGTCATAAACGGCATCGTCTCAGTCCTTGACGATATAATATTCCCTTGGGTCTCGATTACCTGAGCGGTCATTTTCAATTCCGGGGGATTGTGTAACACCAGCGGAGATGAAGTTGACTTGCGAATGCCACCGGGGCTCGGCACTCTGTGATCTTTGATTATAACGTTGGATATTTGAATGTTTTCAAAGCAAGATGGCATCGAGTTCTCTCGTCTCATCTGCTTATCTTCCGTCCCCTGGTGGTTGACTGTCTCATCGTTTTCTTTCACCTTCTCGTTTTTTGATTCGTCAATCTCTTGGGTGGCAGCATCTTTTGTGAATTTGTCCTCGTGGTGTTCTTTCGCTGCTTTTTCATCATCACAGTTTGAACTGTCGGGTGATTTTGAGTCGTCTTCGAATATCTTTTTAGGCAAATCGTGCGTGGTCAGCGAAAGAGAAGTCGATGGTTTATCGATGACTTTCACGTTGGGCAACTTACTGACAGCACTCGCACTTATAACAGGCACCGTAAAGTGTGCTGGTAAAATAGAAGCGATCTGCGAAGTGCTTGCGCTTACAATCGTGATGGCCGGTGAAGACGTGACTAATTTCGAAACGTTTATCATATTGCTCCTAACGTTGCTTAATGTTGTCTTAATCGGCAGTATTATGCTGGCAATGCTCGTTTGTAATTTATGCCCCTGCGTCGCAATTACAACATCCTGCATCTTTTTCGACAGGTTTATCTTCGACGTGGCCATGTTAGAGGAGTTGGCAACGATAGGTGTGCTAATCAAAGACACTTTTTGCCCCGACGAATTATTTGCAGACCTTATATTTATCGAATTCGCCCTCTGCATCAAATTAGCATGCACAATTGTTGAGGTGGTCGTGCAAGCCACCCCAGTCGATGACTTAGGCGGATAACTATACACATTAGCCGCGTACTTGTGAATCTCACTTATATGTTTCGAGTTAATCACATCCGACTTAATAATTTTTTCTTTCCTAGTACCTTCATCTATTAGCTCCTCGAAATCTTCTTTAGTCGAAATCTGTTCCTCCGGTGACTTTACGGTGGGATCAATAATAACGATATGAGGATCCTCATAATTGCCGATTTCCTCCGAGTGTTCCACATGAACCTCGTTATCATTCTCAGGAGACTCCGCGTTTTCAGTAATTGATAACAACTGTCCAGAAGACAGACCTTCAACTATATTCAACGTCAATCCCTCGCTGGACACCTGCTTGGTCTTACTTTGCAAAATTAATTCTTCGTCGCTTGTCGTAGGGCTCTGTATCATGATGTGCATGTTTTTTTCATATTCATCATCATCCTCGTCTTTATCAGTATAGTGGACGCCCCCGGGGATGTCGAATAGAAGAAAATCATCGGGGATCTGATCGGACTCTAAGGGGCTCGAGAATGTTTCCGGCAACTCACTTTGTGAAAACGACTCGATAACTGCGATGTCATCCCCATCTGTTTGTTGAGCCGCCGAATTTAGGCTGACCTCTGCAGAAACAACGGTGGCATCATCGTCAGAATCCATCATATCACCGACGGGCATGTGCTTCACTTCCGGACTACTTTCAAGGATACCCACCGCCTCATTCTTATTAAGTTCGAGATCACTCAGTAATTTCTTTCCGATGCTCTTAGATAAACTGGCTTTGCTAGTCGAAGCAGATGGTGGAGGGGTGGCCGGTGGATCAGACGAACTATCATCGAACTCGTTATAATCCGAACTCACCAAGGAATTGACCCGATTTGCAGTCAGTGCTTGCAAATTAGATTTAATCGGGGATTTCTTCTTTAAAATTGACACCTTGCTTAAATGCGACTCTTTTTTAAACTTATGGGGCGTGGGGGATTCCGCCGAGTTACTTTTGTCTTCTTTATTGTCGTTAGTCGGAAGCCTCTTGGCCCCTCGACTGTAATTCCACATCGGTGAACCACCCCTCAACCCCAACTTAAAATAACCAAATCTTCCGAAGCCAGGTGGAAACGGTATTGGGTTTTGGGGGTTGTGTGGATTCCCCCCGCCTGAAATATCGTGCTCTAAAATCTGATTTGTCTGATGTGGTTGGGGGGTGTACGAGTTCCTCGGTGTTCCCGGATTTTCGACGCTCGTAGGGCGATCAGGCATGGCAGGGCTGTTTCCGGTGCTCGGAGGGCGACGTATTCCTAACGGTGATTGTATCATGGGGCTTCTCGGCATGGGCGAGCTCGGAGGTTGATGCGAATGTTGCATTGGACTGCTGGGGAGTTGATGCAGCGCAGGGCTTCGAGGTACCGGTGAATTTGAAACCATCGGGCTTCTAGGGGGCATCGGACTCCTCGGGGGCATGGGACTTGCAGGTTGACTTTGTAATGAATGTGGTGACATAATTTGCTGGACTTGCCCAACTAGAGGGCTCTGCGGGGGCATGGGACTACTTGGGGGTTGACCGAGTGATATCCTATTGGCCTGTGCTTGTAATTGAGCGATTTGCTGTTGTTGCTGCTTGGCTAACTGTTGCTGTTGTTGCACCATCAACTGATGTTGTTGTGGGGTTAAAGGTTGCGGTTGATTTGCGCCTTGTTGAACCAGTTGCTGTCTTATCACCAACTGTCTCTGTTGTATTAACTGCATAGTTCTTTGAGTGTGTGTCAATCCAGAATCATTTTGTTGATTCTCCGAGTTCTGTTGTAAAAGAACCTGTTGTTGTAAGTGCCTTTGCAAAAGGTGTTGGGGTATAGACATTTGTTGAGATGGGGGGCTGTTTAAAGGCGAAGATGTGCCTGGCTTTGTTTGAAAATTTACCGGTGTCGATTGGACTCGATTTCTTTGCTGTAGTACCACGGTTGTATCTAGTGGGGGACGTGCAAATCTCAATTGTCCTAACTGTGGCGTTCCGGGTCTCAAATCAACTGCGTTATACCCAATAGGGCTAGTCACAACTCTTCGATGCTGAGGCGAAGTCATGCGTGGAGCCGGCGGGGGAAGACACACTTGCGACGGAGACTGAACAGGGCCTGGACTGCCTTCGCTTTGTGAATGTGGCGTGCCAATTCGAGGAGACGGTTGCATTGGTGACATGCTATTGTTAGCTGCGTTGCTGGGGCTTTGCAGGACACTCGAAACAGATCCTGGCCCGGGAGAGTGCGAAACCATTGGTGCAGGACTGTGCATGGGTGAATTGTGTTGCATCATCGGAGATGCCGATGGAGACATCATAGGTGACTGTGGGGTGTTGGTCGGGTGGATCGGTGATGAAGCTGGTGGCCCCAACGGTGATGGCGTTAATAAAGGTGACTGTCCTGAACCTGGCCGTTGTTTCGCTTGCTTGTTCCGATATTCCTTCATATAGACCAATAAATGCAATACAAAATTACATAAAGGGCAGTAAGACATCTGCTACTATGACTCATTTGCAATCACATTGAATGTATTTAGTAAAAAATAGCTCAAAATATAAAAGTATTTTATGGTAAAATATAGGAAACAACAACGTGAATGCAAAACCTACTCTGACAGCAGTGCCTTTTAGATAGTTACCTGCATTAGCATTCCATGTTGCCGACTTTGTTTCCGACTTGATTCCAAATGTTTCTGTAAGATTGCTTGTTCTGAGGAAATTCGTTGCAACTCTACAGCATCCGCTTCGGCCAATTGGTTTCCAGATTTTCTAAGCTGCCTCTGCTTGCTATTCAATGACTAAAAAATTATTTGAACTTATAATAAACCACCTCGTTCATCAAAACTACGCACACAAACCTTTCTAATTTTTCTTAACTTTTGTACTTCCGTGTCATAAAACTTCAGCTGCTGAGCCAATGCGGCATTCTGATGATTAAGCCACTGCTCATATATTATTTGGGTCTGTTTGTCTTGCTCAGTCACAATATGTTCGGGGGGTAAAGGCGGTGCAGGTAGTAAATTTGCATTAAACGTAGGCACTCTCGGAGTCGTTTCAGTTGGTGTTTGCGGAGCTGAGAGCGAGCCAGTCCTGACCTGTCCCGGCCAAGGTGAACTGGATGTTACAGGAGTGGAAACCTGAGTTTGATAAATTGGTCTCGTTTGATTTCCACTTGCTGGTAATACTCCTTGAGCTACAAAAAAAAAAAAATTTAACTTTATAAACTTTTGTACGGTATGCATTAATCACCTGGGACAGCTGATGTGTTTGGTCCTAACGTTACGGGTCCAGAATTAAAAACATCCGCCTTCAGCCTCTCAAAATCATGATCACTCAATAGAGCCGCCGAAGTACTTGTCGTAGTAACTTCCTGATTTGTAGTTACGGTCGTTTGAGTTTGCTGCTGCTTTTCCTGTTCTCTCTTTTCCTGTTCCAATAGCTCCTCCAATAGTAGCGGTTGTTCCTGTAAAACACATACTTTGTTTTTGTAGGTAAAAAACGGTTTGTATTTACGTAAAACTAAAAATATAAGAGAATGTTAGGTTACAGTGGAAAATGAAAAGATTCATGTTAGTGCCACGTTTTAGATCAGCTAATGAATTGGGTAAGATCAAACGAAGGAGTACTACTTAATCTAAAGTAAATAATTTGAGATATACACTTTATCTAGGGTTTGATAATCTCACCTCTAAAAGCAAGGGTCTCCGTTGCATGTGGTGGAGCATCGGACGCACAGGATGCATGAGCCCCGGTGGCAGTCGTAGAGGGCCCAAAGGAGAGGGCCCCACTCTCAATCCCATCTACCACACACATGCAAGCAACACCATACCTCAACCTCTGTTATGTTAGTACTACCATGTCTTATACCGTTTTAATTCAATCAATGAAACGTTTACATCAAACAAGTATTGACAAATTTCAACGAAACTGAATCGCATTATTACATCAAAAATAATTACCATCACGGCTCTAACGAAAAGTATTTAGTTTTGACGTAGCAATGCGCAATACAATAAAATTTCAAAACGTTAAAAAAAAGTAGCCAAACCATAACCACATATTTATTCATGCTACACCGATTGAAATCAGTACATACTTGAGTTGTTGAGGATCCTGGGTACGGTGGTGGTGGTCCAGGATATGGTGGCGGAGGAGGCGGAGGTGCAGTCACATTTAATCTAGAGGGTGCCCCAATTGCAACAGAACTGCCGATTGGTAAACGAGGGTTTTGACACACAGCCCCCAATCGCATTTGTAATTTTTGATTTTGTACTGAAATAATAAACACCGTCAATTAAAATTTCAATAGTTTTAGGCAACTCACTTTGTTGTAATTGAGCCCCCATAATTCTTTGCTGATAACTTAACGATACGTTGTTGTTGGGAGTAACAATTCCGATTATACCATCGGTTGACATTAATTTCGTGCCTGGAAGCATCGGGCGACCTGCTGCTGCAGCCTGTTGGACCTAAATTGTAATATAACGTGAGAAACATGATGTAAAAACCATAAAAGATAGTTACTTACTTGATGAAGCATTTGCTGGTGAATTTGCTGCGCATTACTAAGTTGAGGTACAGGCGTCAAGTTTGTTTGATGATGAACAGGTTGATGCTGAGAAACAGCTAATGGTGGTGGTTGTTGTAGATTTGCAATGGATGAAGTACCGAGAGTTACAGGATCAGTTTTAATTACTTGTGAATTTGTCACTGCCTGTGACGGAGTCGATATCAAACTAAAAAAAAAGAAAACAATATTACTACATTTAGAAATTATTACTATTTTTTTTTTACCTTGCTCTGTTAACTTTCTTATCATCTTTGTCTGGTTCTGGTTCGACCAAATCTAGCGAATCAAGAATATTTGTTTTTCCCCCCGTCAAAGCATCCAGCTCCGGATCTGCATACTCCAGTATATTGAAGTCATTGCCCATTTCAGCTGCAACAACAAAATTCAAGATATCACGATTAAATTTCTTCGTTTACAGCTACTTTTTGTAACAGAAGCAGCATTCGATTCGCAATTGGAATCAATTCATTTTTGGATCAGCGAATCGAAAGCACTTATAATTTAAATTACTGCCTTACCAAGTAACAGTTCATCGTCATCTTCGTGTAATCCCCCTAAAATATCTCCAACACCTTGAAGCTCCACCATTGTACCGTCTTGTTCTAGCTTCTCCAACTCTGCAGTAACATTATCTGGAATCTCCTGTTCGTTACTCGCAGAATCAACAGTTGATGAAGTTGTTTGTGATTGCTGCACAGGTGACGCCTTCTGTAAAGGCAAAGCATTCGCAGAAGGCCTCGCCGAAGGTAACTGCTCCGCTGGCATGTGTGGAAAAGGCTGTCTCTGCTGAAGCAATTGTTCGTACTGCTCAACAGTGGCTGGACGTACGGGCACTTGGGGAAAGCGTGGGTTTCCTCCTTGAAATTGTTGTTGAAGAGAGACCGATGTTATATTCCGTTGTTGCTGCAAAGAAATAATATTACAGCTTCCTATAACAACTGTCTCAAGAAATATTACCTGCTGTTGTATGATTAATCGCATTCTTGGATCACTAACTTGCATTCTCAGCCCCACCATTCCCACTGGTTGCCTAATAATACCAGAATTTGGTGCAGGTATTCTGGGGCGCATTGTTGGAGGCAAAGGCTGTCGAAAAGTTGCATCTCCGGTTTGTGGAGGTGTCGCATGATCGGGTTCGGAACTTTCAGCCGGAGGCCAAACTCTCTGCTGTCCCTTCCCGGGCAGCAACTGCTCATCCAATTTCTTAAATTGTTGCCTCTGAAGTAAATCTCGCAACTGTCGGTTTATTTCTGGCGCTTCAGGTCGCACCAGTCCCTGTAGAGCAGGACGAGGTGTTGAAAATTGCGGGCGTGGTGTAGATGGTTGATGGGCATATGGATCGGCTGGCAGGCGAATTGCAGTGGGTGTTGTTGGAGTGATGGGTGGTTTAGGTGTAGACGGTGGATTTGGTGGAAATGGATCAGTTACTTCACTCGCAGAAAAGTCAATAGTCTGGGGTGCGGGTGTCGTAGGTCGTGTTGTGATTGAAGCCGGATGGGTGAAAGTAGTTGCTTTTATACCGAGAGGATTAAAAGTCCTGGGGCTAGGGGAAGGAGGGGCAGGATTAGGATTTATTTCCGGTTGTGCCACTTGCAATACACTGTTTTGATCTGGAATAAATGTCTGTCCATTATCTGATATATGACGGTGTACTCTTGCTACAGCTAAAATTAAATTTAAAATGAAATTGCCAAGAATACACATTCGAATTGGATTTACCTTGAACTCGATGTTCTTGAATTACGTGTTGCTGATGTTGCTGCTGTTGCTGTCGCATTGCCTGCAACTGTTTCCATTGCCTTTCCTGCTCGGCTTCCCTTGCGGATTTCTGTTGGTGCGCTGACTTTTCAGGATCCTACACGATTTATTTCATTTTTAGTTTTGCACTTTTCTCTTGATAAAATAGTGAATGTACTTGCAGATTGCAAGTGAGTAAATTAATTGAACACAGAGAGATTAAATTATTTCAAATAGCAAACTATGTTATTAAAACAAGAGGCAACGAATACACAGATCAAATAAAATTTCCCTTTCTTTGAATACATCAGAAGTTCCCTATGAGCAGCAACATTCTAAGCCATGCATGTTATAGATTTATAAATAAAAGAAATAAAATAAAAGAAGGGAGAAACACATACACCTGCACCTTAAGCAAGATTAGTTCATTAAAGTCAGAACTGTTCTGTTAATTTTTGAGAGAAACTGACGCATTTATGTTAGTGTACTACAGAATAGCTCTGAATCTTTCTCGGGAAGGAAATCGTGGAGGGATCGGGTGAGGAATTATGTTGTATGAATCATGCTTCAACATTTTCGGTGATTTAAAATGATAATTACTTTCAACATCAAAAATTTAGTATAAAAAAAACATCAATCAATACAAAGTTAAACGAAACAATGTAAAAAAATATTCAGGTGTTCCAAAATCTCCATTAATTTTTTTATTTGAAAATCAAAAGAAAATTGTTCTTATTGTCGATATGTCTTGTTGCAAAGTTACATGAATTTATAGTGAAGTTTTGCAATTTTTTGGGCAACTCAATATTGCAACCTTCTCCTTATCATGTTTTAAACAACTTGATACTGCGTGTGAGACTTGAAACAATTGAATTAAAAAAAATTACAAGAAATCAAAAATAATAAGCTGGGATACAACTTGACATTTAATTGGTTCTCACCAATGGTTGAGGTTCGTAAGTTTCCTGGCACAAGGAAGGAAGTGTTCTCATAATTTCAGATGGGGTAAGCACACGGATCTGTTGATCTGCGGCCGCGGAATGTAAAGTTTTGGATCTGACCGAAGATTCAATGTTGGGTTGATATAAAGGATTGACAGTGACATTAGGGGCCGGTCCACAGTGATCCCCGGGGCCCAAAAAAGGTCCGTGCACAGTGAACTGGTGCTGCGTCGGTGGGGAAGGTGAAATGGAGGCGGGGCAGGGTGTGGTCGGAGGTGTGACAGACACAGAGCTTGTGGTTAGTGGCGGCCTCGACTGGTGGGTGCACACCTCTGAGACTGGAGCGACTGCAGGGGCCTGGGTTGGGGGTACAACGCTGACCGTCGAACTGGCCACGGTTTTGGACACACTGGGCGAACTCGCACTCTCCTTGCTGATCTGCGATAGGGTCAATAACACACATACATACTAGTGTACAGTAGCAAGCAGACAGTACATTGCTAAAGGAGGGAAACAGTGATACATAACATGGGCTTAGGCACACGGGTTAGTTACGACCCACAGCACCAATGCTCTCCAATGATCACTTTTTTTTTCACTATTCATAGCAAAAGTTAAGACGGCTTAACATTGAACAAAATAAAAATTCAATTCAATTACAAATACTCGACGAATATTTCAAACTCAATTAATTACAATGTTTACCATTGACTCCCAACTTTAAAACAAAACAAAGTTAAAATGAAAAAAGAATTTTACTTCAGATTTATACTCACAAGTTTTTTTAGAAGATTAAATTCTCTACCAAATTTAATTTGAATTGATTTGCTTATATTTTAATTACTTTCAAGTTTTAATTAAATCGAGGAGCCAAAACATTTAAAACAAACAGTAATTTTATGCACAAATTTTAGTAAACAAAGTACACTACATTAGTAGACAATCAAATATTTAGCACGTATCTTGAATCTTGAGATTATTTAATTAAATTCATTTTAAAATCAATAAATTAAAAAATTGTTAACAATTAGATTCAACATGAATTTACTCAGTCAACACAGGTGCATTCGAATCACTGATCTGAATTGATTTAAATCGATTCAAAAAGTATTTACGCATACAACCCTCACCATATATGAAACTGATCCAAATCACTTATTTAATTATACTGATTTCGAATGCGAATCGAATGCAGCTTATATTTTAGACATATTAAAATTAAAATAGTAAATAACTTAAACACACTACTTACTTGTTGCTGTTTTTTCATTCGTAGTGCAGAACGATTGTCTTTCGCTTTCTGCAAATACGGTGCTTTCTGCTCGTTGCTCAGTGTCCGCCACTTTTTAATAATCTGTTTGTACCTGTCACTCCATGATGGAAATTCTCCTTTCCACTCCGGATGGTTCATGTTCGCGTATAAAACGGCTGAGATCGTGGCGTCAGAGCCCAGACCTTCATCCGCTTTCATTTTTTCAGACGATCGCTGATTGTATGTTGAAGGAACGACGGGGTTGTCGACTTCACAAGGATCATTAACCGACACCCAAGGACTCGGTGGCTCAGAAAATGCAGGGCTAAATTGGGGACTACTACAAAATAAAAAACCTCATAATAACTACGACAAACGTAAATGATCAAACCTACTTGCTGTATTCTGAGTGGTATGGTGATTGAGGAGGAAAACTCAATGGTGAATTTAAATTATTCTGAGTAACATTTGGCAAAGCAGTTGGTCGCACTGCAGGTCCAATCGGATGTCCTGGAATCAGTGGTTGCTGTGCAGGCGCAGCCGCTGTGCTAGCCGCAGGGGCAGGGGTAGTTGGAAACACGTTATTCGTAGCGATTGGAAATATGTTGCTTTCCTGAGATTCTTGCGATTCATCCGTTAATACACCCTACAAATTTATGTCATCTAACTTGATCTTACAATACTCCACCCAGTTCTTACCTTAAATATGTCTTCAACATCCTTACTATTAATATTTGGAATTGACTCTAAATTAAAATGAGGTCCCAAAATATCACTTAATTCATCTTTGGTATCTTTCGTATTGCTTCTTGAATCCAAGTTATCAGGTATGACGGTATCATCTGGAAGATTAGAGTCCGCTAAGCTTTCTAAGGTGTCGGTATTTTTAGCCAACTCGTCGTCATCTTCATTCATAATCGTGTTGACCAAATCCGTATCTAATAAATCCCCCGGCAGGGCAAGTACGTTCAGATCTTCAGAATCACTTTCTTCCTCTTCTTTTGGTATTAGTGGTGCTTTGGCCGCCATTTTTTCATTGGCATTTACAAACGGCACTTTTGTTCCTAGTACCGATTGAATAACTTTATCGTGCTTTGCAGTAGTAACAGCCGTGACGTTTTTAATTTCATCCTGTAATTAATTTTTATGTAATAAGTCGATAATTTTAAGTTAGCAAGTAATTACCTGAATGGTTTTCCCTCGATGTTTTGCGCTCTCCTCATCACTTCCGCTACCACTCTCCAAATCTTTATGCGAGTCAAGCAGTTCTTTGCCAAAAAAAGCTTCCTGTAAGTAAGGGGGAAAAGTTTCTGCCAGTTTACTCTTCGGCTTTCTCCTTACTGGTTTACGCCTCGGTTTATTTTCAGGGTCTATTAAAGGAGGAGGCGCTAAAGGATCTGCCGTTGGGGTAGTTTGCCCGGGAAGCATGTCAATTTCGTCGTTATCTTGGCACCCTCTTATTCCCCTTACTCTTACCAAGAAACCACCAATACCTGTTGTACGTGAACGTGAAATAATTAACGAAAATTAATTTGGGTTAAAATCAGATAATACCTAGTTTTTGTAAATTCCTTTGGCGTTTACGTCGAAGAACACTGACGCCACTTTCCATGGTAAAAATTGTGAAACCTTCAGGTGGTGCACCGTCTTCTTTAGCCCAAATCATGCCTTCTTTATAAATTTCCTGCGGTTCGTCTTTAACGTCGACTAATTCCAGCTTTGCATTATCTTCTAAACCGTTATCCGCAGACACTACAAGAAAATACAAACATAAAAATAATTCGGATTTGAAACTGTAGTTTTTACCACCGCTACTTCCGGCAATAACGGATTCTATAGTTGCCATAATTCCAGCTTCCTTGTCTTGCAATGTAGGCATTTTTCTGCGTTTCTTCCTCGTGATTTGCTGTTCCATGCACAGTGATTTAATCATGGCATGTCCGGCTTCGCTCAGGTAAATCCCATCAACGTAATAGTGAGCATTTGATTTAATTTCGGGACTTTTCGTTGGTGTAGGAGGCTTCGGAGCTGGGCAAGGCAGCAAATGCGGCGGAGGTACATCACGGGGTCGACAGAGTATGCAATTGTAGCCTTCTTCTGCACATTTTTCAGCTTCCAACTCAGTTTTGATACAATCACAGGCACCATGTAACCACCGCTCGCACTGCACACATTGAATTATGAGGTCCCCTTCGTTATACGGTTCTAAACAACTAGGGCAAGTAACATGAGATGCACAAGGCCCGCACTCTGTAAAACTGTTCATCCAGGTGCAATTAAATCCCGGATCCATAGAGCCGCAAGTCTGACATATTGCACACCACTTACACTTCCAATTTCCAATTGGAACATAGTCCAGTGGTGGATCCGCACAATAAATATGGTAAGAAATATCACAATCGTCACACAAAATCAACCTCCCCTCATCATTCCTCTGACCGCAACCCTCACACACCGTGCAATCCAAACATCGCCACCCTTTTTGTAAAATAATTTTAGTCACTTTAACGTTCACACAGTAAGGGTGGTAACACTGTCCACATTGAACACAAACTATCAAACAACCTTCCTGGTCCCTCCCCAAAGCACCACACATGACACAAATATCCTGCGTCAGTACAAACCTGTCCTTCGCCGAGCACAAAACCAATCGATTTTCTATTCCGGGCTCTTCATCGTTTTTACTACCATCCGATACTGGTCGTTGCAAGCCAACCCCCGGTACGCCAAAGACACCCCGCATTTTCGTCTTTGGCCCCCGTTTCCGTCCGAAATCCGTCATTCGCTGGCGCTTCATAAAACCCACCTTCCCAGGCAATCCTTTGCCTACTCCTTTCGGACGACCTGGAAAACTATTACCTAAACCTAAACGCTTCTTGGCTATTTTACTTGCACTGTATGGTTTTCCCCGGCCCAAACCCATAACCCTCATACTCTCTTCTGAGACGAAACGTTCTTGAAAGTCATAATCATAATCGTCGTAAAGAGATTCTTGCGAAGCAGAAAGTGAATCTCCGCCATCTTCAATACCTAAAATTTAATCTCGATTAATTAAGAAAAAAAAAAACAAATAAAATGGTTCTGCAGCGTACTGTTACGTTTGGCAAGCATAGGTCTACCCTGCTGAGTTAAATTTTTACAGATGAGGCAAATGTAATCGTATTCAGGGTGTGCTTCTTTTCTTTGATGATAAGTTGTTAAATCAGCTTCTGGATCACAAGTACCATGCACGAACCTAATAAACAAGAACGCCATAATATTTAATGTTTTGAATAAGTCAGGCAGCCTTACTTGCGACACAGAGCACATTGTACCATTTCACGATGAGCATGTGCCCGATATGCTCGATGACAAAGAGGGCAAGAAAAACCCTTATTCCGTTGTTGGTAGCATGAATCACAAACTGTATAGTGCGCATGCCAACGAGATGATAAACCGGCTCCGGGAGTTCGTGAGCCACAATCTCCGCAAACACGGCAGCACTAAAAATTTATTTTATACATTGAACTGATCACTTGGTTACAAAATTTGCAATACCCTGCATTTCCATCCATACTTTGGAATCGATGTTACAACGGGTCTTTGGCACATTGCGTGATAAACTTTATCGCACTGTTCACAAGCCATTAATTTTGTTTCGTCACCTGGCATTCGACAGACCTGACAAAGTCGACATTTTCGACACTGCCACCCCGCTCTCACTCCTAAAGTTCATTATAAATTGATATTCACAAACAAAATGTTATAATAGAAAGTTATTACCGGGTGATTGTGCTAGACCCACACAGATTCCATGATAATGTTCACCACAAGTAGAACAGTACATCAAGTTTGATATGTCACCTAACATTTTACACGTGTAGCAGATAGAACCTATTTTGAAACAAGGAAAACATAATAGTAAATAAGAAATTCATAGAGAAACACTATTTGATCTGGCTTGTTTGACGTACAATTAAACTCCACTGCTATCATAAAAGCATTGAACATAAAACCAGGTTTAATTTTACATAAACAAGTCCTTCTCATGTTACTTAATAATGGTTACCTTCACATAACACAGATACTTGTGCGAGATGGGTACTACAGAATAGCAGGAGCGAAGCAAGTTCCTGAAAGGCACCAGATGCAGTGGCACAAGGGAAATGATATATCTTTGTACAACCATCTTTTTTACAAGTAACACTTGCTCCATAATGACTACAATGTGAACACTTTTTGGAAGCACTTAACAAAACTGCTTTTCCAACATTCTCCAGCGCAGAATTTTCTACAAAAATAAATAACACGGCTACATATTTCTCCTATGCACACAACAAAAACAATTTACCTGCTTTGGCCACACCAGATGACCACAAAGCACAACTCCGATGCACATAAAAATGGCCCGACGGTTCAAATATCGACGTTACATCTGGCTCCTCGGTAAACCCAATAATTGTAAGCTCGTCTACGTACTCGCTTGTCATGGATGGATGTCTGCATTTATTAAAACTTTTCTGTCGTCGACAGGTTACAGGGCCACGAGGACTCTTATCCCCAACATCGCGCTCGGGTATATTCTCTGTGATCTGTGGATTTGGCGTTTCAGATTTTATTCTCTGAGGAATGAATCCCTCCGGACAAGTCAATCGTAACATTTCACTCTGTCCCAACTGACTCCTCTCTCCCAAATTACAAAAGGCACAAACCTTGCCAGGCCTACAACAGCGACTTCAAATTAATTAACAATATCATTACAATTCGATTCTATGTGTACCATTGCTCCGGACTGTACGGTAGTTCTTCCGGTGGAGGCAGATGTTTTTCTTTGTCGCAAATAGTAAGCGCACCCGTTTCCGGATCGAGCATTGAGATTTCCTCGCCCGGTGATGGTGTCACCGATGTAAAATCGAAATCTCCCCTCTCGAAGCTTTTCACTTTCTTTGGTAAACCTCGCATGCCGGGAGGTTTCCAACGCTTTCGGACGCCTACATTATTCCTTCTCTGCATTGGCTTCCCTAATACCATCAAATATTGAAATTACAAGCAAGCTTAAATTAATACGGAGAGTTTCATACATTTATTTGAAGGTATAATTGAATTAGGAAAATAGTTGCAAGAAGTTTTGTGTGAAATGTTTCTCTGAAATGTTAATTTTGAACGACACTCTTTAAAAATATCACAATTTGCAAGTTTTTATAAATAAGAATCAACTTATTTAAAATATTTTTCTAATGATCTAAGAATAATTAACTGGCGTACAATATTTTAATGAAAGAAGTAAATTGAAGCTGTTTATAATTTTTTTAAAACACTAGATAGAGTCCAAAGTGATCACACACATTAGGCATCCAAAATTTACACTTATGGTCACTAATAAAAATAATAAATAAAGTGGGTCCAAGAATGGAACCTTGAGGGACGCCGAATTTAAAATCAGCGATTTCAGAAGTATTGTCATTAATTTTAACTCTTTGTTTACGCTTTGTCAAGTATGAAGTGAACAGGTTTAAAGTATTTCCCCCAATACCATATCTCAAAAGTTTTTCTAAAAGAAGACTGTGATTAACCTAATCAAAAGCTTTGGTGAGATCAATGAAAAGCCCAAGTGCAGATTGTTTTATTTTTCACCTAGCTTTTATGACTAATTGGAGCACACCCACCCCAGTTTCTACAATGTTTAGACCTAAAATGTCAAGTGACTTGCCTAGATTGAGTAGCTAGCCCGGTGCTAGACTTTCCAGTTTACTGCACAAGCGCCTTGGTACTTTTTATTGCCCTCAGCTATCAAGTTTGATTAATTTTATATTCAAACGCTCTAATTACTATGCCCTGAAACTCAAAGCCTGAATCATCAAAAGTATTTGTTTAAAGCGTTCAGTTAACAGCAAAGTGCTTTAAAGTGACAAATCAATTTCTGTACCTCAGAGCCAGACTAGGTTAAGTCCAAATATTGCTGTTAGGCTAATATGATAAGTAACATACATTTTTAGCCTAATTTTATTATATACTTTTCGATTTGTATTTATCTCAAAATATAACATATGTAAATGTTATATTTTGAGATAAATACAAATCGAAAAGTATATAATAAAATTAGGCTTAAAAAATTATGATAAATATTGTCCGCGCAATAGTCAAATTTGCATTACTTAAAACTTTAAACCGCTCTACAGTAAAATCGTGTCTAGGACTTAACCTAGTCTGGCTTTGAGGTACAGATTTTATTGTCACATCTTTGAAACTGATCAATTTGTAATCGACTAATCATAATAAAATACGAAATGAAAATATCTATTCATATAATTAGCCTTCAAAACTAAGTACCAACATGAATTTTTCGATTGATAACATTGATTTGTGTAGAAAGTGCGTTTTACCACAGATAATAGAACTAGACATATGGCTCATCAAACGTTCTAAATTTGACGCCCCAATTTGGTGACAAACTCAGTTTAGTTTGGAGACAGCTCACCAGCAAATGGTTTGTGGCAAATGTTCAGTTTTCGAATTTGTGCATACAAGTGACATCTATTGAGTATTTTATAAACTATTTTAAGAGCGTCCTTCCATTCTTAGCTCGTTGACTATCTGGAGAGATCCTTAGGGTATTCTCTTATATGAAGAACAATGTAACTTGATTCTGAACTTTGACGATAGAGAAAATTTCTGCAGATGAACGTGACCATGTGCTTTTTTGGAATGTCCTGTTTTGGAATCTGATTGGTGTTTGTTCGCCATATGCATTCAAGGCGTACGTTAATTAATTTATTTTTTATGGTATTTCATTAAATTGGAGGAAGATTATAGACATTTCTTTATTAACATTTTCTATTAACATTTTAAAAGAAATTTAAAATTTAACGTCCCTTTAACCTGAGCTACTTCTGTGGCCTAGTCTCCTTTAAAATGTTGATAATACTTACTTGGCAGGAATATATTGCAACAAAAAATGAGTATTTTTATTTTTTCGAGCAGTGCTGTGTGTATCAAGGTGATTCAGATATTTTTTGGGTTCTTCAAGTGCAATTTAAAGTTATCATTATAGCAACTGAAGTTTTTGAACCCAGGAACATACCTTCTACTAGTTCTGGAACTTCAAAAATAAAAAGTAAGATTTACTCTGACCAGTTCAAATCATATTTAATAATTTACTTTTTTTTTCATTCCAGTAACTGAAATTGTCAAATTTAGTGAAATATCATCAGCCATTTCTGATCAACATATACAAAAAAATATTATTGAAACTCCAAAACGAAAAAGTAAGTTGTGCTGAATTATGATGTTCAATAATTAATTTTTCTTTTTTCTGTTATCAAGAACTGAAATTTTTGAATCCAGCAATAGACCATCTGCTAGTACTGATCAATGCTTAGAAAAGATTGAAACTCTAAAAAGAAAAAGTAAGATTTACTCAGATCAACTTTATTTGAAATTTAATAAGATGTTTCTCTTTCATTACAAGGCATCACTACATTTTATAGGAAGTTGACGTCTCTCCATCTATAGAATTAACACCAAAGGCAATTTTTTTTTATAGAAGAACAAGAGCTTTGGCTAAGTTTCTTAAACAAATAACAAGAAAACGTCCAGTATTATTCACAGGAGAAGACCGTTGCGTCATTGTCTGGTGTTGCATAAACAGACTTATGAATCATAACTCCGTCCTTTTTCCTCATTCACCGTTAACAAAGAAATAATACTGAAATATTTGTCGGTTCTTGCTTCGGCGATTGATTACGCAGCACTCAAGTTCCGTGATTTTCATTGTAACAGTTTAAAGGCAGTCTTTAATTAATTAACGGAAAAGCTCCCAAGGGTTGTAGATATAGATTGAACGATAAATGTTTGGGCTTAATTTTATATAAACAGAATAGACAAGCATATAAAACATTTTCAAAATTATTCTGTGTAGAAAGATTTTGTGAAATTTAATTCGACGAGATGTCAATTGAGCCTTGTGTTTCATTCAATGTTCTTACCAAAGGATTTGAAAATTTAGGGGAGTATAAATCGGAACAAAACGCTGATCACGCTATTGTATTTATGTTAAGAGGCTTCACCATGGACTGGAAACAACCAGTGGCATTTAGTTTTACTAAAAGTTCAATGAAAACTGCTGAATTAATAAATTAAGCTATTAAAAGATATTGTACATTATTAGAATATTTGAAAAGAAATATTAATCTTAATTTCAAGCAGAAATGTGCTCATATGAAAGAGATGTCATTTAAAATTTTAGAACAATTCTGTATACTAATGGCACACAACTGGGCAAAAGGAATTAATAGAATTTGAACGGGTAGGAATCTAAGATATCAAGCTGTTGACAAAATTATATTTCTGCAAAAAATATGTCCAAACGAAACATGTAATTTATGTAACGTTTACTAAATTAATATTATTAGTATTGTTTTAATTGTTCTAGTTTGTTGGATCACATACAGTTTACAATTCCGAGCAATAAATTTTGGTCATCAATGATTGTCAGAACTTTGTACGTTCTTAAGAACGTGAGTTTGCTACCATAATTTTGATTAATAGGAAAGATGCCTTTTTTTTTCAAAGTGAAACTTTCAAAAGTATTGACTACCAACATTTAAAGCTTGTGACTGCCTCATGACTGTAGGTATGGATTATTAATGCACTGTAAAGCGATCTGTTGATTTCAAGTTCTTGTTGTTAAACCTGTACAAAATTCTAGGGGTTCAATTGCAAGAGCTTTGAAATACGAACAAAATTTTTACTGCAAACCAGTATTCTAATTTTAAATTTCTGGCGGGAAGGTCAAATAATTGGGGGGAAACTCTGCAGATGGCGCTGAATTGAGAACTGGTTCATTAAAATGGAGATGCCTATCTAAAAAGTGAGCAAATAAAAATCAGATTAGAGTAGGCGGTGCAAAGAAAATGTATGTCTGTGATTAACTGAATTAATTAATGTAATACATTCATGGACTGTCAAATTTATTGACTTTTTATTTAATCACAGACATACATTTTCTTTGCACCGCCTGCTCTAATCTGATTTTTATTTGCTCACAGGTTATAACTGATGGTCGGTATTATAAAGCCAAGTTAGCTTTAACTATCGGATTAATCCCATGGTAACAATTGTGGACACAATTGTTGTTATGGCAATAAACTGGGAGTTAGAGTTAACTTGCTTTTATAATACTGGGCCTGAGAGATCTCTTATCTGTGGTTTTACTACAGGAGATACTGTGCAGGGTCGCCAGATTGGGCGAAATTCTGCCATTTGGGCTACATTTTAGACCCTCTTGGTGCTTAACAATTTTATTTGGCCACAGGCTCCTAATCTGAAAAAACACCTTTCAATTTATTAGTTGCTTTCATTTATTTGTTTAAATGAATTTCTGATAGAACTGTCATTTAATTTTACACTGTCAATTTGCCTAAAACAAGATGACAACTGTTTCTAGCTTAAAAACAAACTACAGGGGGATGGAAATTGTTTAGCCTGATCCTACACTGCTTTCCACGAGCTTGATATCGATATTTACATCCAATTACTAAAATGAAGTTAGCCACATGGGGAGATTTGGGGAAGCTACTAGATATCCCAAGATTTTGTTGACAGTTCATTGCTGTTCATTCATGAAAAGTGGTTTATTCCATTGTAATAGCAATCTATAAACAATAATTATATTCTTTATTAATTAAGTTAGGTTTGGAGATAAGATTCATGAATGTTCTAGGCACGCACTGCTTTTCCTTCTAACCTTCATGTGATAGATGTAAATATTAATATCAAACCCACAGAAAGCAGTGTAGGATCAGGACAATCAATTTCGATCTCCCTGTATAATTAGCAATAAATAATTTCACTTGAAATTGGTAACAGTGGACCTATATGTATTTCTCGTTGTTGCGAGTGAAATGTAAATTTAAATTTTTATGGAAACAAATCTGCATTTTGTATTTTCTTTTAAATTTATCACCTACGCAGATCCCTGTAATCAATCACAAATCACAAATTGACAATCTGTCAAATTTTGAATGTTGCTTAACAAGTATAAAACTCATAAGGCAAAAAAGTTCGTAATCTTATTGCCAACTGAAAAAATTTCCCGAATTACTCAGTGCAGGTTTTAAATACTTACAAATGCATTTTTTAAATATGCAAATCATACTTGCAGCACAAGCAGGACCCTGCATTACCACAAAGCCGGAATCTCATTGAAAGTTTTTTGCCAAGAATTTATTTATTTTTTAAATGCAATATTGGAACCTTTCACTAATTTAATCATACTTATATTTCTTCATATAGATGATATCTCCTGATTTAGGAGCATCCTGTACCATAATTTTGTGATAATTTTAAAATTTTGTTGTTGAAAAATACGTATACATACCTCCTTCTCTGCGGGGTCTACCACGACCTCTTTTGATGCTAAGAGGTTTACCAGTAAAATTAAAAATGGGTGGAATATCATCATTAGTTGGAGGTGATGATGCAGCTGAAGTGGCAGTCGAAGCAGGACCGGATGAAGGTAACTGCAAAGGCGATGGAAGTGGATCATCGATGACATCTTCGTCGTCCTCATCTAGATCGGAAGCGTCTGCTTCATCCAGGTCCATCAGCTCGTCAGGATCTACTCCCGACGTTAATTCATCCATTGTTGGAACTGCAAAAGCGCGCTGAACATAAGCACAGGTAATTCGCAACTATCAAGGTTATAAAATCAAAGTGAAGTAAAAACTCGGGCAGCCACACTAGAGCACGTATTCTATTTTCTCGAGCGATTTTCCACGCGCACGCGACACTCAAACATCTCTGGCCGTTTAGCGTACAAAGTGAAACTCACAATCAACTCAACCGCCATGTCAGTTGTATACATGAACCCGGGATGTGCAATGGCAAAAAAAAGGTTGTTGCAAACTTACTCAAACTATTTACAGAAGCATCTGCGCACAAACTAAATTAAATCTAGTTGCGTTCTAACTTACATTAAACCGATTTTTACATTTTACATTTGTATACATATCGTAATAACACAAAAAAATATCACTATAGCTACGGAAGTGGGAGAGACCATCAAATTATTCGGTTCCGACTACGACTTTAAACGAAAAAGTACTTGGGAAGGTGTACCAACCTTAATATGTCAAAAGCACTTTTTCAAGATGTTTATTAAACGCTTTCCTTGTAATTTCAACTAACGCTATTCACACATTTTATTAACACATTTAATATAAATTAATTTCGTTTAATTATTCCATCTCAGTAACGTAAAATTACAATTTCACTTGTCGGCAGTATAGAGCATTTTCTTTTGGGAGATTGCAGGTTGCCGAACTTTCAGCGGCAATTTTAAAAATCGCCAACTCGCGTTTTTGATTGAACAGAGACGGACTTGTTTTAAATGGTGTCGCAAAAATGTAAATGTGAACGAAATCGTGCCTTACAAATGAACATAAAATAAAAGAAGCTGACCGATTTCTGAAATAATAAAAAATAATACCTATTCATTTATGTTTCGTTAAAATTTTATGCAGTTTAAAAACGAACCTGTTAAATTTATTCTGTACCTCATTAATTAAAAACACTCATATTAAACACATTTTTAGTTATTATTAGATATGTTCTCCATGTTTAGTTGTTTTAAGTGTAAAACTAAGGCCCGGTTTCTCAGTCACAGTTTAACTTTAATGTTCAGTTTATTTCTATAAGAACAATTGTTTTTATAATTGCTACTATGGGAATAAACAGGAGTTTAAAGTTAGGACTGAGAAACCCAGCCTAAGTAATTTAATAATAGGTTTAGCTAGGAAAGCAATATTTATTTACAATTATCATTGAAGCCTTATATGTATCTGTTTAATCAGAATTGGATGCAGTTTTACTTGCCTTAAATTTACTATTCCTTTCTTAAATTGGTTTCTCTTGAACTATTATGAAACTCAGCCGGATACTCAACCACCCTACTGTTATACAGTTTCTTACTATGAAATAAACAACCCCTCCAGATCTGGTTGTAAAATATTTTCAAATTATGCAAATAAGACTGAGACAGCAACTATTATTGAAGCTTATAAAATAATCTCGGCTAATATGATTTCTTCTTCTTCTGAGAATGCTGAGAATCTTTCTTTACGATCCAAACCCCCTTAGCATTCTAAAGGCCATTTTATACTACCCTATTTGTTGTACTTACAAGATTTGGTTCCATTTCTCAAACAATTTAATTCATGCAGTAATAAATCGAATTGAAAACTATCTGGAAAGATAGAATGTGTTCGGTCTCCGAACCATATCATCTGCAGTCCAAAACTCTTCTAAATTTTATATTATGGAAACTGAACAATTGTATAACAAACAGAGTAGTCTAAAAAGTGCCCTAAACAAACCTAAATTAATTTAGGCAATAAAATAATTTTAAGTAAAATTTCAGGCAGTAAAGCTTATTATTAGTTAGTTTCTGTTTTAAACACAATTCAAATTTATTAATTTGAGCACCATAAAGGCGTTTGCTAATTAATTGGTCAATTAATTAAAGAAATGTTTAGGAAAGCCAAGAATCCGGTTGATTGTACAGCAACATGATCATAAAAACTTAAATTAAATAAAAATTAAATGATATCTTTCCTATAAAAGTGAAATAAAAGATCAAATTTTCTTTTAAATCCATTTATTTATATTCAAGTTATAATGGATTACAAAATAATTAATACTACGAGAATAGGACAATAACCGTGTCTTCAACATTTTTATACATATAACGAATGTTTTTCACTAATATCAATTGGTAATTCTGCCTAAATATTTAGGCGTACTCAAAGAAAACGCTATACACAGTTCACAATAAAATAATCATCCTCAGTACAAAACTGATTCCATTCGATCTGAGCAAGTTCAAACAAATCACGATAAAAATTTAATCTCAGTGAGTTCCTCGCTACCCTTATACAGAATATATTTCCATAAAAACAGTGGTCCTATGCGCTAACTTATTTTTAATCAGCCTCAACATTTAACCTAATTTAATATACATATCACGTTTTATGAACTAGTTCTATTTACATTGTTTTATATGAGCTTCAGTGACCTCCTAACGAGTCTTTTTTTTAATTCATAACAAAGTTAATACTTGCGAAAATATTAATAAATGTAGCATTACAATTTTATGCCTAGCATATACAAGCAAACTTAATTAAATTTAATGTTATTACAATGTAGTACAGAATCTGTTCGAAGTATGTTTATGATTTCAAGTGAACAGTTTTTTTTTTCTTGAGTGTTATTATAGTAATGAATGATTCAATATGTTGAATTTTCGTTTATAATTAATTGAATTATTCGATTGTGAATATCAAGTATTAATGTTTAATTTAAACTACTCTTTACAGATGCTGTACTCAAAATTTAACTTCGTAAGTATGCAGCTATAAAACATTAAGAACTCTAGTAAAGCTGAAAATTAAAATAACAATTTACATATAAGGAATAATTTGCAGTGAATCTAAGCCCTATAAAACTGGGCAGATTTTCAGCCAGTGTGCACATCATAATGACGAATCCTTAAATACTAATTACGTTTTCGCTAAATCATTGCGAAACTATTACACTTTGCTTTTAATACCTGCAGAAAATAGCTCTACAGTTTTTAGGCAGTTGAAAAAAAAACTTGTGCTTTTAAAATCACATTAATTACATAAAACGATAAACCTTGTATGAATCGACACGAACTTAAAATTACGTGTATAATTAAGTAAAGCTTCGTAAAAATAAATAATCATGCTATAAGAAATTTAATGCAATTAATTTTAGCTAAGTACCAGCTACAGAGAGAGAGAGAGAGATATTTGCTTTGCGACTTTACGATATGAAAATGAAAATGATATGTTCCTAGCTGTGAATCAATCGAATTGATGAGTAAAATACACAATAAAATCAGTCTTCACAACGAAAAGCAAATTACAACTCACAACCTTACGTTAAAAATTTCATGATGGATCAAAACAAATATCTCGACTAAATCATTCAACTTAGCACGATCGATAATAATTTGTACATGGTTTGGAACATATAGTGAAAATCACTAACATCCAGAAATTTTAATTAACACAAACGAGTTAATTCATAAACATCATGAAACGTTACACCAAAATTTATGTGCAGTTATGTACATATTGTTTACTCGTCCTAATCAGTAGGTATGAATTGGAACTTGAGGCCAATCGCCCAAAAAAATAGTTTCATTTGAGTATGTGGTTGCAGTGTGTGTGATTCCACTATATTTTATTTTATTACAAATCTAAATTGGTTCCTTTATGTTTGCGTTTAGCTTTAAACTGGTCATCCTTGGTTTTCGGAGGGCAGAACTATGGATACTGACTTTCTGGGGCAATTCTTTTGCACCGTCGACGTTTCTTCTTTATCTTGTATTACCAATTTCTCTTCGTCGGGGACTTGGACTAGATTTGGACTAACGAAACTGAAACAAAATATTTTATTTTCATTTATTTGAAAATGCAATTATGTATTTTTACTGCTTGTAATATGCAATTTATTTTATGGGTAGGTATTAAAGTAAAGTGAAATGTAAAATAAATTGGACTCGCAGCTAGAATATTGTGAGCATAAAATTAAGTCAACGACAGCTTCATTTAATTAATGAATAATTTGTGAATCTAACGACGGTAATAACAGTCTTCTTTTGAATTAATCATCCATAATTGCAGTCCAGGCTCGGCAGATGCATTCATAATTATGCGAGTGTAATTCATGAATTACGTAATTTACTTTCTTTGATGATTCATAGTAATAAGTCTTAATGCACTCCACTCTGTATTACGAAATAGTTCTTTAAGTGATACTATTTTTTCCTTAATTGTTATAAAGAATTAATTCAGATTTAATTTACAATGATATGATAATAGTTGGTAATAACTTATTTATTTTTTATGCTGACTTTATTCAAGCAAGACTGTCTGTTTAATAGTAAGTACAATAATATTAAACAGAACGTTCTGCTTGAGTGACAAAACATAAACTTTTACGTGCGATTCTTTTCTAAAAATAACTTTCAATTCAATACTTGTTATCTGTTACATTTGAGCAAGGGTACTTCCCTGAGTGCAAAGTAATTTTTGAGAGCCCCGACTTATCACCTGGGATAGATGCAAATGTACGAAAAAGGAAAACAATCCTCAATTGAGGCAAGTGGAATTCGGACAATGTTGTGTCATGCTCTTCACAGGGCTTGATTTGCATCACAAGCGATCTATTTTCGAACAGCGAGCGTTCAAGTTTCGAGTGATGCGAAAACAAATCAAGCACTATTAGACAAACCTCTCAAAGGCAGTCGGAGGTGGCGTAGGCGTTCTGGACAGGGGAAAACTGGCTACTTCTCGGCTAACTGCCAAGGACCGGATCGAACCGAAGGGTGGATCTGGAGATAACTGAGCTGCCACTGGCACCAAACCCCTGAAAAAGAAGTTTAATGCATTACCATTTTATTTGACATTTAAAGCTGTGCATTGTGTGGGAAGGAACACAATATACAAAGGAAATCGTCATCATTATTTCTTTATTCGTACCCAACCGGAAATGCATCTATTATATGCAAATGCAGTAAACTGTACTTATTAATAATTAATAATGTGCCTTTACAAACTTTAGATTCTATGGGTCGTAAAGGAGATAAACTAGCATGAAATAATAGAATACATTCGCATTTGAAACGAATTTCTTGTAGTTAAAAGATTTGGTTCAACTTCTTGAACAATTTAAATTATACAGTGAATTGTATCAAAAATTAAAATGAACCAAAAACTATGTTTCTGAAAAAATAGAACGCGTTCTATCTCCATACAACATGTAGAAATTGAACCAAATCTTCTACGAGAAATAGGGTAGTCTAAAACAAATCTGAATAAACTCGTCTTAAGATTCTAATATCAAGAGCACATCTACGTGTTCTGCAGATGTAATTAATTAATTGAGCAACAGCAGGAAACTGTGCGTTCAGAATATCCGGGCACGTAGAAAAGATGTGACCGGAATGTTGGCGAGTCCCGTGATTTTTTGCATTAAAATGCATTCCCAGTCGCCTTGATTAGTTAACATTAATAACAATTAGCAATTTATGCTGCTACGAAAACAAGTGTGTACCTAATCAAAAATGCTACTGCGTATCAATCGACGTAAACAGGTAGTAAACAGGTATGAACTAAAAGGGTCGGTTTATTACAAATTTACTAAATTAAAAATGATGACGATGATGACATATGCATAATACACTGCCTGCCGGCGCACCTAAGTTTTTAAAGTGGTGGTTGTTTCAAATACCGGATGCGGACGCGGAGGGTTGAAAAGGCCGTTGAAGGTAGTTTTAATCCCTCGCTGGTTCATGACTAACAAAGGGCCTGTTGCTGTTCCGTTAATGCAGCAGGTAGTTTAATCTTGAACCAACTTATTTGCTGTTTAAATTTTAAACAAATGGAAACGGAAACTCATCTTTCATTTAACATCCTAATCCTAATCACAAACCAGATTTCCTTATTAGCACTGGACTATACATCTAATTGAAAAAGATGCGAATTTGTATTAAAATTACAAAGAACTTTGAACTTTTAATTCGATATTTCTATTAAACACGGTACAACATAATGAACTTGTCCTTTCGTCTTAACAACAAACACGAGTTGGGCCGTTAGTAACGTTATTATCTTCTAAATTTACATTTCGCATTATCGAAGATCAAAGGTTGCTTCAAATATCAACCGTTTGTAATCTAATCGGGATTTATATTTTGACTTTCTTCGCGAGCAACGCAAATGCGGCGGCAATTAAATCCAAAACAAAGATCCTGTTGTTTCATGTCGTAACATAACATTCAAAGGATTAGATTCACCATTCTTCGGTCGTTTTTTAATTAAACTTTGATTAAAGCAAAACGGCAGGGGCTTTAACGAACTGCCTTGTGTGGGCCTCAGTATATCTTTGTTTTGAATGTTACCATATGCGATAGATTAGAATCTAATTGGTAATTTTGCAATGCGAAGTGTTTGATCAAATTACGTGCATACATAAAATGGCACGTTTTTATTACTTAAAAAATAAATTATTACTTGTTTCTTCTCCATGGATTAAAGAGTCATTTCTGATAATTTTGCCTGAAAAAGCTGTAATGATGATTATTGTTTAATAGTGATGAAATCAATTAGGAGATACATCAAGCAAGTGATGATGATCCTCTCCTTCTTACATTATATTCAAAACAAACTTTGTAATTCCAGAGAGAGCCATCTGAGTATGTAAAAGGCCACTCGCAAACATTTCAGTCTATGTAAAACATCTTCAAAATAAATACTAGGTAATTACTTTTTCGGTAAATCACTACAGAACTATTACACTTTGCTTTTAATAACTGCAGATATAGCTCTACAGTTTTTAGACCATTGAAAAAAAATATTCGCATGTTTTACTTTTTACACACAAAGACATCGAAGGGACACAACATAAGTGCGTAAATTTTCAGGTAAAAATGAAACATATGGTATGTAGGTATCTGTAACTTACATATTCACGTGTTACATTAATCTTTTTTTTATCGCAATTATGATTCTAAATAAATGTAATTAAGAGCCCGCGCACACTGCAGACTTACTATCGGCCGATAGTTTATTCTGCATCAAGCTGCGAGAAATGTGATACGTGGCTGTACATTAAATTATTAGAGGCCACGTAATCATACTTCTCGTAACTTGATTCAGAACAAACTATCGGCCGATAGAAAGTCTGTAGTGTGCGCGGGCTCTAAGAAAGACATTCGGGTTCTTTTGCCTTGATGCCACCCACGTCATGAATTGTTGGCTTTTGTAAGTCTGTCGGTGATATTTTTTCCTTTTTAATTTAATTATATTTCAGTTTTTTCTTTTAGTCGTGCTTTTTATTTTGCAAATTTCGAGTTGGAAAAGACCGTAGGGGCGGGCAAAGGGAAGAAACATTTTAGCTCTGAAAAGTCGTCTTAGGCCCTAGATTCATCGGACTTAAGAATCCCGATTAACAATAATAATCCGGGCTAAGACGACTTCGTAATGATCATGATGAAATGACTCATTGTTTCTTTGCATTATTTTATTTAACTGTTGTAATTGAGAAAAACAAGTTTTGTTTGTTAAAAGGAATTATGCGTTTGAACTTTACACTTTGACATCTTGAACTGTACGTTTTTACTTCAATTACCGTCAAAACAAACGTATTACGTACTGTTTACAATTGAATCGTTGGCAATGTTTTTTACGAGGAATCTTATTATTCCCATCACTGTTAAAAAATTCTAAACTTATCATATCATTGTCGAGTAAGTTTTTGACTTTTTTGTTTGTTTGTTTTCTATCCTTTCAAGTAGGTTTTATTAAAAAAAAAACTGCACTTTCATCGCATCATCACACACGTGAGTCAGTCAATTTAATGCCCTCAACTCGTTAATTAGAATAAAAAAAGTAATTGAAATTTTTTTAAATGTTTAATGCCAACATGAGTTGCCCAAAAATAGTACGGCGCATAATAATTTCCGTTTTATTTTAAGGCAGGATCCTTCACGCCGAAATGGAACTTGGCAGTGTTTCGTGCCACAAAAATAATTTGAACAAATTCCCCGCACTTGTCCTTACAAATATGGTCCTTTTTAATGACTCACGCGTTTCTTTCACTAAAAAAAGAATTAATTTAGCCTCAAGATGTTGAACATTCATAAAAAAAAGAACGTCTGCTTAGATGGTGTAACGGTGCTGCTTCCTTGGGTCACTGCTTCAGTTCGCGTTTGGAGTACGTGGAATAACAGTACCTTACTTTTTTGCTTACCCATACAACATTGTTAACAACAATTACAATGAGTAATCACAATTTTTTTTTTGTTCTTGCGCTCGGTTACATTAATCGCGAATTATTGTTGATTTTGGCTTAGTTCAAGCTAGAAAGAGTCTGGATATGATTTAATTAATATAAATTATTTAAAGTTGGTTCTTGTCCGATGAAATTTGTATCACAAAATCTTTTAACCGGACACTAAATCTCGCACTTAACGACGGTGAAACGTTAAGTGTATAGTGCGAGATTTAGTGTCCGGTTAAAAGATTTTGTGATATAATATAAATTAGTATGTATGCAAGTTATTGTGTCGATTTCTAAAGAAACCTGGATTTACAAGAACATTGTTCGTAAATGATCTGATTTATAAAGAAACTTTTTTTTAAATTTGTACATACTTTAATTAGTGATGATAAATCGAGTCCGCATGTAAATTAGAAATCGATTGTGTAATTCCCCGTACTAATTAAATATTCACATCCTGTATGCAATCCAAGAGTACAAGAGTCCGTGCAAACGGAATACAAAGACAAAATGCATCGCACAGGGTTGGTGACCTTTGCAGAGGATTTCCATAATCGATGGCCCGGTCACGTTATCAGATGGCAGGACGAGGGGGCACTTTATTATTATTTTTTTTAATCTCCCCAATGGCAAATCCGGGCAAAATATTTCACGTTCTGCGGTTATTTCGAGATACAACAAGATAGCAGCTCCGAGCTTGACCTTTTGGAAACCGCATGCAATGTGCGAGTTTGTTTTATTACAAAAAACTGACCTTAAACGTTTTCTTTGCAGAATCAATAATCTACAGACTTGGTTTCTTTCAACAAACCGCCGAGTTTACGAGACGATGATTACTTAGGTCAGAATTCCAAATTCACAAGATGCTTTATCTTGATTTGTCTGTTAAATTAGTTTGTGTTTGACCTTTTGCAAATTGCATGCAACGCCTTGCAAAAACTGACCTTCTTTATTGTAGCAATCAATACTGCAAGGAATCGAGTACATTTTTTTTTAAACAAGACAATACATTAAAGAGCACATCGTCTGTGTATTTTGGCTGTTAGCTAAAAATGATAATAAACAATTGTATTTAGAATTCGCTCGTATGTAAACGGCTTTATTTGATAAACTGTTGAAACTACAACACAAACAGAATATCCGGTTCGAATTTAATGGGGGGGCTTATTAAACGATCGCGTAAAAATTAATAATTTAAGAACTTCTGCACCGCATAATTTATACGGTTTTATCAACAACGCAGGATTTTATGCGGCTCTTTATTCCGAATGGTTTATCTGTTACGTACCGCTTGGCTTTCGTTTTCAAAACGTAAGTATAATAAATTTAAAGTGAATTTTAAATTCCGTCTGATTGCGTCGTGGGAACTCCGTTCGAGGTCTATTAATTATTACAAGGGGCTATCGATTCATTCAGGTAGGTATTAAATAAAGGAAATAACTTGGAAAGTTCTTCACAAAGAACAAAGCAGGTCATCGGCGGGAGTACATTACCGAACCGTCTTATTCTATTGTTCAATTAATGAGGCAGTCATTTGCTTTGATATATGTATTTGCAGGTCCTTTATTTTATTATCTTGTTTTTGAAGCGTCGGGTATTACGACAAAGCGGCTTTATCAATTATCTTTTAATTCTATTATTATTACTAGCATTCAATTTTTCGAAGCTTCATCGAAGCGGCGAGGTTTGTAAAGCTTTTATTCTTGAGTACAATGAGTTGTGACATACTCATATGAAAGCTCATTACCATTATTTTATTCTTTCATCTTTTCATCTTGATGTATTATTCTATGTACTACAAGTTCTTGAAGCTATCTCCATTATAAAAACGAGACTACATTGGATGTCTTTAGAGCTTTTGCTTCACGTAAGCAAACTTCGATTATCGATGAAACTTACAGTCTTTTTCTTTTGCTTTTCCCTTTTTGTCAATTACATTTCCGAATTTGTCAAATGACTTTCCAATCCACAAGCCTACTATACTTTGAACGGATTGGAAAATCATATCACAAACTCTTTTAAACGGACACTAAATGGCGCACAAACATTTAACGTTTCGCAGTCGTTCGACAGCTTCGTTAGAAGTGAAAAATATAAACATGTTGTCAAAATAAACAAGGTTGTCAACGGAAACTGAAAAAGTAACTTGATTTTTTTTTTATCTAAAAATAATTTGAACATTATAAATGTTAAAAAATTGACAGATCTATATTCTATTGAAGGAAAATCATTTGATAAATTAGGAAACACATTTGACAAAAGAGGAAAAGCAATAGAAAAAGACTGTAATAACAGTTTTCTTTCTTTTTTTAGTAGGTACACTTTTGAAGTCTTTTACAAACGATGTCAATTGCGAAGACGCAGCTTTAACAATTCTCTGTTTTTGCTGATCCAAAGATTCTCATTTTGTTATTACATTTATCACGTGACTGTGTCAAATTAACTAAAGAGCTTTCAGCCATTGTCCTTCTTTACCAGGCTTTTCTTCTTTTGTTGACATTTCGTTCTTCAAAAACCCTGGTGAAGGTGACAATCAATTAGCACATTTATTTAATATATAGTATGTTTTTATAAATGTAGGCGAGCTATAGTTATCAAATTGAATGGCAGGGTTTACATTAACTTAACATCTACAACACGTCAGTGTTGCCACTTTACATGAACAAAAAATGAACAATTCCTTAATTTATCTTGTTTAGCAGTCGAAGAGAACGGAGATGCTTGTAAAAAAAGTTCAAAATGCGATAAAACCGTCACATTATAATCAGGGGGCATTCAGCAACTATCTGCAACATGAAATGCCATAACTTCAAGTCTTTCACGATGAGGAAAAAAAAATAACACAATAATGTCACTAAACTCACATGAAAATAAAACACATTGACAATTCTAGATTTAAACAAAAAGGAGACTCGTTTTGAAAGCATCAATTATTTGAAGCTTTACGTGAAAATGCTACTCGTCAAAGGAACGTAGCACACAACATTACTTATATGTAATTTCATTTCTTTATCTTCTGAGGTATCTGCGAGTTCATTAATATATTACGATTTTGAAGCATTTCAAATGCCCCGTCTATAGCTTTTACTTCCGCGAATAAACACAATTATTGCTTCATCTTTTACCTTTGTTGATATATCAATTTAATTTCATGTTGTTAAGCCTTCAAAGCAACGTTTATTTTTAAAATAGAGCTTCTCATTAGCTTTAAAGGTTTTACCTTCGAGAGGGCAAGTTTTCTTACAACTGTTAAAACAAATTAAGGCGCAAAGTGCTGCAATAAAAATTAATAGCTAGGTTTTATTTTATTTTATTTTTAGTGTTCAGTAAGTTTCCCGAAGTAACAGCTGAAAATATTTTTCTTCTAAATATAAAACGCGTTCCGGAATTGAAAGGAGTTCCAAAATAAAAAGGACGCCATTGTCTTCGGCTTTCAGACAAACAACTCGCACAGACTTGAATAATGTGATTTTGATGAACGGTGGCGTCGCGTCGTTGAAATGAAATATTTTCAGGAAAAACTTACCCTACAGATCCTGAATTAACAAGAAAAGGCAATGGTGTGGGACACTGGCTGTGAGGTGAGCTCGCCAGTGAACTTCTCGTGCTGGAAATTTGACTGTGTGGACACTGAGGGGGACCGACGGCGATAGCTCCCGGACCTCTTTTTCTTGACCAACACAATAACGTGTTTCTTGTACCATTTTCTATTGAAGCTGCAAAGTGCAAAAATTTTATTCTCACTTTGCATTTTAATTAGGACAATAAATCAAGCAGGACGTAATACTGCAGAATATTTATCTTGGCTGTGATAAGGTACGGAAATTGTACTAGATGGTACGAAATATATTAATTCAGTCACGAAAGTCGTACGACATAACAGCTACTTGTTACGTGCTTATTTATATTCCAATCGATTTGCGTTTCGCCCTGTTTTATATTTAAAAAAAAAGTAGTTCAGAGTCAACATCTGCACTGTACGGTTAGTTAATTAACCGTATGACATTGCTAATTGAAGTCATTGTTCTACGGAAGCGAAACTCGGCCCCAAACTGTTGTTTTTCTGCTGCGCTCTGCTGATTTAAAACAGGACGCAGGGAAAGTTCAACAGACGTCCGTTAATGCACCGTTCTGATTTGATCACGTATCCGTTTGCTTAAAACGAGATGGCAGTTTTAATTTAATAAACGGAAGCAAACGTGTAACGACAATTTATATATATCGATGTCGGATTTAATTTCCCCCGTTATTACTCAACGATGACACGCGGTGGTACGGTGACGATAATTCCCTGAAGATGATACAAAGTTTGCTTACCGCAGAGACTTTTATAATTAATTAGGCAAGCGCGATTTTTTGGGGCCCTCAAGCTTCAACTGTTACATAATCCTTTCGTAATTAGGGAGTAAGGACAGCATTCAGTAAGATCAAAGGAGATCCTCGAGATTCAAAGCGCAGAAAAAGGGGTGATGGGGTGGAGTTCTTGATAGATAATAGTGAAAGCTCCTTCTTGCAAAGTGTAACGACAATCTTTTTACAGGTGTGATTCTCTTTCTGCCTATTGTCTTTTTTTTTAAATTATCTTACACCTTACTCAGTTATAATCAGGCTTACGATTTCGGCCCACGTCGCATTTAATCATACTTTGCTATAGGCCACGCGATTGAAGTAAATAATTAAATAAAGTTTAACATAAATCAAAAAAGTATGTATTTTTCTAATCAGGTGTGTTGTGCGAAGCCGGGAATTTACAAACCAATATGTTCGAAGTGGGCCGAAATTCGTAAGCCTTTTGGAATAATTGAGGATCTGTTCTGGTGTGTAGTGATGTTCTTGGCATAAAGTTTTCGATGACATCCTTTAATATAATAGAGTTAGAGTTAGGGGGGAGAAGAAAGTGCACCACATTTCATATAATTTCGTAACAGTTTCCAAAGGCATCACTTTAGGTCAGCGAAAATACTTCATTGGCTGCTTCTTCGTCCTCACCCTCTATGTCAAATTGATTGCGCGTAATTTAAAAGTTCTATTTTGGTTTTTCCTTTTCAGTTTCATTTTATTTTATAACTGAAACGCGAAGGTTGTATTTTATTATATTTAAAATGCAAATGCATGTCTTGAGTGAGGAATTTCAATGAGTCAAACACCTTATTGAAACGAACGGTATAAAATGTCTGAGGGAAATTAATGGGCGAAAGAAATGCATAAAAACTATTGTATTCTAATAAACGTTAAGCCCACGTCTTGTTTAAAACGGGTGGCGCGCTCACGCCATTTATAAGCCGATTTCAAACAGAACCTTGAATTATGCGGCTGCTGCAAAAAGAAATGTTGCAAAAGTATTTTTGTTGTAGACCAGGTGGAATGAATGTGTTATGGGCGTTCTAAATTATGCAGGCTGTAGCCGTGACAATTTGAAAAGAAATCGAATTGCGCAAGAGACATATATCACAAGTCTTTGTGCATGAACGTTATAAATAACTTATCTCATTATAATATAACACTCGCGCATGTAGTAATTATTATGTTTTTATGCTGCTGGCTGGCAGATTTTCATTGAAATTATCCTGTTCTATATGATTTTAACGAACGTTAAATCTTCCATGAAATTAAACCTTTTACTACTAACTCTCTGTAAAAACAGTTCTCGTAAAATAATGAACGGTGGTAACATGTCCGGTAGCATTTCATTACCCTACTCTGTGCATGCTTGTTGCGAATCTATTCTGAAACCATTCTATTTGTTTTCGTTTTCGTAATTAAACGTTGCCCGTTGTCTTTGTTTTGTAATTTACGATTACGATGATTCCTGGAATTTTTTGCGCCGTAATTCGCGATTTTATGTGGGTATCAAACGCTTTGAATTATTTATGTCTCTTGGAGCACTCAGACAAGTACTTGTTTATCTAAAATTAACAATAGTTTATACAGACAGGGAATATGCACGAAATTTTAAGTCGCTCCAGTTATGGATCTATTTTTACAACCTGTTCAAGTGCCTACATTTTCCATCCCTTGGTTCAACTTTACTTTCGATTTTCAACGAATTGATTTTATTTTGCTTTTAAGAGACTCCTGGGAAAGGAGTTCAAGTGGAATCCGAGATAACTCTTACCTATTGTCTTTGAGCTAGTCACAGAGCTGAGGGGATAAAAGTCTCCATGAAGTGGACAGTGGAAACCGACAGTCTGTTCTCGTCTTCTTGCACGACGCGTGAGCAAACACAATATTATACCGGCGGCCGTCATCAAAACACCGACGACGATACAGGCCGGTCCCAAAATTCGGGAGTTACCGGTAAATGCTATGCGGGCGGCGTAGTCGTCGGGTTGTTCGCCTTCGCCTTGCCCTCTGTAAGATGCCGCTGAAAATTTTACAATAATTACTGCCAGAAAATAATTAATTAAGCTGTTGGTTCAACGACGAAATCTACTTGAAAACAAAATCAAAAACATTTCTACGTTGAACCAGTTCAAATTTGAGCCTCAAAAAGATAAATAACTGATGTTTCATCTCCCGATCTAAACCCACAACGATGCACAATATAATTGGGAGGGGGATTCTGTGTATAATGATAATACCATGTGATAATTTGCCGTCCTTGTAGTGAATCTGATAATTATTTAAAAATTGTTTAATGTCCGCGACTTCCTTTTTGCACAATTACGACCGGCCGACATCTATTAACTCGACATTCGCGGGAACGTAATTCGCAAATTGTTCTGCCTCATCCATTTGAGCTCGCGAAAGCTGCGAGCTGAACGGATCGAAAAATGCTTGTAAACATTCGGGTCGATCGTATAAATAAATACGAAATGTTTTATCGCGTCTAAAACTGTATATAATTTCGATTTCGATTCTATTTTTGAAATGTCACGAGAAAAAATAGAATGATTTTAGAAAACATAATTTTTTATTTAGTTTTAGGCAATAAATATTTAGAACAAGAAATTTTTGGGGTTGTGCTTTGGAGATAGAACACGTTCTATTTTTCCTGATTCAATTTAAATTTTGATACAATTTACTGCACAAACCTTGTATGTATAAGAAATAGGGTGGCGTAAAATGGCCTTTATACCTTAGACCTTAGGAATGTATCCAAAATAATTTGTAAATGCGTCAGTCGACTAATGACTTGGCATGTGTCGTCTCCTCCTCATCTCGATTGGTTATATTTGCGTGAACTCAAAAAAAAACAAATTAGCTGGCGTACCTGTGAGGACGCATCCCACGAGTAGAAATAGAAATCCGAATATGGGAAGGATAATTTGACAATTGGCGGCTACTACGACACCAGCAACCATGAGTCCGCCCTCTATTTTCTCCACCCGAAGCCGAGAAATGGGCGCCGGGCAACGAAGTTTACCACCGTCTGCCAAACCTTCCACTGATGAATCTTTAGGCCTGAAAAAAGTAAAACATAGGTCAACAACACATGATTCAGTCAAATCTGAATCAGATCTTCCCGGTACTTAACTTCTGGAAATAGGCCAAGAAATAATCATTGTCGTTTGATCCCAAAAAAAATGGATGTATGTAGAATCCAAACCAAAAAATAATTGTACGTCACGTTGACGTATAATTTCTATTTAGTATTCAAGCGCAGTCGATTTCCAGCGCCACATCGAACTTTAAATACTTTAGCTTTTCGAGAAGCATTATTTTGAGGTTTGGCCCATGCGTTGGCCATTCTAATTAGCTCGTGTATGTCGCCCACTTATTTTTAGTTTATACACTTCGAAAGCAAATAACTTATGATTGTACGTATTAGATTAGGACGCCGATGTTTAATTAGAAACGGAAACAGTTTATTTAATTCAGAACTAATTGCTGACGTCTCTGTTTTCCGATGACTTTATTTGAGTCACAATCGAGACACTTTAATTAAAGCATCTCTGTAGAATTTCATACTTGACAGGTATATGATCAGTCTGAAAAATATTAAAAAAATTCCCTACATAACATCTGAAATGATTATTGTTGATTTGGTCATGGATACACTTGTCAAAAAAGCTTAGTAAAACTTATTTGTTGAGTTTTCTTACAACACCCTGTAAAAAAGTCACTTTCCCCTAGTCCTACGAGTAGAAGCTTGCGATTTGTTAGTGGCAATTATGACTTGAAGTAAATTTACAGTTTAACAACTGATTTTAAAATTATGCAAAATTAAATGACTCACCTGCAGCAACAGGTTTTTGAATCTACTTATTATTTAAGGAATGGTGCGTCGATGAACCTTCATGGTCAAAACGACAAATAAAAATAAATTTGCATTTGCACCCAGCACACAATTTGATTTAATTGCCCGCGCTTACGCCGAGTAGCAAAATAAAAAAATTCGGGACACCTTGCGTCAGCGGAATCCAAAATTTATGTAGGATCGTAAGAGTTTATGGCAAGCATAATAAATAAAACGCGAAAATTTATTGCAAAGCAAACTGAAATATTTTTGAAAATGTTATTATTTGTTTATTAATAATTAAACGAGTAATTAGTTGCAGGCGAAGCTTTACATTTGAAAACGGAAAAAGGAATTTCATTGTGACTCAGAATATCTTCAAAATACTTGATGGCTCTTATATTTTTTGCTCGCCGGTTTATTTTTGTATACGAAATTGCTGCGTTTTGTAATGCTTGGCGGGAACAAGTATCAAAGTTCCAACGTTTTGGATCGCATTTAATTTTAGTGGAAATGATTCATTTCATAAATTTCTTTTATAAATTTTTAATACTGCTTGATTCAGAAAATTTTCCAAATATAAATAAATAGTAACGATAAGCAATTTGTTCCAGGTGGACATGGGCAATATATTAAAGGGGGAAGGACTCAACTGGACACAAGCAAAGAAGAAAGCACAGGACAGAAAAGAATGGAGAAAGTTCATCACCTCGACATCTATGGTACAAGAGGTTGCAGATAAGTAACTAAGCAATTTTTCCCCATCCCTTCTCTCCCAAGGGCGTCGGTCTTCTATTTATTTTCTATAGTTTTTCCTATTTCTCGCTCTTCTTCTTGCTTCTGTCATTTTTTTTTCACAACAACGACCTATCCACATGTTCTCTTCTCATTTTTTCTGGGCCTTCCCTTCCTGTACGTCCCTCCTTACCCATTTCAATTGCTGCATTTTTTTTCACACTACAACCTATCCATATGTTCTCTTCTCATTTTTTCTGAGCCTTCCCTTTCTGTACGTCCCTCCATACCCATTTCAATTGCTGCTACAGTTGCAATTTTTTTAAATAAATACGACTTAAGATTTCTCCGACGAACATAACTTTTTTTTATGAAGGCAGCTTATATTAGAAACGGTCGTAGAGAAAATAATGGACTACGGATCGCTTTTCAGTTTAGCACTTGATGGCTTGGCATCTTCTTGACCGTTTAATGTTTAACAGCTCGTGAACGTAACATTTTTATTTAAAGAATCGAATCGAGAACTTTTCCCAATTTGCTTTCTAAAAATAATCACTTTCGCTTCGTTTTGTGAGATTTTAATGAATTAATATTATCAGAAATCTATGAGTGAAATTGCACAGCTTAACTTTAAGCCAAAGCTTAAACAATTGTTCAAATAAACGTTGTTATGGGTTTAAGCTTCAGTTTAAATTTAAACTGGCGTTGTATAACTGGGCCTGAATTGTAAAATCACTTGCAGTTTTTCCACCTTCGGCGATTTTCTTTACATTTAGATTTGATCTAGTGGAAAAGTAATGCAAAGTGGATTTGCGTGTTTAATAATTACAACGACAATGTTCCTTCTTCGTTCCTGTTCTTCGCAAGCTTTTGAGAGTAGCGACAGTGAACTAGATCGCAACAAAACTTGAGTTTCCTGAATTTAGTCGAACTCAGGTCAAGGTGTGTTAAGCGAATTTCAACATTTCATCCATGTGTAACCTACTGGTCTAGTTATTTACTCGACTGGAATTGGAAACTCTGCAATGACGAACTCAATTAAAGAAAAATTGGAACTCGTCTTCATTATGCACCTTCGTAATTGAAAGAAAAATTATTAGACAAAAACGCGTTTGATATACATAAATTGTTAACGTGTCAAATGATCATCGTTTAAAATCTTTCTATTAGATTAACATGACAGGATCAATCAGTCATATTAATTGATGGGGTCCGCGGCCACGTGGTTACCTAATGTATAAGAACAGGAGGTCAAGAACCTAATAGGCATTCGTGCTAAAAACTAGTGCACTTGCATTTTAATAATTAAATCGTTAAAACTATTAAGTATAATTTTGAGAGATAATTTGCTCTCTTTTTTGCAATTTATGGAAATGAAGAGAAAACTAAAACGGTTAACGCAGATAATTGGATCAATTTGAGGAAGTTGAAAATTATAAGTACTCGTATGTGCTTGGACAGGTGTGAGGAAGAAGGATAGATCAACCTGAGGCTGTATGAGGCTGTAATGGCTGTATGACACAAGCAAGAAAGAATCAACTAGGACTAAAGAGGAGAAAATTGAAGAAGCACAATTAAAAATATTACATTCAAGTAATCGGATGGAAAGAGAAAAAAGGAAGGCCAATCGCCGAAGGTTTAAAAGAAAAAGGAACCAAACCAAGTCGATTGAGAGGGATAGAAAGAAAAGGAAGGAGATCATTAAACCACGGACCTACGGGTCTGTTAAGACTCGTGATATCATGAGCATAAAATTAATTCTGAAATTCACAAAACTCAAAGTCAAATTGTGTTAAACAAATAATCAAGTTCTCTCCACGTGTGGGACCCATTGTTCTATTCAATTAGAAGTGAAGACTGCAAAGTGATGAAACTTTCAAGAAATTGGAGCTTGGAAGTGATTATTTATTTACGGTATAGTTAGCGTGTCAGGTGATTGCTAATTATGTTAAAATCATGTAAATGAAAAATAGACGTGTGGCTGGGGAGATGTGTAATTTCTTTCGGGAGGAGGTCAAGAACCGCATATCTTTTCTAAATTTGCGTGCTCGAAATTATCACATATCCATCGTTCCGAAACGAAGATTGCAGCGGCGATGGGCGGTCGTAGCATCTAATTTTGAGATGTGGGTCAAACCCATTACGTACTACAAGCCACACTCCCACTTCAAGCTGCTTTGCAACTTTGCAATAAAAATTTCATTGTGCGTTAAATTTCTGAATACATAAGCAAGATAATTTGCGGACCAAATAAATAGCTGAATGGTAAATTGATACCTTTCGGGAGCACGCAGAGAAAGTGCAATTTCTAATAACGCACATCACATAAAATGGTCGATGAAATGAGAAAGTGTTTCACTATGATAGTGTGCAGCTCGTCTTCAAGTAAATGTTTAAAAATTGCAGTGAGTCAGTGACTCACGTCATAAAATGAATGCATTCACTGTTTGTTATAAACTTATAAACGTTCCGGGTTTTACAGCAGTTTTTTTCAGTAGTCATTGGCCTCATAAAATGTTCACAACAAAAACTTGCAGCTCTACTTTGCATTAAAAAAAATGCATCTTCATACTTTTTTCCTTTCGTTTTAAATTCCTTTGCATTTATTTAAGTGGAATCAAAAGTGCTTCGTCGACTCGTAAATAATAATAGTAATTTATTCATGTGTGAAGTTTTTATTTCGTTGAGGATGTATTCCAAGCTCTCTAAAAATAGAAGGACGAAAGGCTTCTTCCTTTCAATTTTGAGAAACCCTCCAAGCCATAGCGAAACGTCAATATTCCAAGCGCTATAAAAGTTGTTTCATTTACATATTATTAATACAACAAAAGTTGTTTCATTTGTTATTGATGCACACCAAAACTTTATACATTTATTTATTACGATCGAGATAATTATTTTAATCAAGTTTCTTCTAGTACAGATTTATGACAAGCACGATTTAATTTTGAAATTAATGTTATTAGATTTCGGTAAATACAAATCCACGTCGAGCGGAATAATATTTTTAGCAATAAAAAAAATCTTTGAATTCGAGCTTTCAAGCGGAAACGGTCATTAAGCGCGCGACAAATTTAATTTCAGCAACGGACCAATAAAAGCTTAATATCCTGCAAACAGCAAGGTCGCAATAAACGTGACTCGATACGAAAGTCTCCGAGGATTAATAAATAACGGAGAACTCCTGAGAAATTAACGATACCGAAGTTAATTTAGGAAACAGTGCCCCATTACAGAAATTACCAATTATTTCCGGCGGTGCACCTTGGGAGGTGTTCGAGAAATTAATACGTCTCTGTAAAAAGCTCTAATCTGACTGGTAAATATCTCAACTTGACGAGAACATTTTACGTATGTACATCAACCGACGACGTCAAAATACATATTGAGTTACCCAGAGTTATGTAATTAAATAAATATACGTATGTACACGCGTGTAACTTCACCAACTCACATGTTTAATGTTGCTGCTACTGCGGATGCGTGAAATTTGAGAGTGGCATGTAAGAACAAACATCTTCTTACTTATACTCCGAACAAATATTAATGTAAAATGCTTGTAAATAGTCATCGCATTACTTAACAGAATCGATTAGTCTGTTCGTACAAGTGTAATTAATTCTAAATATAAAATACAGTCAAGGAGCGCTGAAGCGATACTATTTAAAGCCTGTACATACACATACGTCTTTCCAAAAATATATATTTCTAGCGTTGTTCGAAAAATAATGACGTCGCCTCAGGTAACAGGAAATTTAAGTTTATGTGCTTCCTCCGGAGCACGGTTTCAAAGTTTATATAACTGTTTCAGGTACGCTCGCGGCTCCAGTAAATAGAATTTAATTTCTTCTTTAATCTGAGTTACTCGTTTAGAGAAAACAAAGGCAAAACAGAGGATGATTTCGATTATATTTCTTTGTTACGTTTTCTTGGATAATCATCCAAAATTACGGGAATGTTTCGCTGAAGTTTGATTTTCAAATTTCGCGCTTAAAACGTTACAATTTAGGAAAGCGTCAATAGATGGCGCTGCTTAAAAAGCGTGACAATTCTGCTGTAGAAAGCTCTGTGTTTTGGATTTGGATTTTTATGTCCAGCATTGGTTAATAAACCTCAGACAATCCTGTCTAACTTTGTCCTCAACGCTTTCTCAAAAGAAGAACCAGACCTTTCGGTGTAAACCATCGTGTGTTCAGTTCTCTCGCTTTATAGGAAAGACACAAATATAATTTCAGGTATAAAAAGTCCCGTTATTCCTTCGTTGTATATTGGAAATAAACCTAACTGACTGTAGGTACATCTTTTTATTATTAGGTGGTATTTCCTCAACCAGTTGCACACCGAAGCCAATCATCGATTTTGCGCGTTACATCAAATGTGAGGTTTGATCGACAGTAATTCAGGAATTGATAGAAAACCTCCCTTTCAGTAGGTGTTCAGTAAAAGAGGATACAAAGTCAAGTCCTCATTTTGCAAAAAAAAAACCTCTTGGTAATGAAGTGTACATGAACAGGACTTTTGCTTGAAAAAGTGGGCACAATTCTCTGTCTTGTCTATTAAAAAATTCACCCCAGATGCCATCATAAAACACACAACATTCCATCCCCAGTCGTTCCAAATAACTCTGGTGATTGGCGGACTTTTTTTACTTAATAAACCTCTTCTCGCGCAAAAAAATAATTTCCTGTAGGAATTACGAAGACCAGACTTTTTCCGTCTAGGCCGAAACTCCTAGAAGTGTACTGCGAAACAACTAGGGTGATATAAACCATGGCATCAAGTCATTGCTTATGCGGATGATGTAGCTCTCATAGGACGAAGTGAAAAAGAACTTCGTGAGGTAGCAAGAAGGGTGATAGAGGCAGCAGAAGAAATGGGACTCCAGGTAAATCAAAGTAAGAATAAATGTATGAGAATTGGATCACCGGTAGCAATAAACAACTCAGAGCTAGAAATACGTGGGAAGTAAATGGAATTTGAAGAAGTGAACGAGTATTTAAAGATCTTAATGACAAATCAGGAAGAAAAGGAAATTGACATGAAACTGATGAAGGGAAACAGATCAGCAAACAGGTCCAAAGCTGATGTCAAGACTATACAAAACAGTAATGAGACCAATTGCTTTATATGCATGCGAAACGTAGATAATAAAGAAAATATCTCAAGAAAGACTAGTACGGTGAGAAAAGAAGATTTTGAGAAGAATAATAGGAGGGAAAAAGACCGAAAGTGGATATGAAGGAAGGTCCAACGAAGAAGCTTAGGGAATGTTCCGTGAGGCAAGGATTACAGACGTGATCCGAAAGAAGCGATCGCAGTGGTTGGGACATATACAGAGGATGAAAGAAGACAGAATAGTTAAGAAAATACCGTGGAAACATCCAAACGGAAAGAGAAAGAAAGGAAGACCAAGGAAAAGATGGACTGAGATGATGCTGTCGAACTTGCAAAAGAAAGGCATACGAAATTGGAAAGAAAAAACCAAGGATAAGAAGCGATGGGAAGAAGTGATAAAGCTGTGGACCTAAACGGCCTGTCAACAGCGTTACATATTCGAGAGTGTCATATCAGAAGGGCCTATCAGCCCTTGCTTATAATGGTGCTTACGCCCTTCTAATATGACGCACTCCATTTATGTATGTGTAAACCAAAGAGCCAAAATTGAAAACCTAAGGCAGGTGTGAGAAAGTCATTTCTGTTAGCGCCCTTCAACGCAATGACATCTTCCATTCTTTCGTACCACAAATGATTGTTGAGTCAGAAGAGAAACTAATGCTCTTGAGCTTCTCTCAGAGGGAAGGCAACTTGAGACCTCAGGATGAGCGAAAATGTGCTATAGGTACATGATAAAATTAAGACCATCGGTGAGGGTAAAGTGAAAACACAAGGATCTGCCTTAGTTGTTTTTAATCCCTGCTCTCTTTAAAATCTCAATCAGTTTGTCGTACCAGCACCTTCTAGCTTCGGGTAGTCCATACAGACTCTTCTTCGCAAGTAATGTCTTCCCTCCCTCAATCTTGACACCATCTGGGGTTCCGTGTAGACCTTTCTATTTAATTCACCATTCAAGTAGGCCGAATCGAACTTTGTAATTTTTCATACCCGCAATTGCTAATAATGTTCGAAAACTCTCTTTCTTCATTACAAGATTGTATGAGTTTTCGCAATCTTCTCCCAACCGTTGCGTTGTCTAGATCCATCAGCTACTAATCGTGCTTGTATTTAAAATTTTCTCCGTTGTATTTTTTCGTGAAAATCCATTTGCTTCGGATTATTTTCTCATCTATCGGTCTATCCACTACTTCCCATGTTTCATAATCCTCAAGTGTCTTTAATTCTTTATTCATCGCCTCTTTCCATTTATTCTTCTCTCTTGACTATACTCCGTCTTCATAGCTTTTAGGAATGTTATATTTACTACATATTTCGTATTTTGTTTCCTTTCTCTTGTCGATCTTCTCACTCCCTGATCTTGGAATTGTCGTTCATTTTCATCCCTTTCTTGTTCCCTTCTTTCTCGTATTACTTCATCTGTATCACCTCTTCGTTCTCTGTTTTCATTTGTATTCGCGTTTTCAGGGATCAAATTTTCTTTCTCTTGTTCCATCTCATTTCATACATATTCTTCAGGCTCTCGCAGAACGGGACATACTGTTTTTTCTTCTATCTTCACCCTCACTAGCCACATGTGTTCCATTAATCTGAACGCAATCAAATTCGTCTTTTTTGAGATCGACGGGTGCAACAATGTTTTTTTTTTTAATTCAGAAAGTTTTTACTTTAAGCATTTCTTCAAAAAAGAAAAACAATTGTTTTCATGAAGCGGCAGCAATCAACGACAGAAAATCAGCAATTATAGTTGCAAGAGAAGCAGCAGTGGCCCTCAAGTTTTTCTATAATGAAAGAAGAAACGTCGGCGGAAATCCTCAATTTTTTTAAATTTTATTCATTCATTTTATTTATTTTAGCATTTCTTCAAAAGAAAAGAAACAAAGCATAACTAATAATCTATGATGTAAACATGATTTTTCAATTATATTTTAATTTTTTTGAATTATAATCTTTGCCTCTATCCATGTCCCTATCTTCAACAACTATTTTTGCCATTTTTTTTTTTGTTATCGAAATGTGCAATTTTTGACGCAAAATAAAACAAAAGACGATCGAGAAATAAAGAAAAAATATAAAATTTAAAAACAAATTACCTAAATATTTTAAAAAATCTCATTATAAACAAAACTGGTTCGACTTTCGATTTTCTAAAATGTTTTCAAAGTTATTAATGAAATGCATTTCGCTTTTATTTAAAAATATCAAAAAAATTTTTTAAATTTTTTTAAATTTAAATCAGTGATTTTTGATTTTTTTTAAAGAATCGTGATTTTTTATCAACACTGGTTGGTTACACTATAGGGATGACATGAACACACGAGTTTGTGCAAGTCTTATACAAATCAATTAACTTTCGACCTTACGATCGGGTTACTACTGCAGGGTTGGAATGTTTAAAACAAACTGTTTAAAACATTGTGTTTAAAACATGTTTAAAACACCCAATTAAAAACAAACCCTTTGTTTTAAACAAAGTGTTTGTTTTTAATTGGGTTTTAAACATGTTTTTTTTACTTGATGTTTTAAATTGATTTTTGTGGTTTTAAGCGTAGAAGAAACACTTCTGATGTAAATGTTTTGTATTATTGATACATATAATATGTATTTAATAATAAAAAATTAGTTGTCTTATTAAGGGCCAGTTTGATAATGGGACTTAAAAGAGACCTTAAAATTAAAGTCACATTCGTGTAAACATCTTTCAGCATTTATTATTTAATTATTATTGTAAATTAGATGTACAGTATATAAATATACTTGGTGGTCTAATAATCAAAATAAATAACTATAAAATTATTAACAATACATAAAATTTGCTTTTAGAAAGTTACATCTTAACTTTTACTTTCTTTCGACATTTCCTATTAATTTTATCAAATTTATTTCATTTAAATTATTTCATTCTTGAATTGTTCTAGGAAAAAAAATTTATGAATATTTGTTTTCGAAAATGGTATTTTATATGTAAATTTATGATATTTTCTAGTACTTGAATCATTTACTTTTTATTTTTTTATATTTTGAAACATAATATGTCGTTTGCATTTATTAAACATCAACAGATTAACATAAATAAATTTAAGCAGCCTGTAGAAAATTGCCTGTAGTAAATGGCAATATGATATTTGTATTTTGTATTTTTATTGTCGCAATAACACAATCAAGTGTTTTACAAAAGTCAGATATACAAATAAGTACAACTAATTGAGAAAGTAGTAGGGTGGCCATAAGAAAAAACATGCGTGTGTTTCAAAAATTCTGAAAATTCGTCAGTAGAATAGAATGCATCATCTTTTAAAAACGACATTAATTTCATTTTAAATGTTTTGTAAGACCACTGTTTTACTATTATTGGTAATTGAATATAGAGTTTGGTCCGTTTCTCTATTTGCTTAACCTGAAAAATTGAGGACGTTTTTGCAACGTTATACCTTAGAACTATTTCTATTTCTATGTCTATTTAGTGCATTTAATTTTGTATATTCTAAATTAAAATATCCATTAGAAGTAGAAAAAGCTGGTAAACTAGTTACAATTTTCAAGGACGTAAATAAGAAATAAAAAATAAAATTGAAATTAGAAATTGCATATGTAGAAAACATTTTTAGACGAAAATTGAAAGCCCACAACTGTTTTCTACTTTTTTCTATTTTCAACCCTAAAAACTGCAAAATGAATCTAGAATTTTTATCGTAAATATTTTTAAACTTTTATCATTTCGCAATACAACTAATAACTACTTTTTCCTTTTTAAATACTATGTAATTTAGGTTGAGTATTTGAAGCAATTAAAAAAGTGTAATAAATTTAAACAAAATATTTGTTTTATTTAATTTTAAACAGTTTTTTTTGTTTAAAACATTATTAATTTTAAGTCAATTTTAAACATGTTTTAAACAAAAAAAAACTGTTTAAAATCAAATAAAACAAATGTTTTTTTTAAACAGTTTTTTTCCAACCCTGGTTACTAGCGATCCCGTACAACATATAGTCAGAATTAACAATAAAACGTTAATTGCGGTTTAATCCCCCCTTTCCCACGGTGCGTGATTTGACAAGTCCGGCTCGTGGCTTGCCCGAGCTGCGCGCCGCGCCGTGGAAATGGAAATTTTGATTTGGGACTTCAGGTTGATGTTCCCGATTGTTGTCGGAAAAAATGACAGGAGTCCAACACGGGCATCACACGCCATGGCTTGCCGAGTCGCACTCGTCAAGTTAGTTTGACGAGCCCATGAGCTCGCCAAATCACACGTCGTGGGAATCCGGCTTTAGGAGTGTAGGCGGACAAGCAGGTAAACAAACAGGCATCGAATTTTTTTTTCGGGGCAATGTTTTATTCCCTTCTAAACTTCAGAACTCAGAAGGTCAGATGGAATTAACATTAAACATTTTATTGAAAGGGTATTATTTTTAATTTGAATTCTGAATGCACCTTGTTATCGATAGAATTTTAGTGGAATTGGTTTAAAAAAATCTGAAATAAAGCGTTAGCGAAGGCGTTAAGCGCCTTATGGAAAAGTCTCCAATTTTCGGGTTTAATTTTAGTTAAAAAAAATTAGAATTCCCGTTCGTGTTTCATGGGGACTTCGGTTTTTGAAATCCCATTGCTGAAATTTAGAAACATGATGATGAAAATAGGCCCAGTTGTACAATTTAAGCCAAAGTTAACAACGATTGTTGAAATAATCGCAGTTATGTGTTTCAGCTTAAATTAGCCTCTAGCCCCCCAAATCCTGAGCTTGCATTTCTGAAATAACCATGGGCCTTTCAATTCATCGACATTATTTTATTTTTATTTACATTAGTTACTAATTTGGCGTTTTCACATAAAAGAATTTTCTTAGCGTCTAGAACTGTTGTCGAGAAGAATAACTTCCAGTGGCAAGTTCACGGATGGCCTTTGACGCAAGTTACAACAAAGAGTAATTTGTTTATGCACGCATTCCTTTCCCTTAACTAGCGTAAGAAACACGGGCTACGCCAACAATGACATTTCCATTATGCGACAGTTGGGGAATAATTTCAACTTTACAGATAAAGCTGCGATCCTTCGACTTCCTTGCATAATTCAGAAGTTTTAGGTATTAGTAGGGAGAAAGCGCAAATTCAAATAGGCGCCTTATTTCTTGTCTATAAGGAATATTTAATATCCAACCAACTTTTATAGAGAACTTCTTTTTATGATGACGATGTACCATATAGTTTAGGTTGCTCTCAAGCGTAGATAAAGAAAAGGACGTACATTTTAACATACCAGGCCTGTTTCGCGTGGCCCAAATCCAAGTTGTGAAAGGTAACTTTGGTCTTCTTGCTGCACTTGGGTCGAAACGTCATATCCAAACGCACTTTAGTGTACCAAATGAAACAAGTCACCAAACGAGAATATTTTTTTCACCGCGTTCCGCCAGTGACATGGTCACATGCCGCACCATAGAAATCCGCGTATGCAACTATAGATTGAGTTGAACCGAGGAGGAAAATCAACCGTCCTCTCCACGCACACGACGACAACTGAGGTGCACGAATTCTATAGCTGTTGCGGCGGGAGCGACGAACGCCAACTCGGCGTTTGACTCTCTCGTGTATGTGAATGTGTTAGAGAAAGCCAGGTTGGTTGTTCTTCAGACTTGTCTGGCTGGTACCACTTGGCTCCTTTTTATTTCTTTGCCGTCTGTTGTCTTCTTGTCGGACCCACACAGCTGTTTCTCTTGAATTTTCGTCTTTACAACAGTTGAAATTCGGCGAAGCTCGGTTAATAAACTCACTTTTTATAGCTTCGCCATCGCCAGTCCGATCCTGACGGCTTGTAAAGTAGTTTCTGGATAAGGACGACAATAAATTTAAGAGAAGAATGAAATAAGAAGACCAGGATGTTCTCTCATAGCATAGCAACAAAATATTTTCGTCACCTTCCATTCAAGCTAATAAAATGCAAAGATACTTATAGTCATGAAACTTTATAATTCCGTTTATTCAAACGATTAACTTAAATTAAAATAACACAGTATCAAATACGAAAATCACTGCCACCATTAAACTTGCTACGATACATACAATTTAAGAGATATCTTTATTTCCTTTCCCCACGCGACGTGGATTTTATTTTAGCTTTCAGCATCCACCGATAAGACGCTGTTTTCTTTTATCATCATATACGACTTTATCACTATTTGTGCAGACTTACAATATAACAATGAGGTCATAATCTTAAACCTAACTTACTTATTCTCTTATAATAATTTTCCAAATATAAAATGCAACGTTTCTTCAGTCATGTCGATAATATCTGAAGTGTTTTTTTAGCTTTGTTGAACAAAAAACGAAGTTTTGCCTCTGTGTAAGGCAAAATTTACATGAGAACACGATGTAAATGATTTCCTTTGTACGCAGTGCAGCTCGTCTAAATTTAACCATAATAAATCACGTCCCCGAAACATGTTTTGATACACAAGATAATGGTGGTATGTATTTCTCATAAATATTCCCGGCGTTTTGAAGTGAAACGTTCCGACTTCCACCGAGTAAATAGGTTAAAGTTAAACAACAATTTAAATAATTTCTTAGCCTTTTACAAACAGCCAAACATTTCGACTAGGCACTGGACGAAGAGCACACTTCCCAGAAATTTAATTTTAACAAGATAATAAATCATCATTAATTACGTACGTAGGCCTATAAATCATATTGTATTTTGGGGCAAATATAATAAATTAATTTAGCAGTTAATTAAACACATTGTCGGGGCGTAATTAATTTTGCTTGAATTTTTTCTGAAAACATCCATGTTTACCTTCGGCGTGTGGCAACATCCAAGAACATGAAAGCTCTAATTTAAATAAAAACGAGAAAAATTCCTAACACATACCCAAAGGGAAAAAATAGAACAAACAAACCAAATCCACTAAAGGGATGCAAGTGAAACATGAAAGGAAAGATTGTATTCAGAATTCAATTTTTTGTATAGTATCAAGTTGTAAGATATAAAAATTAAAGTTTAAGGACAACATCGTTACTTGAATTCATTCCGTTATGATCCGTAAACCATAAAAATTATCTTTCGTTCGTTTACCAACTGTTAGCGATTAGCTCACCTTTTTTTTTAATTGGAAACGGTAAAATGTGCATTAAGATCTAATTAAGGTTTGATGTGCCACTTGTTTTATAGAAAGAAATGTATTCAATCGTTTTTGAAGCACAACTCTTCTAATGACGGGGTGACACAAGAGCGCATAGCTTTACTGTGGAAATCCGAAGCTAACAACGCAAATCACAACTTACTATCTTCACCGTTATTACGCTCTTCATGGCCGGAAGTAAATGAATTTTTCATTAAACTGAGCAAGTTTAAAGAACTCAAGGTATAGCTTCATTACGTAGTTCTAGGGACGGCAAAGTTAACTGCAACGATTACAAATTATTATTTCCTACACTTCAGAGGCTATAGTTATTTTAAAAACGAAAACTCCATGCATAAGAATACATGGATCTTTCTTTAAAGCACAGGACATAGTTTCACTCCATAGATTTTGGCACGCGAAGCTAACTCTGAAGATCACAGTTTATTATTTTGTATCATTCTTGAGCTATAGTTTTCTCTTAATAGAAAGGGCTATAATTATTTTATAAATGGCAATTCCATGCATAGGAATACAGGGACCTTTCTTTAAAGCACAGGACATAGCTTCACTCCATAGATTTTGCAACGCGAAGCTAACGCTGAAGATCACAGTTTATTATTTTGTATCATTCTTGAGCTATAGTTTTCTCTTAATAGAAAGGGCTATAATTATTTTATAAATGGCAACTCCATGCATAGGAATACACGGACCTTTCTTTAAAGCACAGGACATAGCTGCACTCCATAGATTTTGGCACGCGAAGCTAACGCTGAAGATCACAGTTTATTATTTTGTATCATTCTTGAGCTATAGTTTTCTCTTAATAGAAAGGGCCATAATTATTTTAAAAATGGCAACTCCATGCATAGGAATACATGGATCTTTCTTTAAAGCACAGGACATAGTTTCACTCCATAGATTTTGGCACGCGAAGCTAACGTTGAAGATCACATTTTGTACCATTCTTGAGCTATAGTTTTATCTTAATAGAAGGAGCTATAATTATTTTATAAATGGCAACTTCATGCATAGGAATATACCGACCTTTCTTTAAAGCACAGGACATAGTTTCACTCCATAGATTTTGGCACGCGAAGCTAACGCTGAAGATCACATTTTGTATCATTCTTGAGCTATAGTTTTATCTTAATAGAAGGAGCTATAATTATTTTATAAATGGCAACTTCATGCATAGGAATATACCGACCTTTCTTTAAAGCACAGGACATAGCTTCACTCCATAGATTTTGGCACACGAAGCTAACGCTGAAGATCATAGCTGATTATTTAGTATCATTTTTGAGCTATAATTTTCTCTTAATGGAAGTGAATTTTATTAAAAAAAAGTACCTACTCTTAAAAACTCAAAGCTAACTGCTATGATTCTCGAGCCGTAGGGTTTTTTGTAGCGGGAGATCTATGTGTGAAAGTACATGGAATTTAATTAAAGTAATTAAGCTTGGCATAGCTTCATTACTTAGATCTAGACACGACGAAGCTAACTGCGAAGACCACAGCTAGCTCTCTCCTACCGTTTTTGAGCTGTAGATTTTTGACAGGAAATCCATCCGAAGTAAAAATTGCAAATCAGCTCTAGCTTCATGCTACATACAGATCTAAGTTGGTGAAGCTAAAACTAAAAACCACAACTTACTACGTATTTCCAAATTCTGGAGCTGCAATTTTTTTTTTTTCACAAGAAATTTATGTTATGGAATTTCATTAATAAATTTGAAAAATCGAGGCATAGGTTCATTGTACCGATCTGAACACGGCGAAGATCACAACTTACACTGTTTCCTAATTTTCGAGCTATAGATTCTTTTGATAGTACATTCATGTATGGAAAACACATGAAATTTAATGAAAGTTAACAAAGTTGAGAAATTAATCCACAACTTCATTGTAAGCACAGATCTGAGTATGGCGAAGCTAACGCTGGAGGTGGTAACTTTCCCTAGTCTTCTTGCTTGATTTTTTTGACAGGAAATTCTTGTATGCAAAGTACATGAAATTTTACCAAAGCTAACAAATTTGAAAAATTTAGAGCTTAGCTTCACTACGTAGATCTGTGCACAGAAAAGCTAACGGCAAATTTGCGTACGAGAATTTCTTTGAAAGAAGTAATTTAGAAAGACCCAGGACATAGCTTTATTGCTTAGATTCATACAATCATTAAGTGTCGAAAAGATATGATAAGAAATCGTAGGAAATTTTTGAGCTGTAGATTTTTGTGACAGTAAATCCATCCGAAGTAAAAACTGCAGGTCATCTCTAGCTTCGTACTACAAATCGGAGTCGGTGAAGCTAAAGCTAAAAACCGCAACTTACTACATATTTCCATGTTCTCGAGCTGCAATTTTTTTTTCACAAGTAATTAAGAGATTGCGAAGTGCATGGAACTTCATTTAAGTAAATAAATTTGAAAAATCGAGGCATAGCTTCATTGTACCGATCTGAGCATGGCGAAGTTAACGCTGAAGACATCACAACTTATTGTTCCCTAATTCTCGAGCTATAGTTTTTTTTTTTACAGAATTTTCGTGTATGGGAAACACATGGAATTTCATTAAAGTCACAAAATTAGGGCGTAGCTTCGTTAGATGTATAGATCTGAGCATGGTGAAGCTAACGCTGAAGGCCGTAACTTTTCCTAGTTTTCTTGCTTGATTTTTTTTGATAGGAAATTCTTGTATGCAAAGTACATAAAATTTTACCAAAGCTAAGAAGTTTGAAAAACTTAGAGCTTAGCTTCACTACATAGATCTGTGCACAGCAAAGACCCAACTTGTGATAGCAAATTTGTGCATGAGTATTTCTTTAAAAGAAGTAAGGACATAGCTTCATTGCTTGGATTCATACGATCATTAAGTGTCGATAAGATATGACAAGAAATTCCTATGCTATATGGGTTTTTGTTGAACTAAATAAAATGTACATTCACAAAAAAGGATAATAATTAAGATAATTATTTTAATTTGATATTTTTTATAATTAAACACTAAATAATTTCTTACTGTTTTTATTTGGTTTTCTCGTGTTTTTTGTTTATAATAAATCATGAGACTTGTACAACTGTTTAAAAAATTGCGACTTCGCATTTTGACTAACATCCTCGGTTTACTGTGCAATATCTATAATCAAAACAGAAATAATAAAAAAATGTATATAAATTATCTGATGCAACTTACGACACATTAATAAAAAAATCGGTCGAAATTTATGTGGCGTGTAACTGCTCCTACAAAGAGAGATAAAGAGAATGAAGAATTAAGTCAAGTAGGTCACTAAACAAAGACATATATTACAGAACACTGGTGTTACGATCGGGCGACAGGCTAGTGATAAAATACGGCCCAAGACAAACTACTACCGTTTTGCAGAATCGCTGTTTTCCTTTTTGCCTTCCCACACGTTTTCTCTGTCCACGCAGGCCGAACTAGCTTCAAAGCTTTAGTTCGATCGGCCTATTTCAGCCGTTCTAATTTAATTATTAATTGAATAACGTCTAACTTTAGAACGGTCTACAACCTAGGGCGGCATTTTCAAGAAGCATACATAATTGAATTCGATCGGAAATGACGTCAGTGTAACTAGAGGTGAAATTACTAATTAATTAAGGAGACATTCACTATTGTCCTATTTAAAAAAAAATGAACGTGTGGAGGAAATGCTGTTTCTCACGTAGGATTTCATATTTTCCACCACGGTCTCAAAAGGAAAACACAGAATTCTTGAAATAAACTGAACGGATTTAAAAATATAACATTTTTATCAATAGAATGACCTATATGTTGCTGTGGTTTTTATCTCTCTGCTTCGCCTTGAACTAAAAACAGAAACATTTGTCGCCCAGTAAATAATTTCGCACAATAAATCCGACCGAAACCGGCGATTTATTTCCAGCACAAAACCAAACAATTTACCTTTCCGAACAGTCCATGGCGGGCGGCTTTACTTGTTTGTTAAAACCGCGCAAAAAAGTTGTTAATTTGGCGGGCAACGACGAACACACAGACGACACGGTTCATTTCGATGAGGGTCGTGAAGAGGCCGTGGTTCTTCAACCTCGGGATCGGCTTCGCCAAGCAGATGTACTTCGAGAACATTTCCAATCAATGTTGCGTTGCGATCGAAATTTCATCACTAGTCATTTTCGGCCGATAGGCCAAGCTCAGGTTGTAAGTGGAATCGCGCCCAAATCGTTCGTGATGCAAGCAAATGGTTATGCAAGTGTAGATGGACGTTGGCCAAAATTTGTCGTAAGCGCCAACACAACTCGGCGGAAAAACCTTTTTAAACAAGGAGATCACCAAAACATATAAACTAATCGGAAGAAAAGAAAAAGAAATTATCTAAGGTATCCAGGTTGTTTCTATCAAACTGTAACATTATTTTTCTGTTAATTTTTTTATTTTCAAACATTTCCTGTGGAAATCGGTAGAGCATCAATTAGATTATTTAGCAATTTATGTAAGAAGCATTGTCCAGCTTGAAACCGTCTAGAATAGAGAGATACATATGTCGTTATACCTCATAAGTAACTCATGATAGGATATGTTGCGTGGATATATTTTGCAATCCATGAGATATTTTAATTTTAGATACTTAAACTGGACTCGTTATCAAAGATAATTCCAAGGTCTGTTGTTACATTAAGACGCTCCAATTTCTTGTCCTTCATTACATAATTATATTTTATGATATTGTTAGTACGATTATAAGTCATGCATTTACATTTGCTAATGTTAAAGAATAATTTGCTTTCTGTGGACCATTTCCACAGTTTATCAATATCACTTTGAACCTTTTGACAGTCCTCCAGCGATTTTATGTCAGAGAAAATTTTACAAAAGCTTATTTGACTGACTATGTCATTAATAAAAAGAATAAATAGCAAGGGGCCTAAATTACTTCACCTGACGTTGGATAAAATGGTTTTGAAGAGTAGCCATTGATTGAGACGGATATTCAAGACAGCGTTAACTATAAAAGCACATAACTTTTTATGCAAATGTTGCACAAACGAATTACATCCAAAATATGAAAGAGAACATTCAAATCTATCGATTTATTATGCTATCTCTGAGTTAGGATGGCTCATCGATTTTATTGACTGACTATTGATTGTATTTAGGTATTCTCGGGGTTTACGTATTTAATGCAAAAAGAACTATTAGCGACGGCCCAAAACTTAGAAACATCATAAATCGATAAATTTGTATATGTTCTTTCATATCTTGCAAGAATTTCGTTTGGGCAACTTTTGTACAAAAAGTTTGTATTTAAGCAGAAGGGGTTTATACAACTTCACTAATAACTAAGCTTAAATAACATTGCTTAAGTTGTTAGTTGTTAGTTTTAATGCTTAACTGTTTTAACTCTTAGTTAGCTGTATAAGCCCACCTTAAAAAATCAAGGAATTAACCAAGAACTTATATACTTTTTTAAAATTAATTTCTGCAGATTTATTATTATCGGCCCGATTAATTTGAGGATTCAGTTGCCTAACAGATGGCTCTGTTGATTTTTCATCGGGATTAAAAATTTATATTGGAAGATATCTGAAACTTCCCAAATTTCTAAAGAAAAAACATTGCTTTTAACTCTGAACTGGCCTTCCCTGTTTTTATGAATTATTTAATAAAAAAAGAAAACGAAACGAAAGGGTATTACATTAGTTGTCTGATAGATGGTGCTGTGCTGCGCTCATGTAACGCATAAAACAATTGAAACCCCGGAAAAGAGAGAAAGGTTTCCTTGTTCATTCGAGTTTGGACTCGACAGAGTTCACTTTTAGTAAACGATTACGTTGCGGTGCAGGATCTTTCGGAATTTTGTTTGTGTAGTCTGAACGTAATAAAGTAATAAAATCATAAATTAACGGGTGATGAGTATCGGCCTGTTTTTTTTTCCAATAATGCTTTTAGTGTGACCTCTATTGAATTAAATATAATCCAATTTTTTACTTATTGTTAGGTTTGATTCATGATTACCGTTTTAATTTAATTCCTTAAATTAATTAACTAAGAAATTTATTTTGTGCTTTCTATTGTACTTAAATACTAATAAGAAATTAGAATGTGAATGTTTCATCATTAATTTTTTATTGCTTATGTATCACCAACTGCTAATCTCCGTATTCTTTCGTACGAAAGTCATGAGCGACATGCTTCGGCGATTATTGTTTTATTTTATTTATTGCACGTAATACTAAACTTCGCTCAGTTCAGGGGGCACTTAAATCACATCCAGTGCTTCTCAAACGTTTTTTTGTAAAAAGTAAACGTAAATTTTTCCGGACTTATTACTGCCCTTTGCCCCCGAAACGTACGTCATAACTTTGCTCCTAAACTTTTATTTGATACCAAATTTTATGTCAAATTAAAAAAATTAAAGGTTGAATTTTAACGGACATATTTAATCTGTCAGAATAAGAGTTGAAGATGGGGTTGGATTATACACTAAGATTTTGATTCAGTCAGATTCGTATTGTAACGATTTTACTGGTTCTATTAATTTTTATTTTAAAATAAAACACGAAATAGTTAATAAATTTATTTAAAAGCAAACTAATTAACACTAAATTAAACACTAAATAATTTACAAGCTTATACCTAATTTATTTTAACAGCCGAGCGAAAGTTTAAGGCGGACTTTAATGCCGAACTGTCTAACGCTGAATTCTTGCCGAACTGTGTCCCACTCCCGGCCGCGTGCATTTATAAGCCGAGCCTGTTGTTCTCGCAGTTTCTAGAGTGCGACAGACTGTCTGGTCTAGTATATTCTGCCGCAAGCATTCTCTCGGCTGTCGCCTAAGGTGCGTCGGCTAGACGGCTGTGACGCAAGAGACAGTCTGACGCCGGCTGGTGTCGACGAATCATTACAGTATTTACAATCAGAATCTTAATTGGGATCAGATTAAAAATCGTAAGCTCAGTGTTCGAATCAAATCAGGAATCAGAACCAAAGTCAGAATAAAGCGAAATCAACTGAATTAATTCAAGATTCGGAAGCAGGATCATAATCAGAATCTGAACCAGCCGTAGATTCAGAGTAAGAATCAGAATCGGTCAGATTAAGAGTTATAAACGGAGCCCAAGTTCAGATTCATATTCAGAATTAAAGTCGCAATCAGAATCAAAATAGCAAGGAATCAGAATAATTGGGTTAGGAACTGGAATCGAAATCAAAATCAGAATAGAATCAGAGCCAAGATTTGCTTTAGATCCAAAGTCAGATTCGGAATAATAATCATAATTAGCATCAGAATTGGTAATCGAAAGCAGGATTATAATCAGCTTTAGAATCAAATTAAATTTAGAGTAATAATAATCAGAATAAGAGTACGAGTCGAAGTAGGACTCGGATTTAGATTCACAGTCAGATTCATATTTAGAATTAGAATCGGCATCAGAATCAATCGTAGACAATTCAAAGTCGGATAAAGAATCGAAATCAGAATCTCTGATAAGGAACAGAAATCAGAATAGAATAGGAATCAAAAGCAGAACTAGAATTAGGATTTTGAATCAGAATCAGAATAATCGAATCAGAATCGGAATAAGAGTTAGAAACACAATCGAAGTACGACGTATGCAATCGCTATCAAAATCGAAATACTTAGAATCAGAATCTGAGTCAAGACTAGTTTTATATTTAAAATCAGAGAAAAAGAGATACGAACAGACTCACATTCAGAGTTTCTTAAATGCGTAACTATTTTCAATCGATAATTAATCAACAAAATCAACTTATAAATAGCATAAATCAATAGATTTGAATGTTCTGTTTCATATTCTCCAACAAATTTGTTTGTGCAGCATTTGCATAAAAAGTTATGTGCATTTATATTTAATGCTGTCTTGAATGACGTATGGTGCCAAAGTTTTCGGAAAATCTTTAGATGGCTTGTTTTATACTAAACGGCATTCAATCAGCAAATTGTCTTATAAACTAAATATTCGTAAAGGAATTTACAATCTAGTTGGGCAAATGTCCATGCTTGATCTTGTTGTAATTTATCGAGAACAAAATGTTTCTCAATTAAGAATTTATCAGACCATAAAGGAATGTGAAGAGTTTATTTTCCCAAAAATGGTTGACCAAAAATTTTGAGCCACGTGAGGGAACAAAGACAGATTGAAGCCGTTAAAGACAGAGTTGGAGTTTGACAGAGACAATTAGCTCGAAGATTCGGTAGATAATGAGAATTATTTCACCTTTTTACATTCAGAGTTGAATGTAAACGATGGTTTTTTTTTACCGACGAGAGAGTTAACAACGATAATTAATCAATAAAATCCATCGGCCATAACTCAGAAATAACATAAATCCATAGATTTGAATGTTCTCTTTCGTATTTTGCCAGAATTTTGTTTATGCAACATTTGTACAAAAAGTTATGTGCTATTGTATTTGGCGTCTTTTAAGTACGTGACATTAACTATTTTCAATCGATCAGTAATCAATACAATCGATCGGCCAAAACTTACTGGCGGCATCTTTGGATATATTTGATCATTTGCTATCCGATTACGTGAAAGTTTTCGTCGTAAATTGTTTCTTTAAAAAGTTATTTTTATAATTAGATACTGGGCATTAATTACTGCCAATAATTTGGATTTGGTTTTTTTCTCAATTGTGATACATCAGAGACAAACTATAGTTAATGATCTTCACAATGCTGTTAAAATTATAGTTCTGTGATAATAATTAGAACGGCTTTGGCAGCCAATTTAAATTTAGAAATTTTGTTGCCTGAAGTTGCTAACTTCTCACCGGTCATATTTGCATGTTTATTTCTGGTTATCCAATTACTTTTTCATTAACGTTTTTTATAATTTCCTCTTTTTTAGTTCTTGTTAATTTTTTCTTCGTTATTCTATCAGGAAACAAAAGAAAACCGTAAATGTAAAAGGTACAATGAAACATTCAAAATACTAAGAATTAGACAAAAATGAAAGAAAATCGGAATGTTTACAAACGAGAAAATTAAAAAAAAATACGCCAGAAATCAGTGCAATAAGAAAATTAATTATTAATTCGAGAACTGAACAGAAAAGAGAAGAACGAAGATTCTCATCCGGTGAAGGAGAAAGATTAAAATAAGAAATACCAAAAAATAATTTCAAATCTCGCGCCGAAATTTGTAGTCTGATAAATTATGCTTTTTTAGCGTCCATTTAAAATCGTATAAACATGGACAGACTCCGTAGTAATTTAAGTTCATTTTAATTGAAATTTAGAAAGTTATTTACATAAGAAGAAATAAAACTCAGCTAAACAATAACGAAACTTAAACAAATCACAACAAATTTCAAAGGAATAATAATGAGACACAGAATTAGATTAACAAAAAACGAGCGACGGAAAATAATCGAAAATCAATGAAATAACGAAAACCTATGGAAAAGAAACAAAAGAGAGCTAGAAGAAACAATGTCAAAAACGAAGAATTTTTTTCAAAATTCCACCTTTTCTGAAATGTTCTCGTCCCCATTCAGTTCTGAGCTAAGCCAAGAGATGGCGTTGTGACACTCTTTCCGACATTTCGACTTTTCGTTGATCTCTTCATCATCTCTGGTAGAAATGGTGGCACCTTTTCTAAACATTTTTAAAAACGATTTTCCGCAATATTTTAAATTGCGAGGAATTACGCTTTCGCAACCGCCAAACTAAGCCAAGAGGTGGCGCTGTAACACGTTCATCTCTAAGGTTACTGTATCGAGAAGGTAGCGCCAACTATCTATCTCTTTTAATTTGGGGTTTATCAAATTCATTCATAAACTCCTTAGCAACAGTAACTTGTTATGTATCTATCCTTCTTCTTTTTTAAGGTTTTTAATTTGGGGACGAAGCCGCGGAAATGAATGGCGGTACCTTCTAAATACAGTAACTTTACTCATCTCAGCGTTTTCAACAAAACTTTTGATTTTCGTTCACCATATCGAATATTCTTTCCAAAATAAAAAAAATTATTTTCCCGCAATATTTTTCGAATTTCGTCAGTTCCAAGCTAAGATAGGAGATGGCGCCTGAAACGCTCATTGTTTCGCGCTTCGTTCTTTTGTTCCGCAAATTCGAAGCTAAGCCTTCGGCTTATCTTCATCTCAACATTTCGTCTCGAATATTTTTTCCGAAACTAAAACAAATATATTTTCCGCACTATGCACCTTTGAATGGCGAGGAATACGCTTTCGCTAATTCCGAACTAAGCCAAGAGATGACGCTATTGTAATAATCATCCTAACATTTCCACTAAAATTTTCCATTCTTTATCATCTCCGAATGACGTTTTTTAATTTATTATTTTTTATTATTTTCCTCAATACCACTAATAAACTGCGAGGAATACGCTCCCGCTAATTCCAAGTTGAACCAAGAGATGGCGCCGCGAAACGATCAACATTTTTACTAAAACTTTTCATTTTCGTTCTTCACCTTTGGTCTTTTTTTTACGTGGTGAAATTTGAATGTTTCCAGGATACCCCCCTCCCCCCAATTGGTGAAAACCGCATACTTAACTCATATTAAATTCATTGGATTTGATAATTATCAATCATTATCCCTTCTTGGGTCCTCACAGCTGGCTTAGTTCCTACATCTAAAATTTACACGTGAACGCATGAATACTTCATCACAAGGTGATGTGAAAATTGGAGTACGTGTCCAATCGATAACAGTCAAGCCGTGTCCAACGGTTTCAACGAGAGATATTATGTGTCCCTTGCACACTCCGGCTTTTTTTATTTTACTTTTTTATTCCGGTGAGACTGAAAATAGCGCGTAACTGAATGGGGTGCGTGAACGTAGCTCCCGAAATAGCTCCGTGAATAATTTTAAAGTCCGATTTGCGCACCCGATTTAAAATAACTGTAAAATCCTGAAAATATTCGCAGACACGTCTGCGGGTCAGTGTTTTTCGCAAATTTTCGATGCCTAATAATAAATGAATAATCAAACAAGTGTGATGTGATAATAACGTGAAAAAAAATAAGCTTTTACTCGCAGAGATTACCGCCCACTAATCTTGTTAATGCGACCTCGAACTTTTTTTTGCATTACGAGGTATTTATACTTTTTTATTTTGGGGGGGCAAACGATTTAGAATGATTCTGAACTTTAAAAAATTATAGAACTGGATATGGAGGATTAATTAACAACTTATTGTGGTATTTTAAATTATTCCAATTGTTTCAAAAAAAAATAATAAAAATAACTATTGTCGAAATGTTACGAAATTAAATTATTATAAAGATAAAAAGGTTTAAATTCCTCAACTAAGGCCCAGTTTTACAATCGTCGTGGAATAAGGACGGAATAACTGTTCGCCGAATATCCTTCAGTGTTCCTCCATATCTACGTCACACCTACATTATTCTAAGAATAATGCTTATCCAACGATTGCAAAGCAGGCCTTAATGTGATAAAAGCTCAGATTGCTTATTTGATTATTAAATAGTAATACTTTATTATACAGGGTGGCCGAAGTTTGTTGCACTACCTTAGATTTCTTCTTTAAATACATATAACACTCATTTGCTTTTCTCTGTATTTCGTTGTTGTCCATTAAATGATGTTCGACAAGTATTCATAAAGTGTATTTGTGGCAATTAAAGTTCCTTCCCCTTACAACATAGAATACCAGATGAACCGGAAGTGGTACCTAATATATGTATTAATTTTTAGCTTTCATATTCGATTACCCTCATGTATTAAGTTGCATGCAAATCAAAAAATATTGTACAGTGGTGAGATAAGTATTTTTAGATGATTTACACCAACGCATACTGTCGGTGTTTACTTCGACGACGAGGCGAGGGTGAGGATTCCCTTCCTGCGTAGGTAACATAAACAGCACATGCAACAAAACCAAACTTACATTAGTTCGGTATACGTCCAGCCCGTTAACAAGAAGGGTACCATGCAAATTCAAACGTCTGTCCACTCATTAATATACCCACAATTACTACAATTATTTATCACAATTAATATCAGCCGCTGCGACATCCAAGAGGTCACCGTCGTTCGTTCACACAGCAATTATAAAACGCTCACTTCTGTGAGTAAGTCCATTAATTGTAGTTTCAAGTGTTTCAACTCAAATGAGAAAGACTCCACCGGCAAACTGCAACAGTTGTGGCTGATCGTACCACTTGGTATTTACAAAGTCACCTCATGTGATGGTTCTTCGCAACGTACCGCACATTCCGGGCTAAATTATCTAGTCTGCAACATGTTTTAAATAGCGCACGATGGTGAATGGTTTTATTTTAGGTGGTGCACTGTGTCACGACAAAGCAAACGGACACATATAGATCATCCGGGCAACCCCGACATTGTTACTGTTGCCATTGGACGCATCTGTTGAAAGGGAGGGTTGCTACCCCATCGAACGGTCGATATTCGAACTAACGCGTTTCAGTTACCCCCTTCTTTTTTCAGCCACCGGAAAAATCGTTTGTTTTACTGCTCATTATCATATACTTCCTTTTGTTCCATCGTACCTTCATTGGTATTTAAGTTTGACCTATTTTTTTTCATTATTTCTTTTCTATTGCAAAGGAATTCTGGTAAATAATACATTTTGGATCAATACTAAGTATATTGGGAAAAAAAGTGTAAACAAGTGCGTATCAGTAAAAAAAGTTATACCCTCTGATATTTGGGGATGTGGAATTATCAATTGTTTAATGAGTACCTACGTAAATCACTGAATCGTATAGTTTAGATAATCAAAAACTATGGATGATGACATATAAAACCTTATAAAAGTAATATTCGCATTTAATTGACCATTAAAGGCCCAGTTGCATAAAACATAGTTAACCACTGGATCAAGTTAATTGTGTGGTTAAGCAATATCATTAGTGGAAATTTAAACTTTCCTCCAATCACACATAATTAACTTGACCGAGTGGTTAACTATGTTTTATGAAACTGGGCCTAAATGTTTGAACATTATCCAATTGTTTAGATCTTTACATATATGTACCTTGAAAGCAATCTATTAAGATACAATTGAAACAAAAAGCTGTTGCTGGATGGCAGTGCATATCTTAAATTTTTCTTTTTTTTTTTCATTTGAAGGTACTGTTTTGGTTGCCGTTTGAAAAAGTTCTAACACCGGTGAGAAGTTAGCAACGAACCTCCAGCAACAAAATTTTAAAATTTAAATTGGCTGCCAAAGTCGTCCTACTTATCAAAGAACTATAATTTTAACAGCATTGTGAAGATCATTAACTACAGGGATATTCACATAAACCGTTCGTTAAAAGTTTTCAAGGTTGCAGTTCACGTAGATATTTGAAATTTAAGGAGCAAGGGTTTTCCGTGGAGATCTCTTTAAATAAAATAAAATTGCCTTTGTATCACTTCCGGTTGTACCGGAAGTCGCTATCAACTCGCTTATTTTAAATGGAATGCTATATTTTTTATCACGTTTTTGAATTCTACATGTAAAAATATGTTAAATTGCAATACATTTCCCTATCTCTAAAATGCATCATTTTTGAGATATTTTGAATTTTCTTAGAAATTTGGATTCTGCAATCTGATTTTCAAAAAATTATAACACAGCTGTTATTGAAGCCATTTTATTTGTAATAGGTAATATTGTATTTGAAGCTTTAAGGTTCTTAAAAATTCCATCAGCATAATCTATTAAGCTACAGGGTGTCTAAAACGCACCGCTCCACTCGAAGATATTCAAACACAGAAAAATACTTTTTTTCAAATGGAATGACCAATATTTTAATGCACCATTGTATGTGGAATCAAATGCTGCGTCGAACTGTACTAGCATTCCCTATACCTAACTTTAACAGTTTTTGAGTTATGAAACATTTTCGATTAATTCAAAGAAAATTACAATTTTAATAGGTCAAATATTTTTAATTTTATTAAGATAGCATGGAAATTATAACAACGATTACTGTTACTACAAATTTTGTAGTCAACCAAAGAAAATAGAATTTGGCAAGTGGAAATTCACAAATTTTAATAGTTCTTTAATCATCCTTCTCTTAGGACGCTTGTGATCTTATAAAACGAAAAAGTATGAATTTCATTACTTTAAATTGAAGAATAAAATAGCTGCTAGTTTGCAATTCTCTGGATTAGCGTGAAAGTATTTTAAAACCATTGTCTAATTATCTTCGTTATTTGTTACTGATCTTCGTACATTTTATTTTTCCAAATTGTATAAAGTTAGGTTCAAACTTTCCAAACTGTGTTTTATTCATAGGAGACAAGAGCGGTACATTTGATTGAACACACATTCTCTGCTCCGAACAGTTTTAGATCATTCTTCATGAATTTAAAAATAGATTTAAAATATCAGCGTTTGAGTAATTTTGATTTTGATTCTAAAATTTTTTTTGCTTTTGCTTAAAATTTGTAGTAACAGGAAACGTTAAATGCAATTGTTTGTTGTTTTCATAACTATATCAACAAAATTAGAAATATTTAACCTAATAAACGTCAATTTTTATGTATTAAACCAGAAATATCTTATAACTGAAAAACTGTTAAAGTTAGGTATAGGGAATGCTAGTACAGTTCGACGCAGCATTTGATTCCACATACTATGGTGCATTAAAATATCGGTCATTCCATTTGAAAAAAAGTATTTTTCTGTGTTTGAATATCTTCGAGTGGAGCGGTGCGTTTTAGACATCCTGTAGCTTAATAGATTATGCTGATGGAATTTTTAAGAACCTTAAAGCTTCAAATACAATATTAGCTATTACAAATAAAATTGCTTCAATAACAACTGTGTTATAATTTTTTGAAAATCAGATTGCAGAATCCAAATTTCTAAGAAAATTCAAAATATCTCAAAAATGATTCATTTTAGAGATAGGGAAATGTATTGCAATTTGACATATTTTTACATGTAGAATTCAAAAACGTGATAAAAAATATAGCATTCCATTTAAAATAAGCGAGTTGATAGCGAACCGGAAGTGATACAAAGGCAATTTTATTTTATTTAAAGAGATCTCCACGGAAAACCCTTGCTCCTTAAATTTCAAATATCTACGTGAACTGCAATCTTGAAAACTTTTAACGAACGGTTTATGTGAATATCCCTGTATAGTTTGTCTCTGATGTATCACAATTGAGAAAAAAAACCAAATCCAAATTATTGGCAGTTAATGCAATTAATGCCCAGTATCTAATTATATAAATATTTTTTTAAAGAAACTATTTACGATGAAAACTTGCAGGTAATCGTGTAGCAAGTGATCAAATATATCGAAAGATGCCACCAGTAAGTTTTGGCCGATCGATTTTATTGATTACTAATCGACTGAAAATAGTTAATGTCATGCACTTAAAAGATGTCAAATACAATAGCACATAACTTTTTGTACAAATGTTGCACAAACGAAATTCTAGCAAAATATGAAAGAGAACATTCAAATCTATCGATTTATGCTATTTCTGAGTTTTGGCCGATCGATTTTATTGACTAATTATCGATTGAAAAACGGGCGCTCCCGTAACTTCAGATATTCAAGACAGCGTTAACTATTAATGCACATAACTTTTTATGCAAATGTTGCGCAAACGAATTTCTTTGAAAATATAAAAGAGCACCTTCAAGTCTATCGATTTATGCTATCTCCGAGTCTTGGTCCATCAATTTTATTGACTGATTATTGATTATGTTTAGGCATTCTCGGGGTATACGTATTTGGCATTTTCGAGGTATTTACTGCAAAAAAAAACTATTAGCGATGGGCTAAAACTTAAAAACATCATAAATCGATAAATTTGTATATGCTCTTTCATATTTTGCAAGAAATTCGTTTCTGCAACTTTTGTACAAAAAGTTATGTGCTTTTATATTTGGCGTTTCTTAAGTGCGTGGAATTAACTATTTTCAATCAATCAGTAATCAATAAAATCAATTGGCCAAAACTCAGAAATAGTATAAATCGATAGATTTTAATGTTCTCTTTCATATTTTGCAAGAAATTCGGTTATGCAACATTTGCATAAAAAGTTATGTGCATTTATAGTTAACGTAGTCTTGAATATCTGAAGTCGTGGCAACGCCCGTTTTTAATCGATAATTAATCAATGAAATCGACCGGCCAAAGCTCAGAGATAGTATAAGTCGATAGGTTTGAAGATTTTGCAAGAAATTCGGTTGTGCAACATTTGCATAAAAAGTTATGTGCATTTATAGTCAACGCAGTCTTGAATATCTGAAGTCGTGGGAACGCCCGTTTCCAAAGGATAATTAATCAATAAAATCGATCGTCCAAAACTCAGAAATAGCATAAGTCGATAGATTTGAATGATCTCTTTCGTATTTTGTCCGAATTTCGTTTGTACAACATTTATACAAAAAGTTGTGTCCTCTTTTATTTGGCGTCTTTTAAGTGCGTGACATTAACTATTTTCAATCGATGAGTAATCAATAAAATCGCTCGGCCAAAACTTACTGGTTGCATCTTCCGTTGTATTTGATCATTTGCTATCCGATTATGTGAAAGTTTTCATCGTAAATAGTTTCTTTAAAAAGTTACTTTCATAATTAGATACCGGGAATTAATTACTGCCAATAATTTGGATTTCGTTTTTTTCTCAATTGTGATACATCAGGGACAAACTGTAGTTAAGGATCTTCACAATGCTGTTAAAATTATAGGTCTGTGATAATTGGGACGGCTCTGGCAGCGAATTTGAATTTTGAAATTTTGTTGCTGGAGGCTTCTTGCTAACTTCTCACCAGTTTCAATTAAATGTTTTTAAGTTTCCCCAAAAAACATGTTGTGTGTCGCTGACATCGCTGTAATTAAAAGTTCTTCAACGTTACTTTGATATTAATAATAAACAAGAAACTTGAAAAACTAAATCATTTTATTTTAATTTGTTATAAATCAATACAATGTGCCGTTAACTAAATAAGATATGAGAATAAAAGTTATTTTTTGCTGAGCACTACCTTTTTTTTTACAAATTTTTAATACCGAGTGATTTAACTTAAAAAAGAATTCTAAACGATTTTTTTCTCTTCCTGGTCGTTTTTGATTTCTTCTGCAGAGACTTCTTCCGCGCACTCGGTAGCATTTTGTTTCTTAAGATAATTTGGCAGCCAAAAACACGCGTAAATGAGCTTGAGCAAAACCCAAGCAGCGAAAGCTAAAGCCAAATACGAACATGAAGAGAATATCATTCTCAGTACATCGACCGACACTTTTTGGGGCCGCATTTCTCCTCTTCCTTTCGAAGAAAATTAATTGATTCCTGTAAATTAATTCTAAATAAATTACAATTTACGAAAGTAATAAAATACGTACGTGTGTTTGTATTCATAAACTTCATGAAATGCAAGAAATAATCGATATTTCCGGTCATGACAGTTTTACTTGTCCTTCTCACTTTCGAGGCACTCCGCGTCTCCTGGTGGTTCCTCCTTTTTTTCTTCGGCTTCCCTGCGCTCGTTCTCCGCAATGACTTTCTGGATGTGTTCCAGTTGCTTTTCGATGACTTCGCAGCTTCTTCGTATTTGTTCTCTGCCGCGCAGAACTTTTCGGACTAAATAATAAAAGACCGTGAACACAAAAATTAGCCACAAGCTGACGCCCAGTTTCTTGTACAATTGGCTGAAATATTGCGCCGCAAAATCCATCTCACTGTTGCTGGTTATTGCATGGTGGATGCACTTTATGAGGTCTCTCTGTGAACTGTTCTCGGCCCAGTTGTATGAGCGACGTGGCTTTTTATAAGTCAATATTTCATTAAAATTTATACGAGAGACTTTTCACCTAATCGCACGAAATAATTACTTATTTAAGGATGTAATTGAATGATTTTTAGAAAGATGGAAGGAACGTTATTTGGCACAAGTTTAAATTTTTAATCGTCCGACAAAAAACTGATTGCCCCAGTTTTATGTAACTAATAACCAATAATTTCACCATACTAGCATACATAATTATAGTTATTTTTCCTAAACATACGAGTTCAAAGTATGCTTTATACATCTCATTTATACAAGGTGATTTTAATAGTTGTGCGAATATTTGAACTTGTAACGGATAACGACAGAAACATTACCATTTGCTCAAAAGTTTTTTGAAGAACCAAAAACCTACATTTTTGCGTAAGCCTCTGCGGTTGCTCCAATATTGTGGGTTTTTTCCGGGGGGAATCCGCCACCGAGCAAAAATTAAACAATCGGTCATGCAGAAGTCGTGAGCGTCACCGCGAATTGGAAACCAAATGTCGATAAATTAAGAATTCATTCTAAAGCAGTGGCTCTCAAAGAAAACTTTTATTTTTCTCGAAAACCATAAACATTTGTATAGGGCAAGTTCGAGTATTTTGCATCCTTTTAATATGTACTGTCACTGTGTAAAATATTTACACAACTATTAAGTTCACCCTGTATATTTACATTGAGTTTAATTTAAATTGTGAAATAAATAAAGGCTACTTATTACTAAATTTTTAAAAATCATTACAAATTGCTTGATAAATTTCAACGAACAAAAAATTACTACATAAAAAGTTTAATAATTTTCTTACCCAAGGACGTTACACAGTATGTCCAAAATAACATTGCTCTTAGAGACACTGTATAGGCAGATAGATACGAGCTGTGTTCGTTTATTCAATTCCGTTCGCCCTATTTACTCCTTTCCTACTTTTGTCTCACTCTTACTTGTATTAAAACTTATTCGCTATCACTGTTTAGAGTACGAAAAGAGTAAATAGAGTGAACATAAACGAAAGCAGCTATAATAGAGGTATCAAAGCATGTGAATGAAATAAATAGGTCGTTTATAGATTCTGAATTAAGAAACAAGCTCGGTATAGAATATAGAATATATTTTATTTTGTGACTTTCAATGCTTTACCCCTCATTCTGTAACTCATAACGACATTGTTAAATAACGATAATCGCTAAGTGTCACATTTTGACCAATCAGTGCTTAGACACAGCACATTTATATAAGTTGATTGGTCAACATATGTAACTTAACGACTATCGGTATCAAATGATGTAGTTAAAATTTACAAAATAAGGGGGTTAGTAACAATTTTAAAAACAACTGTCACTAAAGCGTTAAACTAGTGTAACGGTATGTATACTAAATTATAAAACTTTAAAGTTTAAACTTTAAATTTGACTTAAATAATTCAGCTTTAGAATATAATCCAGCAAAGAAATAACAAGGTAAATGAAGCAGAAAATGTAGTTTATTTAAGATAATAAAAAAGTAGTTAGTAATAGAAACTAGGTACAGTAGTGGACAATAAAATTCCGGCAAGAATTTGACATATCATGCGTATTTATACAAATTTACCAAATTTGTGTAAATACGTAAATCAGGCTTTTATTGGGGTTGTGTTTCTGTTAAAATGCAAAAAAATACTTGAAATATCAAACATTATTTCACAGCAATTCCTATTTGTCCAAACTTCACCTAGCAATACTCTTACTTTTAAGCGGAACTAATGGCCGTATGCACCGAACGAAGTCACTTAGAATGTGACTTACACAATGTCATGAAACTTCAAACGTCACAATATAAACGTCACTCAAATTTAAGCTCGATTAAAGTGTTTGGTGTATATGGCCCTTAAATGAGGCATAAACTAGTCTAAAAACTCAACATTAAAATTGTTAAATTTTGCAATAAGTTAAAAAAAACTGAAAAATCCACCTAATATTATAAAAAAATCCGACTTATCGTGCCAGGTGCTAAAAGTCCCTCAAAGGAGCGATTATCCCTCCTATCTGGCAACACTGCAAACAAGAGATTGCTCTAGCGTCATCTACACAAATTTGTTTGAAGCTTCAAATTTTAGGCGGTGAATTCAAATTGCAAAAACAAAAATAAATAGAAAAATTATCTTTTACTGTTTTATTTGAAGCAGGGAAAATCACCGTAGAAATTGATTGTGTCATACAAGAATAAAAAAAGGAAAATTTTCTTCGTGCCAGATGCTAAAAATTCCTACAAGGAAGGATTCCAGATAACTACAAATAAGAGAGGTCTCTTATCTGGCAACACTGCAGACAAGAAACTGCTCTAGCGTCATCTATACAAATTTGTTTGAAGCTTGGAATTTTAGGCAGTAAATCCAAATTGTAAAAACAAAAATAAATATAAAAATTCATCTCTTATGCCCGCTTTAGACGGTCATATTTTTGTATCAAATTTATTACGAAGTGAGTGAGAAGTACAAATTCAACAAATCAACATTCACGGTGGTAGCTTATCTCTCTCACGTCGTAATAAATTTGATACAAAAATATGACCGTCTAAAACAGGCATAAGGATGTAATTTCAAAAAAATATATATACAGAGTGTTCATTATTGATTGAAAGGCGTTTGAATTTGGCGCGTTGTCGAATTAGTAATTTTCGTCTTGCAAGATTAGTATTCATACTGGATATGATGACTTCATGTTGAATTTCGTCAGTAGTGTGCGTGTGTTGTATTGTTTACATTTTGATTTCCTTATTTTATTATTATCGAGTTAGTATTAACGAAAAGGTTATTTTTATTACTACTTTTGCTGTGAGATATTTTTCATTGGTAAATGCAGCCATATATGACACGAACATGTGCCACCCATGGTAAAACAGAATAGTATGCAGTATCAACTTTTACAAATAATCTAATGGGCGGGAAATTCAAACTTCTTTCAATCATAATGAACCTTTGATTATATATATTACCATGGATACCGCAACAGCCTGGAAAGTATATTGCCCACATAGCAAAGACAACTTATTTGCTAGCTGTTTCTCTCAGTTGCATGCGATGAACATAAAGCTCAACAAATGACAGAGATCATCGATCACCGAACTACGTGACCGTACGTGGAATACTTAAGGATAGCGTTAATGCCAGTTCAGTATTGTAGAAGAAGATAAGTAGTAAAAAGTAGGTTGGGTATCCTGACAATAAAGTCTGAGTATGTTTCTTATGGAGTAAGTGTATCCATGTAATATATATAATCAAAGTAATGAACACTCTGTAATTTTACTGTCTTATTTTTAGCAAAGAAAATCACTGCAGACTTTGTCATCAAATAACAAAAAAAGGAAAATTTTTGTTAATGATGTTATAAATTTATTCTTCTATTAAATAAAACGTAGCTCGTTGCCTAAACATTTATTTGTCACCCTTTTCACACAACTCTCACGACGACTTCCATCTTAAGCACGCCATGCATACATCTCCACTTTTATTGTAACCAATCTTAACTAAGTACAAAACTAAAGTAGCGCTAATATTTGAACTAAATAAACTAGGCAATAAAAATTTATAATACTTTCATCGTGCCAGAGGCTAAAAATCCCTACAAGGAGGGATTAGCTCTTTTATCTGGCAACAGTGGCAACACTGCAGACAAGAAACTGTTCTAGCGTCATCTACACAAATTTGTTTGAAACTTGGAATTTTAGGCGGTAAATCCAAATTGAAAAAACAAAAGTAAATATAGAAATTCATCTCTTAGGATGTAATTTAAAAAAATACAATATAATATAATATAAAGTTGGTTCTTGTCCGATGAAATTTGTATCACAAAATCTTTTAACCGGACACTAAATCGCGCACAATACACTTAACGTTTCACCGTTAAGTGACAGCTTCGAACGACGGTGAAACTTTAAGTGTATTGTGCGCGATTTAGTGTCCGGTTAAAAGATTTTGTGATATAATACTATGTGTTTTTTTTAAATGCCATAAGGGGTGGCTGTGGAAAAGAAAATTCATGTCTTAGGTCCATTCATTTACTTTAAATTCTCAGTTTTGGCATGTGTTACATGTGTTTTAATTTTCATGGCCAACCTTTATGGCATTTTTAAAAAAATACACCGTATAATATAATATAATTTCAAAAAAATTGATCCAAGAATAAAAAAGGAAAACTTTCATCGTGTCAGATGCTAAAAATCCCTACAAGGAGAGATTACCTCTCCTGTCAGGCAACGCTGCAGAAAAAAATTAAAATTGTTGGAGATTTATTAAACACAACACAAACTATTAACCAGTGTTGCCACCCGTAGCGGAATTCCGCTACTGTAGCGGTTTTTTACCCCTTGTAGCGGCGTAGCGGCGGAAACACCATTTTTTCTTTAAAGTAGCGGAATCTGATTGGGAGACCACCATCGGTCTACTTTAATTTATATTAACCCTCTAAGAATTCAATTAAAAACAAAACATTTTGTAGTATGTATATAAAAATCGGATAAAGACTCCATTTATGTATGTTTATAGAATGCCAACAACGAACGATTGTTCTAATAAATTATAAAATAAAATTATTTCGTTTATGTCACTTCATTTCACGTTCAGTGTAGACCAAAAATCTATATTCTATATTCTATAAGTCGACGGAATAACGTAAAATAGAACTATCGAAAAATCGTATCAACGTCTTCAATGTACCACACTTTAAATCATAAATAGGAAACTAGAATTGTAGAACTTAATATACAGCAACTTGCATTGTGTTTACCATTACAGAAAACTCTTAGCGTAGCGGTTTTCTTTTAAATGTAGCGGAATTATCGGATTCATGTAGCGGCAGGATACGCTAGGCAGGTGGCAACACTGCTATTAACAGTAAAATGTGTATTAAACGGCCGAGTTACGGTAACACCATGGTAACACCACCGTAACACTTTAGGTGCATTCGGCTTCGAACTCTTTTAACTCCGAGTACTCCAAAATCGTTCGGGTAACTTGTTAGAGTTGAAATAGTTTATCTTTCTCCGTTCGGCTTTAGCATCTTGAAGTAGAAAGAGCTCACTCCTCAAGTCCTACCAAGGGATGTGTTGTTATTTAACTATCTGTTATTTTATAACAGTTATTTAATCGCAACAGTTGTTACCTGTTATCTGTTTTCAAAAATAACAGGTTAAAAATAACAGATTAAAAATTACGTGTTGCACCTCGCAGCAGTAACCACCTCGTATTGTGTCGATGTGTCGTCACTCCCCAGTCACCTTATAGCGTTTTTCACTGGGACTAAATTATGCACTGAGTGCGCACTCAGAATATCTCCGTCCCGTTTCATTATATGAGGTTAAAATAAGATGAGAATATTCTGAGTGCGCACTCAGTGCACAATTTAGTCCCAGTGAAAAACGCTATTAGTCTCACACACCGGTCTCACATCTCGTAACTATTTTGTGTTTGTGCTACTCTCCTGTAGAGTGAACTGTCAAGTTACAGGTGGTTGCGCTTTTTGCTACGAGAGATATGATTTCTGAAACTGTTATTTGTAACCTGTTAAAAATAACTGTTATTCGTAAATAACAGTAACAGGTTACACCTGTTATTTGGAAATAACTACTTTGCCCATTCCTAGTCCTTGGTTAAGAGAGCGTGCATGCGCATTGACCATCGAGCATTCCCGCCGTTCTCATTCGTTGGCCGTCGGGTTGATCGGTGATCCCCGCTAGTTTGTAACATATGATTTTTATAGGTTACGTGAATTTTGTAGTGAAAGTTTATCGCGAAATGTACATTAATTTGAAAAACTACACTCCTGTGAAAATTGCAAGATAATTCAGTATTGTTGCAGAATATACAGAGTAAGTTAAAATCACATGACTGATTTGACATTTCGCGTTCGGGATAAACTTTATAGAGCGCCCGTGGAGTACTCCTTCGTAGTTCCACTCCAACGCCACTCCTGTTTTTGAGTTTAAAGCCGAACGCACCTTTTGTCACTTTGTCTATGTACTAAATGTCAAAAATATTAAAGAAGCTTTACATTGTAGAAATGACGTGTCCGGATTTTATTGTTCGCTAATGTACCATCGTGATCAGAAAAAACGACTACACTCTAAATTTTAGTTAATTGAAGCATGCTTCAAAAAGAACTTCTGTCATTTTGACATTAGTATTATTTTGAGAAATTAAAAACCATTCTGAACGCAATAATTCAAACGCGATTGCAAGACGGAATCAATATTCGAGCAATTGCAACTGAATTAGCTGTTAGTATTACTAATCATAGATAATATTTATTTCTTTGGATGGATGAGATTTTATAGCTTGACAAATATACAGCTGAAATCAAAAAAATCGGGAAATGAAATTTTTCCAATTGTAAATTTGGTTGTACTTGTCAATTAATTGTCTACTTGACAATACATATCTTTCAGAAATATGTAACCTATTTATTTATAAACTGACACAGCGTCAAATAATTCTAACCTATTACTAATAAATCCATTTTCACACGATGAAAATATTGAAAAAAACATGTCCATTTTTTTGACATTTCCCGTTTTTATTGATTCCAGCTGTATGACAAACACTGTCAAACCTAATACATTTTTTTGAAAATGGAAGTGTCGATTTTCACTTCTCTGTGGTCGATTTTTATGATCACTCCGTTTTCTATAATTCATTTCTGAAATCAAAAGTTAAGTACACTATCTCTAGAGATGTAAAGTTGTATTATACGGGTTTTATACAAGAAATAAAATACATAAATACCGTATGTATTAAACTTATTTTATACCAATGTACATTAACGTGACGGTAACAAATGAGGTTATGAGTGATATTCATGCAAATTCTTTTTATTTATATTAGTATGTGTTTGTTTTTCATTAAATTTAATTAAATAAAGAATTATTATTTATTTTTCAAGAATGACTTGCTTCAGAACTTGGCAAACTTGGCATAAATTCTTATTACATACTTGTATCTTAAAATTTAGTTTCAAATAATTTTATTTTCCGCATTTTTTTGTTTTCAATTTTAGGATAGAATTCAATATCACAATAATTTTCTTCCTCTTGTTAATGTATGTGTTATTTCATTTTAAAAATTATTCTCTTTACAGTAGAAAGACAGAAATAGAAAAAGAAATCGCTTTTTCCAAGACCAGATTCCAAAACAGCAAGATTAGGTACCTACTTAAAATTTTGATTCTACAGAAATAATGAAGACGTTACATTAAATTATTTAATAAGAGTAACGGCCAGTATTATCAAGAAAAAGAATTTAGAATTTAATGTCCGTTTCATAACATAAGATATGTACAAATAAATATAAGCTGACTACAATAAATTACTTAATTATAATAAACAGTAAGCAATTTGGTGTAGTCAGCTGATAAACTAAGGTTAGGATAAAATACGGTATAATACGTGCATTATACAATGTATTATACAAAAATTTTAAAATACGGTATTTTTACATCTCTAATCTATACAGGCTGTTACAAATTCGAGGCTCATCGTTGGGATCTCGGAAACGGTAAGAGATACGACGTCGGTTAAATTGGGGCAAAGTTGCGTATTTTGGTGCTGAATAATAATCCGTTCCGAAAAATCTTCTACGATTTGTAGTTTTTGAAATATTTCCAAAAAACATGAAAACGTAATTTTTTTTTTATTTTTTCCTGAAGTTATTATTACAGGAATCATAACAAAATTAATACATTATATAAGCACTTTTTCAAGCTCTTTACGATGGTATCATTAGATTTTACTTAAAACGTTTCGTCTCGTTCTGACCATCATCAACTTCATTTTTTCTTATGGGCGCTACATTGGGTTTTAATACCATTGAATAGATCTATTTTTTCCGATGCTTTTCCATATATCACACGTCCCTATTAATAATTTGAAACAGCTGGAAATGCAAGAAATTGTTGAAAATAACAAAACAAAGAAAAATATGGTATGCAGTGAAAACAAACAAAAAACTTTCATGCACCTTCGGAGTTTTATTTCGTTTATCACAAAAGCTAATTTAGTAAAATTTTTAGATCTAAAAATGAATGTCGTGTATTCCAAGAATGGCGTAGATTTAAGAATTTATTGTGCTGTTAACAACAACAATTCAGTAATAACGAGCGAAGTTTACTTCCAACAATATCCAGAAAAACGACGATGAAACAGTAGTTAATTAGTTTCGTAATTAAATTATGTATACATTTTTATAATTAAAGCAAGAAAGTATCACCAAAAAATTGTCTTTAAAAAACACTCATTCTTGTAAATTTAAAAATTTATTGTTCTAACAACAACTATTTAGTAATAGCAAGAGAAATTTACTTCCAACAATACCTAGAAAGACGCCATTCGCATAAAACAATGTTTATTAAGTTAGATAGAAACATTGCACTTTATGGATCTTTTCATGAAACTCAAAGGACGTATTGACGTATTGAGATCGCCTTAATGATGTGGAGAATGAAGAATTATTAGAAGAGGTAATTAATAGTTATTTATAAAATGTATAAAATTATGATACTACGAGAAAGAATGTTTCCTCGAGCAGTAATATCTTTTAAGATACGAGTTTTCTAATGACATACTTAATTTAATTTGCTATTTTCTTGCTTTAATAATGAAAATGTATAATTTAATTACAAATCTAATCAACTATTGCTTTGTAGTTGTCTTTCTGGATATTGTTGGAAGTAAATTTCGCTCGTTATTACTGAATTGTTGTTGTTAACAGCACAATTAATTTTTAAATTTACGTCGTTGTTGGATTCATGACATTCATTTTTAGATCTAAAAATTTTACTAAAATCAGCTTTTGTGATAAACGAAATAAAACTTCGAAGATACATGTAAGCTTTTTTGTTTTTATCTTCACTGCATACCATATTTTTCCTTGTTTTGTTATTTTCAACAATTTCTTGCATTTGTAGCTGTTTCATTTTATTAAATAGGGATATGTGATATATGGAGAAGCATCAGAAAAAATAGATCTACTTAATGCTATTAAAATCCAATGTGGTGCCCATAAGAAAAAAGAAAGTTGATGATGGTCAGAAGGAGACGAAACGTTTTAAATAAAATCTAATGATATCATCGTAAAGAGCTCAAAAAAGTGCCTGTAGAATGTATTAATTTTGTTATGATCTCTGCAATAATAACTTCAGAAAAAAATAAAAAAGATAATTACGTTTTTTGATTTTTTGGAAATATTTCAAAAACTACAAATCGTAGAAGATTTTTCAGAACGGATTATTGTTCAGCACCAAAATACGCAACTTTGCCCTAATTTAACCGACTTCGTATCTCTTACCGTTTCCGAGATCCCAATGGTGAGCCTCGAATTTGTAACAGCCTGTATGTCTCCATTTGTATGAAAGAAACTGAAATAGTATCCGGGGGTGTAATTTCTGAACGCAACCTTATTGTGTATTAAAGCTTTATAAGCACAAGTTAATTTTAAGTTTCGCCTTACTCCTACAATTATAAATAAGAAAATAATTGTTGTCCTGTCATTGAATTAAAGATTTAACATAGATTAAAATTGACTTGTGAATATAAAGCCGGCCTTTAAAATTAAAAATCAGGAATTGAATTGAGGCGCCATCTGTTTACTGACGGACTGATTAAAGCGTGCTACCAAAATAATCAGTAATTTATTTAAATATAACAGAAATGAAATTTTCATGAATTTTAAACCATTAATGATTCTAATGACGCTCAAGTTTGACTTTTTTTAGATTTAGTTTATGCTAGACGTGTTACGTTTACGTCATCGTGAACTAGCACTAGGCCATATTTATTAATGAATGCAAATAATGTATTGTTTCACATGAATTAATTGAGGAAATCGCCTGGACTTTTGTTTAACCATTAAAATCGTGCGATTTTTCTATGTATATAGTAATCGAATTATGAAAGCTTCCCGTTCTCGAAGATTAAATTTACCGCGCGCGGGTAGGTGGCGACACGCTCTTGATTACATTCGATTCGCTATGTTGTTTTCGAGGTATCAACTGCAATAGAAAATTGAGCATCGGATAAAAATCGTCGTTGGAGCTCCTGCGGTGGGAAATACACGTGAAACAAATGAAAACCGGTAAAAATGGCTGATGAACAGGTGAATATAAATGTTGATGTGTCTGTCAACTTAATTGTATCAATTTGGAAACACTGGATTCCAATGCATTACTCTGCTCAATCCTGTGCCCTTTCTGCACTGTACTCGCCCCCCATAAACTAGAAACATCTCGTAGATTTTTCAGAACCTAATTTTTCAAATTTCTGGCCAAGATTGTATCGTCCCTAATCCCCGGTTTGTTGAGTGTACACCCCCCCGACTTAATGGATCTCTTTCTTTGGTTATACAGGAGATTCGACAATTGGAGTTGCTCTGTAAACAGCTATACGAATCTCAAGACAGCGCAGCCAGGGCAGATGCGGAGAAAGCGCTGGTTGTGTTCCAAGATGGCCCCGATGCTCTGACCAAGTGTCAAGTGCTCCTGGATCGAGGAGATTCCGGATATGCCCAGCTACTGGCGGCCACCACCCTCACGAAATTGGTCTCGCGTAGTGCACAAGGACTGAGCCTGCAGCAGAGGGTCGACATTAGGAATTACGTTTTAAATTACCTTGCGACGAGACCCAAGTTGCCCAATTTCGTGATTCAAGCCTTAGTAACTTTGTTCGCCAGAATTACTAAACTCGGGTGGTTCGATACTCATAAGGAAGATTTTGTGTTTAGGAATGTTGTGAATGATATTACGAAATTCTTGCAGGTAAAGTTTTATTCGCATTTTATAGATTTGTTGCGTACAGTTCGCTGAATTACTTTCAATTGCCTCACACATCACAGATAATGTGTCGTTAAAAATGTTAAATCGTTGATAGTGTTACATTTAAGATAAGAGATAATATTAGATGGGTGTTATTGTATGGGGGTTTTAAGTAGAGCTGTCTTAATTTAATGTTGGGAGCCCTGGTAGGTTTAATTTTGAAGATGAGACGCTAAATGCCCCTAGAAATCCTGTAACAAATGTTTAAGTTACGTGTGCAAGGCCCGTGTGACACCATGCAAGATTTGATAACATTTTTGTTACAAAGTGAGCGAGATGAGCTACCACAGTGAATTCTGATTGGTAGAATTGGCACTTCTCGCTCACTTCGTTAACAAAAATGTTATCAAATCTTGCATGGTGTCAGACGGGTCCAAATTACAAAAGGCCATTTGAAATTTGTCATAAAGTTTTAATTAGAAAAAATATGTATTTTGTTTTGAAACGTTTGAATGGGTAAAGTTTCAGGAGGCTACCTCCTTTAGGAGGAATTTTTTTTTATTTGATTATCTGAGAATATTTTTATCTTATTGTTATGTAACAATTTCGTAATAATTTTTTGTGGGCAGTTTAAAACTTAAAAGGTTGTGAGAAATTAAATGAGTTTAATTATATTTCTGAAACTTGAGTAAGAATAATGCAGAAAATTCAAAAGAAAATAAACATTTAAAACAATTGTAAATTCAAATTGAGACAAATCAAGACATGATCATTAAATGTTTGTCACTTGGGAGTAGCTAGCCACAGCTTCCAGTGGCGTTGATGTTTTGATTTTCTGTTCGACACATTCCTTGTTATATCAATATAATTTTGGGTACTTTTAAAGTCTTACTATGACAAACAAAGCATTGGTAAAAACAAAAACGGCCCTGACCTGCAGTTTATTGTAACAAGTCTTTTAAATTTTACTTTTGAATGTAACAACTAGCGACACACCTAATCGTTCAAAATTTCTTTCCACTTAAAACGATTTATTAAATATTTTTATGAAATCATAACATTAAAAGATGATTTGTTAACCATTTCTATCATTTAATTGAATTTTTAATTGTTTCAGTATATGAAACCTCCTGACTGCACTTTTTAATTAAAAATACTAGTCGTTATATCAATTTTCATTCTATCAGTCTTTTTATTTTATTCTTAAATCTTTCTTAACTATTTCTTAGTTTACCTGTTCTATTAATCTCCACATTCATTCCAAAAATAAATGGGGCAGTTTGCTTTTAAATGATGAATTAATTAGTCTAGAAGGATTTGAATTAAAACGATAGAACTTTTAGGGGTCAGTGGAACATTGTATGATAGGTGTTCAGCTATTATCACAGCTTACGTGCGAGATGAATCAAATATCGGAAGTAGAAGCGAATAGATCGTTAACGAAGCACCGTAAAATAGCATCTTCATTTCGCGATACGCAGCTGTTTGAAATATTCCGACTTTCATGTTCGTTACTGGGCACGGCCAGAGAGAACTGTAAAAACTTAAATTTCAACGATGAGAACCAGCACGGCTTGATGACACAGTTGTTGAGACTAGCTCAAAATTGCCTTACGTTCGATTTCATTGGCACTTCGACGGATGAGTCTTCGGATGATTTGTGCACCGTCCAGATCCCGACGAGTTGGAGGCCGGCGTTTCTGGACTTCACCACGTTGAAGTTGTTTTTCGACTTGTACCATTCCTTGCCCAACACGCTCTCATCCTTGGCGTTGTCATGCCTGGTTCAGATAGCTTCGGTGCGGAGGTCATTGTTTAGCAACACCGAGCGTGCTAAATTTTTAACGCATTTGGTGAACGGTGTGAAACACATACTGCAAAACCCCCAGGGGTTGAGCGATTCTGCAAATTATCATGAATTTTGTCGCCTGCTGGCTCGGTTGAAATCGAATTATCAGTTGGGAGAACTCGTCATGGTTGATAATTACCCCGAAGCAATACAACTCATAGCGAAATTCACAGTTCAAAGTCTACAGGTAAAAGTTAACTCTATGTCGTATGTAATTTGTGTAGGTAATTAAAAATAATTTCAGATGTGGCAATTCGCTCCGAACTCTGTACATTATTTATTAAGTTTGTGGCAACGCATGGTGGCTTCTGTCCCGTATGTTAAAGCCACTGAACCGCATTTGCTGGAGACGTACACCCCCGAAGTGACAAACGCATACATAACATCGAGACTAGAATCAGTGGCCGTAGTTGTAAGGGAGGGCCTCGAGGATCCCATTGACGATTTAGGAATGATCCAGCAACAATTAGAGCAATTATCTGTAATCGGCCGTTGTGAATATCAAAAAACCTGCACTCTCTTAGTGCAACTGTTCGATCAAGCTGCTAGAACTTATCAGGAATTACTTACGAATCCATCCCAACAAATAGAAATTACGATTCAAGAAGGTTAGTGCTTTAACACCTCGCTTTAGTATTAAAAATAATTGAATTCAATCAATAGCAAAGTCCCTGAAGCAGAATTTTAATATGGAACGTCTTGTAGAGTAGACAACTTTAAAAACTATCGAATAAGTAACGTCCTCGTGAAACATTTAAAAAATTTACAAGTGTTCTTACCGTTTCAGGTCGTTTAACTTGGCTGGTGTACATAATAGGTTCCGCAATCGGTGGTAGGGTTTCATTCAACAGTAACGAAGAGCACGATGCGATGGACGGGGAATTAGTTTGTCGGGTGTTGCAGCTCATGAACTTAACGGATTCACGACTGGCACAAGGTGGTTGTGAAAAATTGGAGCTGGCGATGCTCAGTTTCTTCGAACAATTTCGTAAAATATACGTCGGAGATCAAGTGCAGAAGAACTCGAAAGTGTACAGGAGATTATCGGAGGTGCTCGGACTAAACGATGAAGCGACTGTTTTAAGTGTCTTCATTAGAAAAATGTAAGCGTAGAATTCGAATGGCCGATTCAACGCTAATTTATCTGTTTCTTCAGAATTACGAATTTAAAATATTGGGCCCGCAGTGAACAAATAATTAGCAAGACGTTACAGTTACTGAACGATCTGTCTGTTGGATATAGTTGTGTTAGGAAATTAGTCAAATTAGAAGAAGTACAATTTATGTTGAACAATCACACCAGTGAACATTTTCCATTCCTCGGTAATGCAGTGGCGATTACAGAGATGCGTTGTCGCTCCATGTTTTACACATCGCTTGGCCGTTTGCTCATGGTCGATTTAGGAGAAGACGAAGATCGATTTCACACGTTCATGCTACCGCTGACAGGTTTCTCTTAGCATACGCTTTGATATTTAAATGTTGTTTGTCGCACTTGCAGCGTCCTTCGAAAACATCGGCACTCTTCTAAGTACAGCGGACAGTCCTTTATTTGCCACCGACGAAACAAAGAAAGCTCTGATCGGCCTGGCTAGAGATTTAAGGGGATTGGCGTTTGCATTTAACACGAAAACGTTGTACATGATGTTGTTCGATTGGATGTATCCTTTCGCGTACGATTTGATTTGATTTTTTTCCTGTGAAATATTTGGGCTTAATCTGCTTTAGTTATCCCAGTTACACTCCTATTTTACTTCGAGCTATCGAAATGTGGTATCACGATCCACAGGTGACGACACCGGTTTTAAAGTTGTTCGCCGAACTTGTACAGAATAGATCTCAACGACTCCAATTCGATGTCTCATCTCCAAATGGAATTTTGTTATTTAGGGAGGCTAGTAAAATAATTTGTAGTTATGGTAAGGGAATTTACCTTTTTCTTTTTGTATTACAAGTTATTCTATTCTGAAATTCTTTCTTATTTGAAGAGATATATTTCTATCACATAATTATCTTCATATCTCTTTAAATAAGTACATACCTGTAACTATCATGTATATAATTGTAAAAAGAAACTTGCCTAGTTAATAATCTTTTTATAGGTAGCAGAATATTAAATGTTGAAGTACCGAAAGAGCAAACGTATCCTCTGAAACTGAAAGGTATTTCCATATGTTTCTCAATGTTAAAAGCGGCGTTGTGTGGGAACTACGTAAATTTTGGCGTGTTTAGATTGTACGGAGATGAAGCTTTGGATAATGCTTTAAACATTTTCGTTAAGTTACTCCTCTCGATACCGCAGTCAGACTTACTAGTACGTTGTACATTTACTGAATCTTTGATGATGTTGTTTATTGTGTGTTACATTTTAGGACTATCCTAAACTCTCGCAAACATATTACGTTTTATTGGAGTGTCTGGCGCAAGATCACATGAGCTTCTTGTCCACTTTAGAACCGCACGTATTTTTATACATACTGTCCTCTATATCAGAGGGCCTTACTGCCTTAGGTGCGCAACTGAATAACTACACAGGTCTGTACGGCTCAGGGACACGCAGCATATGTGAAACTTCATCATATTTTTACATTATAACAATACTTCTCCGATTATATTTCCAGCAATGTCTTACTGTTCTTTGTTACAATCATCTTTCGTGTTGTTTTGTATTTACATTCTGTGTAATTTGTGTAATGTTAATATTTTTGTGGTTTGGTAAGCGACACTAATTTCTACTTACTAACACATTATGATGAAGTTTCAAATGTTCAGACCCAGGTTTTTTTGATAATACCTGGTTTGTGTAGTGTAGAATAGAGATTGTTCTGTTTGATACTGTTAGGGTCTGCGCTGAAATGTCTCTGACTGTACAAAAGTTACATATAATCACCAAAATTAACCTAAGCAATGTTGCATGTGCATGAATTTGTCTGTGTGTATTCCGTATTCCCCAGGCTCATGTTTAAAAAGTCTTTTAACATCTTACTCTTTTTTTTTGCTTTCCGTAATCACCTGTGTCACAATTTTAAAATGTTAACGCTTGGATGCACAATCGCTTGCATGGTAACGAGGTGTTTTAAATTTGTTATTTAAGATTTCGTTTTCAGATACAATGGTTTGCACCGGATGTTGTGCAACTTTGGATCACATAGTTACATATTTATTTAAACAACTAACACAGAAAGGTATACTTTAGAAACCCCCCGAATTGCAAATAGCTTTGCGATACAATATAGTTTGATGCGATTTTAAATTGTAGTATTCCCCGGTAAGAAGCCGGGTCTGACTGCGACGAGTGACATGTTCCTAAAAGTTCTCGAAGTACACCCTGAAATACTTCAACAGATACTAAGTACCGTATTAAACGTGATTATGTTCGAAGACTGTAGAAATCAATGGTCGATGTCGAGACCACTTTTAGGACTGATTTTGTTGAACGAGGACTATTTTAATCAAATGAGAGAGAGTATCATAAGAAGCCAACCGCCGGATAAGCAAGCGGCTATGGCTCAGTGGTTTGAAAATCTGATGGACGGTATAGAAAGAAATTTACTTACAAAAAATCGAGATAGGTGACTATAAAAACGAAGCAGTTTGTTATATTTTTCTTACATTTTTGCGTTTCCAGATTCACACAAAATTTGTCAATGTTCAGAAGAGACATCAACGATTCGCTTAAGGGTCCCAATGTAAATACATCGGTAAGTGATATGATGACATCATAGTAACCGTAGCTAAAGTGAAACTTGAGGCATCGTTTTAATCGGCAGGTTGCTGTTGTATGTATTTGTGAAATAAAACAGTTGTAATTAGGTAAACTTTGCATTTATTTTTAATCCTTTGTTCCATGATCATGTGTTATTTTATTCACTATTGTGTAATTAATTATAAATATTTGTAATGTATATGTTTCATTTTATATATCATCTGTAAAAATAAATGCATAGAATATCTCGGCTTTATTATTATTTTTTTTCTGTGAGCAAAGTAATATTTTAAAACTTTGGCTTGAAATTTACACTATACACATGTAATAGTAGGTCGTAATCCTACGTATTCATAAAAGGGTTCACAAACTACTTGAATCACTGTTCCTTCGATGGAATTATTACAGTTGATTCTTGGGTTTCTATGCGTACAGATTACAAACAGATTTTTTGTGTCTGTCTTCACTCTTCACTGGTGGACATGTGCCTGAAAGATATGTTTACAACAATCACATATAGCAGCAATTTTAATTTAATGTCCGACTAGACGTGGCCTAGCTATTATAACAAAGTAATGGATCAATTTTAAGCCGCGTTAGCATTGAAATAATGCCCTAGGGCGTTATTTCCAAGGCATGGAGAACTTGGAAAATGTAAATTGTAACGCAACCATTCTCGAAAACGGAAATACTCTTTCTCGTACAGTTTCTTAACTATTATAATATCAAACTTATGTAAGTTACGTTTGATGCATCCTCCTAACTGTGATAATGTTGGTTTCCATTTACCCTGGTAACAGATGGCACGAGATAGTCCCCCAGTTGCCGTTACAGTACCATTTGTGCAAGACAAGTCAATAATTGTATTTGGTGCGACGTTGCTGTTTGGAAAATAAGGTCTTTCTTCTTCTAGAATTTTCATTTCTCCATTGGCGGGGTGATCTGGACAAACACAACTACAAGAAACATAATTTTCTGGTTTCAATTTACAGTATTTTATCAGAGGAAACAACCACTTACTGATTTTCAAACTGTCGTTTAGATCTACTAACAGTTTCAATTCTTACGAAAGGTATACTTCCTTGAGGAGTTGTTTTTATGAAACCTGTAAATGAATAGTTTTTCAATACACACTGTTTTGGCGAGTATCGGTTCATTCTTTCATACTGATTAACACAACAGTTTGTTATATTTTTGGAAATACTCAAGTTTATAATTCTTCAAATTAAGTCAAGTTAAAAATCAAAACGAATAATAGTGACTGGCGATTTGCTGCAACTAAATATGTATCTTCTTTATTCTATTATATGTTATTTAATTTATTTTCTATTCATCTCTTTTTTTTAATGTCTTGTTGACTAGTGACTCTCATTGCCAGTTGCAGTTGCGACCGTATTACTATTGTTGCGCAAGAACCTTAATAATATTTTTATTAGAAGTTATTCGACAGTAATATTTGATTTCAGGGCTAAAAATAAAAGGGTGCAATTTATTATGGATTTTCGATTGAATAGGAAATGAATCGGTTCTGGAATTAAGTAATATTTAAGGGGATAAGCTTTTAAATAAATTTCGAAGTTTTAAAAAAAAAATAAATCTGAAAGGAGAATCTAAAATACCACGACAATACCGTTAAAATATATTTTTTATTAGTTATAATGCGATAACAACAAAAATAAATAAGCCAGGCAAACTGGTTTGAAAAGTTCAAGGAAACGGACGTCCAGTATTGTTAGATTTCCGAAATTTCATAGTACAACAATATTGTAAACTTTGTCGATATTTAATCCGAATGTATCCCTTTTTATTTGTTTAGTACATGCTCTTAATAATTACATTACCAACGTACATACAAGCAAATAGAAGAAAGACCCTGAACATTATTGTGTAACTTGCTGGTTTCGTTCACTTGCTTAGTGATGGGAGAAGTTAATCCTACGAATTTCTTGATGACAGTGTAATTCAAGCGTAGGTTCGATGACTTAATTTAAGCAAAAAATAAACTTCTTCCGGAGCTTGGCCTAAGGAAAAACCCACTAAAGTCTTGTGTATATTCAGTAAAAGTGTTAATGCATTCAATACAACTGTAAGTTGCCTTTGAATTTTCGAGTTTAGGCATAATCTACATCAAGGACCCGTTCAGGAACTCTATCGCGAGAGCACTTTAAAATGGGCGTTTAAAATGAAAAGCAAAATTCACAAGATCATTTACATGAGAGAAAAAAAATGTTATCCAGAGCGCGCTCTTTTTTGTCGGAGTGTTGTTTCTGAACGGGCCCCAACGTTTTCTTGCAGCGATTTTTTTGTCAATGCATTTTACTTATTTACTTAATCCTGAGTCTTTTTACCATTAAGTGTAAGACTGAAGTTGAGTTTATTTTCTTTTTCCACTCCTTTCGATTTTGTGCGAGCTTGTTTATATCCCTCCACTTGATTTCCATTTCCCGTGCCGCCAGTCTGACTTCGACCGTCCATGTCCTTCCTCTTTTGTTTGTTCCTTGTACTTGTACCTAATGAGGTAGCAGAATAACTAAAAGAGTATAATGATACCCTTTTAGTTATTCTGCTTTCTGGCATTCTGTGGATGTGGATATGTCCCAACCACCCTAGTTGACTTTCCTGTATCTTCTGTATTATTGGTCTTATTTTTAGTTTTTCTCTATATGTATACTTCATTCCTTATCCTGTTTCTTCTAGTCTTCCCTTCAATTTTTCTCAAAAACCTCATTTCTGTGGCGTTTATTCTACTTTTGTCTTTATTTGAGAGGGTCCAAGATGTACTTCCGTAGAGTAGTGTAGGGGTAACGTTTTTAACAACCTCTGTTTTAACTTCGCTTGATATTTCTCTTTTATTGAAGAAGGTTGATCTTAAATAGTTATATATTCTACCTGCCTTTCCTATTTTGTCCGTTATTTCTGTTTCTTGTCTTCCATTTCCTTCTATTATTGCTCCTAAGCACTTAAATTCTTTCACCTGTTCGATCTTTCTTCCTTCTATTGTGATATTATGGATTCTGCTGTTTTGTAATACTATCATAATCTTTGTCTTATCTGTACATATTTATATTCATGTTTATCTTTTTCAATTCTATGTTTAGTACATTCATGTTAAGTTGTAATTGTTTTTCTGAGCCTGCAATCACCGACATATCGTCTGCGAATAACAACTCCGATATTTCCATTGTCATCGGTTTCATTTTCTTCTTTGCCCATTTTATGGCCTCATCCATCACTGTTGCAAAAAGTAGCGGGCTCAATACGTAGCCCTGTTTAGGCCCTCTTCAGTTTCAAACTCTTTGGACTCTTCGTTATATGTTCTTACTACGTTCGTTGTTTTATTACTGCGATTGTCTCTCTATTTATTCCTTTCCTTTCTAAGCTTATCCATACATCTTCTCTTCTAATTTTATCTAATGTCTTTTCCAGGTCTACAAAGCATACGTGCATTTCTTTATTTTTCTCAGTATACTTTCCTATTGATTGTTTGAGTATGAATATGGGATCTTGTGTGCTTCGGCCTTTCCTAAAACCATATTGCGTTTCTTCTAATTGTTGTTCTAGCTTCTTTTTTATCCTCGCTTCTATTACTCTTGCCAATACTTCAGCTGGTACACTCAATAACGTTATTCCTCGATAGTTAGCGCAATCTCTTGTTTCTCCTTTTTTATATATCGTCAGGATAGTTCCTGTATTCCACTCTTTGGGTACTTTCTTTTCTGTAATGATATTATTTAGTAACTCTAAAGATTTGTTTTCCAGTAACATCTAAACCTTTAATCATTTCCGGTGTTATCTCGTCGATCCGTGCGGCTTTTCCTGTCTTTAATTTTCCTATGGCTTCCGTGATAGGTGATACTTCTTGGCTTTCATTTATTACTTCTTCTTCTTCTATCTGTCTCTTTTGATTCTTTCTTTCTGTTAATTCTTTAAACTGTTCCCTCCATCTATCCATTATTTGCTCTGTTTCTGTTATAACTTTCCCATTTTTATCCTTTATGTTTTTCATAGTGAATTCTTTCTTAAGCCTTATAACTGTTTAAGAGTACCATAAAGAAGCTTTTGATTTTCTCTAAAATTTTCATTTAAGTTTTGTCCAAATTTCCTGTTTTGCTTCTTTCACTTTATTGTTCACCTCTTTGCTTTTCACTTTGTATGTTTCATGGTTTTCTGTCGTTTTAGTACTGATGTATTTTGTCCGCAGTTCTTTCTTTTTTTTACGATTTTTTGTATATCCTTTATAACCACCATTCTGTTCTTTTTATGTTTTTGTTCGTGATTTTTGATGAGCCACAACTTTCTTCCGCCGCTTTTAATATTGCTGATTTACATACTCTCCACATGTCTTTTTTTCTCATCTTCGTGTTCCAATATTTTTCTTAGACTTTCTTGGTACTTAGTTTTGTATATTCCTTCTTTCAACTTGTAACTTCTTACGATTTTCGTTTTTTTTAAATCTTTATCTCCATTTTCATTAATACTGTCACGGGCCACGCGGGAGCAAGGCACCGCTAGGGGGTAAACTCAGAGGGAGCACTCGCTTAAAGCCTCATGAAAATTAAGTTAAGTAAACGAAAAGGTACTTACCCCTCTAAACTACTTAACTAACTCGCCGGGGGAGAAGAGAACGCAGCTTTAATTATCCATTAAAACTCTTCTATACTGGAACACTCTATTTATTATAAGTAAAAAAGTAACTCTGATGGGAGGTTCAACACAACCTTCCACCTTACGCACTCAGGATCAATTCTTCAATCCCCCGATACCACAGCCTGATACTCGTCCTCTTCCTGGTGCGAACCCCCCTACTCTTTACAAGGTACTCAAGTACCAACTTAAATCTTAAACAATAAAAACTAGGTAATGCAGGTATACATCTTCTATGTATTTCCAGTATTTCTTTTGTACTAAAAAATAATCAATCATGGATTTCTCCCCTCTGCTTGGTTCCTCTCTTGTAATTTTACGTATTTCTTTGTGCTTGAACTTTGTGTTTGCTATTACTAGATCATTCTCCATGCACATTTCTATAATTCAGTCTCCGTTATTATTTTTGGTTACTTCTCGTTCCATCCCCATTACTCGTTCTATTCCTCTGTTATTGTTTCCCACACGTCCGTTTAAATCCCCCATAATATTCTCATTTGCTTCGTCGATTTCTATCTGTAGTTTTTTAAAGTATGTATCTTTCCTTCTTTCTTTTCATCTTCGTTTACTGCATATGCCACTATCATTGTAATGGTATTCTCTGTTTTTAGTTCCAAGTCGATTCTCATAATTCTTTCGTTCACATATTTCTCTTTTGTTACATGTTTTAGTCAATTAGGTGATAATACCATACCTACCCCTTTTGCCGCTCTTTCAGATTCGTCTGGAGCTGTCCAGATTACCCAGTATTCTTTATGTAATTGTTTAATGCCTTTTCCCTTCTTTCTTGTTTTCTTGTTATTCCTAGGATTTCTATTTGTTGTTCTACTATTTTCTCTACTATTTCTTCCTCTTTCCCATTTAACCTTCTCACATTCCATGTTCCTATTGTTACGGTATAAATCGAAACAAGGGGCATAGCGTAGCTTAAATATTATATTAAACATAAAAAAATTCAGACAAATATTATTGTAAAAAGTTCAACTTACCCTAACAGTACACTTTAACAAAATAGAGCCTACATCATGCTCTGATAGCAACTAGTTTAAGATCTTCCCATTTTATGCAGATCGTGGGGTTTTTATACAAAGTGCAAGTCGAGCAATTCCGAGTTCTAACGAAACCGAAAAGGCACGACAGATTACGAGATAATTCAAATCCGTTCCAACGCGTTCAAGGTTTACCACCTGCATCGTGTGTCGAGGTCATATCTGTTAGCGCCGCCGAGATGCATTTTCTCTTATATCAAGTTTGCTAAATAAATCCAATGCATGAATTTACTTGCATCTTGTCACACTATTTTAAACTTTTTTGGTTCTCGTTCTTTAGTGTTGTTCTCCTTCTTCTTTTCATTTTTTGGCCGGTTTATATCTTTTCCTGTTTATTCGTATCCATTTTCATAGCCGGCTTCGTCAACTTATTTCCTTCTTTCTCGCTGATTAGTTTTTTGAAATGGTGAATTTTTCCTTCATTTTCTCTACTAATGTTTCTGTTTCATCATTCCATTCCCACTCGTTGCCATTAACATATAGTTTTCCTATTCCTATATATTTTCACGATTTTACCGTTAGTTTTTTCAATGCATTTTAATGGAACGAAATAGACAACTTTTTTCCCTTGCGTTTTCCTGTTGCATTTTTTATACGTACAAATCACATCCGTACGTAGAGAGAGAACGCCTAACTTGTTTAGGTGAAATAAAAGGCAACAGAAAAAACCCAGCAGAGACATAACGAATCTTCTTTCGATGAAATAAAATGCAACAGATTAAAACGTAGCGTCGCGTCGATTAAGCAAAAAAAATGCTCTTGTAATTTTTATTTAATTTGATTAATTATTATATTTTGAAAATTGTGTAGGCGTTGCATTAAGAAAATAAAGATACGAGGGCAGTATGATAAGTACCTGGCCTTGACAAGAAAAGAACTTTTTTATGTGTAAAATATCTTTTATTTTTCAACATAATCGCCTTTCAGTTCGATACACTTAATCCAACGTTTTTCTAGCTTTTGTATTCCTTGTAAAAAATACGATTGCTCTAGCTCTTCAAAATAAGCGTTTGTTGCAGCAATGACATCATCGTTGGAGCCAAACTTTTTTCCGCCAAGCCATTTTTTCATATTTGGAAATAGGAAATAATCGCTGGGTGCTAAATCCAGCGAATATGGTGGATGCGGCAGCAATTCGTATCCTAACTCATGGAACTTTACCATGGCGACGATGCCAGTGTGCACACGTGCATTGTCTTGGTGGAAGATGATTTTTTTCTTCGCCAAATGTGGACGTTTTTCTTTAACAGCAGAGTTAAAACGGTCCAATAAGTAGACATAATACTCTCCATTAATCGTTTTACCCTTTTCAAGGTAATCGACGTGAATTATGCCGCGTACATCCCAAAACAATGTAGCCATGATTTTGGTCGCCGATAAAGTCGTCTTAGCCTCCTTTGGCGCAGTTTCCCATCGAAAAATCCAGTGTTTGGACTGTTCTTTCGTCTCTGGTGTGCTGTGATGGATCCATGTTTCATCAACAGTTACGAACCTACGCCAAAAGTCATTCCGATTGCGGTTTAACATCGCCAAACATTCTTTTGAAGTTGACACACGTGTGTGTTTATTGTCAATTGTGAGTAACCGCGGCACCCATCTTGCGGAAAGCTTTTTCATATCCAAATGAGTTGTTAAAATATTCTGCACCCGCTCGATTGAGATGCCCACAATTTTGGCAATCTCACGCACTTTCACTCTGCGATCATTTACCACGATATCATGGATTTTTTCAATCATTTCTGAAGTGTAACCTCATTTGGACGACCTGGACGATCTTCATCAAAGATGCTTGTACGACCACGTTTGAATTCAGCTGTCCAATATTTTATGGTTGATAACGAAGGTGTAGAGTTCCCATAAACTTCGCTGAGTTCCGTTTTAATCTCGTCATTTGTTTTCTTTTTCAAAAACAAGTATTTTATCACTGCTCGATATTCAATTTTATCCATTGTTGTAAAATCACAAAAGTTGTTCTATTTAAAAGACTGTCATTGACAAACTAAATCACTCAGCGACTTGACAGTTGGGCAGTATTGTTGTGAAAGGTTATATTTACGAAAAATACCACCTTTTAAAATCTAGCAGCGCTATCTCTGGCCTAGGCCAGGTACTTATCATACTGCCCTCGTATTTACATAATGAAGAAGTGGGCTGTAAATTTGAATCCATCTTCGAAATTACTCTGCATCTGCATGTAGATTGTAAAGGATAATGAAGGATCAGTCATAAAAGAAAACTTGAAATTGCTTAGAAAGTAATTTAATAGAATCGAAACGAAATTCTACACTATTCGTTTAATTTCTTTTTCAATTTCTCGCAAGTATGTGGAAATTTTTATGTATAAGGCGGGATGATTTGGGTCACAACCACTGCGTTTACCTACCGTAGAACTTAGAACACCTCTGATGTAAAATTTATTATCATGTTGATAAAATAAGCCACCCCCACTGTCGCCGTCGCAAACGCCTGTCCCTAGGAAAAGAAAAACGAACAAAAATAAATTTCGTAATTATGATCATCATATAGCTACCATTATCAGCGTAGCCAGCACAGAATTTATCGTACGTATAATGCGTCCTTTTGAATTCCAGCGGTAAAGAACAAGTGTCGTTAGACTTATAAGGAACTTCCAGTACTTGTAGTTCATCCGCTGAATTACCACCGCTTTGTGTTAATCCCCAGCCTGCGAACTTAAACATTAGCAATTAATTCCATCAGTTTAATCAAATTTTGCCTCGACTCACTACTCCTTTGTTATCTTCCTCTAGATCATAAGATTCAAGTAAGTTTGTCCAGTCAATGCAAACGGGTTGAACGTACTCAGTAAATGTAAACGGTTCTTCTAATGTTAATACGGCAAGATCACCTCTAAGAGATTTTCCTTCATATGATTCCGAAATATATATTCGTTTCACCTGAAAGAAGAATTTGTAATTAAATTGATAAAACTGCAATAATAACTTACTCGAGAAGACTGCAGATTTTTATCACGTTCGTCGTAGTAATTTCGGTAGTATTTACCGGCAGCTACGATGAAGTTGGTTTTATCCAAAAGATTACCGGAGACGGTTACTAACAGATGAGCAGCTGAAAGAGTTCACTTCACTAAAGCCACTGTTAACAGCTGTTGAATTTTACCTGTCAAGACGAAATGTCTTGATATAATAGTTGCGCCTCCACTAAAAATCACATTTGTTTTGTAAATTGAAGCCACCCAGGGATATTCTGAAACTTTAGATGTCGAACCACCGACTGTCAGTAGCTTAACAGGCACTCGTTTTCTGCCACACACTGAAGTGAAATGTAATTATAAAAATGCTTTTTTAAAAGCATGATGTAATTTCTGGCTTACCTGGTTCACAATGTGATATTTCACTATCCCAAAATCCATCACGACATGTTATAGTAGGTCGTAATCCCACATATTCATAAAAGGGTTCGCAAACTACTTGAACCAGTGTTCCATCGATGGGATTGGTGCAGTTAATTTTTGGGCTTTTATGTGTACAGGTCACAGACAGATTTTCTGCTTCTATTTTCACTTGTGGACATCTTCCTGAAAGATGGTTTTACAATAATCATCATCATCAAACTTGTACATTTATATGTATATAGTTTTTCTTTTTTGTTTTTTTTTTCGTCTATAGACAATCAACTGTGCAACTACAAATTTAAGGTTTAACTTTGGGAAAGAACAGTCCGCTGTGAAAATGGTAATCAAGTTATTAATGTCCAATTAATAGCAGTTATAACAAGGACCTGTACGCGGCTCACGTGATGTTCTACAAGCTCTTTGTGAACGTCATGAATTATGACTGCGACTGTACATACAATAAGTGTTATTTTTTTTTAAAATACGTACGAACACATCTTCCCATTTGCAATATCGATGGATTCCATTTACCCTCATAACAGATAGCGCGAGATAGTCCACCAGTTTCCGTGACAGTGCCTCCTCTGCAAGACAAGTCAATAATTGTATTTGGTACAACGCTGCTGTTTGGTAAATAAGAATTTTGTTCTTGTCCGAAAATTTTGATTTCTCCATTGGCAGGGTGATCTGGCAAAAGACAACTACAAGAAACAAATTTTTAATGCGCCCAAGAAATTATTCTGCAATTTACTTACTAATTTTCAGATTGTTTTGATCTAGATAAATTTTGAAATGATGCGGTATTTACGAATGATATACTTTCTTGGCGAGTTATTTTTATGAAACCTGCAAACGAAAAGTTTTTCAATAAAGGCTGTATTTTGTCATACTGAGACGCTTTCCATTTGCACAAAAGAGCTCTTATGTGCAAAAGGAATGCAGCTCCAGTCCAAAGTCACTCAAGGACTCAAAGTTCGGGTGACCCGTTTAGGGTCAAGATTGGCAGAATGAATAACGTTTTAAGTAGTATTAAATTTAACTTATTTTATATTTTTGTGCGTGTACATAATTATTACAGTTGACTAGCGACTTACTAAAACATGTTTCCCCTTTTCGATACATTCGTTCTAATTTTATTTTATTTATATGTATTTATTAACGATAATATTTTAAGAATATCTGTAAGTATTCAAATATTAAATATAAAATAAAAACTCAGGATGCCATAGCAATAATAAGTGAAAATTTAAGAATTAAGAAATAGAAAAAAAAATGTGACGAAGGTAAACGCGTTTGAATAGATTCATGGAAAGAAAACTCCGCTCTTATTGGATTTCGTAGCTTAATAACTGTAAAGTATTATTGATATGTAATCCAAACGTTTTCATTTTACTTACTTAACATATGTTACGAACGTACACATAAATAAAAGAGGGATCCTGAACATTATCGTAAGTCTTACTAGTTTCGTTTTCTTGCTTATTCACATCTACAAACCGCATACATCACTACAACTTCACCATGTTCATCACTACATGATCGCTACTGGTCAAGGTTTTCATCTTAAAGGTGTGTACAGACTAGCGCGCGCCAACGAATAATACTTATTTTAACTTAGTTTGTTCGGTTTACTTTGAAATTAGCGGGGACGATGATGAACTGAAAATTTTAAACTGATTCGATTAATAATGAGGAAGACTTAGGACGACAATAAAACAACGTGAATTCTAAATGGCAAGAAAATGAGTTGTTCTTCACTGGGCGCATAAAATTTCCACCTGATATTGACAATGCAATATTTGGACGAACGCAATCAATAATAGCCGAGCTAGCTTTACAAATGCTTGCATTCCAGGCACGGCCAAACAATCGCCATTCAAATTTAAGCTACTAATTTGTACAATAACACCTCGTTTTGCATAATTCTGTCGGCGATGTTTTTAGCTTATTACGGCCCTGAAGTTAGACTGCCAGGATTTGGATTTAGAATGCCTGATTTGTTCTCGCTTCACGTCTTTTTCTTTGAAACATAAAAACAATTACTTAATAAAAGAAATATTTTTGGTTCATGCAAAGCGCCCATTTTTAAAACGTGTCGCCTTACAATTTGAATATAGGCAACCCATTATACTTCTCGATTTAATAATGATTTGATTGATGGGTTGGCTATTCGTCTTTTTCTTTGAAACATAAAGAACAATTACCAAACAAAAGAAACATTTTTTGGTTCATGCAAAGTGCCCATTTTTAAAACGTGTCGCCTTACAATTTGAAAATAGACAATCCATTGTACTTCTCCCATTTTTAAAACGCGTCGCCTTAAAATTAGAAAATAGGCAACCCATTCTACTTCTAGATTTGATGATGATTTGATTGATGGGTTGCCCATTCGTTTTCTTCTTTGGAACGTAAAAAAAAACTACTAAACAAAATAAATATTCTTGGTTCATGCAAAGTGCCCATTTTTAAAACGTGTCGCCTTAAGACTTAAAAATAGGCAACCCATTCTACTTCTCGATTTGACGATGATTTGGCTGATGGGCTGCGTATTCTAAAATCTGCAGGAATAGCAAGAAAGAAAATCTTGCTCAAGCATAGTCAGTTTTAAAATTGAAAAATTTGAATTTAATATTAAATATTATAAACTTTTTTGGGACGAAGAACCTTAACAAATTAAAAAGAACATCAATAGAAGAAAAAAAGAAACAAACTAAACAAGGAAAAGTAAATCACACAATTAAAAAAAAAAATAAAGAATAATACCAGGTGATTTTTAAAAATTTTTATTAACTCTCGTCATGAAATTTGGTTTTAGCTTAACTGAAAAATAAGTCATTGCGCTCCTTGAGGGGTTATTTTATAGTAAAGCTAAGACCAAAATTCATGGCAAGAGTTGATAAAAATTTTTAAAAAATCACCTGGTATAAGTCAGTATAATAAAAACTATATGATGAGGACCTGAGATGAAAGTAAATATGTACAAGTAACAAAAACGAAAACTATTGTAACAGGAAAGCCAAAACAAAAAGTTAAATAAAAATAGAAGGAGAGATCTTTCCAGATTAATAAATTCAAATATCTAGAAGTATCCGGCCCGAAATATCCGGCCCTGGCGTGTGAGTTCACAGTTTGCAACGAAGTCTCAGTTAAAATATCTAGAAGGAGTAACAGTAACATATAGAACGTTTCAAATTATTTCAAATTCATAAAATAGATTGTAAAAATATTATGATTACGATTAGATTAAAATGATCTACGAGTTGGAGCATGAAGTTGTATGTGCAGGTTCTTCATTGATATATTTAAAAAAATTTCAGTGGCAATCATTTAAAATGATCCAAAGTTAAACAAAATTTAGGAAGAATTTTTTTATAACACAGGCCATGAAAGTCATTAACTTGCACTAACTTGCAACATCTACTCTGTTCCCAAATTTCCTTTACTTAAAACTTAATAACTTTGAAATTTAATGTAAGCTTATAAAGGATAGACACCATTTTTGAGACATCTTATATACGTAGACACAATAGAAAACGAAATACAAAAAGATTTGCTAATGTAGAAAGCTCTTAAATTTTAAGATCTGTTAAATTGTAGGTCTGTTCCATTTGATAGAATTTCAAGTTCTGAACCGTTCAGATCATGCGCAGTATGAGTTTTATGTCCAATTTTGTACATTGCTCATGCTCAGTAAGATTTTGAACGGTTTAGAACTCGAGATCCTGACCTTATATGAAACATCAATTTTATTATTTTATTTTCGTAAACTTATATTACAATTATATGAATGAAAAGGTGACAAACAAGAAACTGTACATTGTATGAGTTTCCGTATACATATAGCCGCTGCTTATTGTATTTTTATAGCAATTTAAGAAATGAGTTTGCGTTGCGTTAACAAACTGCACTTACGCATTGAGACGAGAATAGTATATTATTATACAAGTTTCACAAGAAGGCTTATTGTAACACGAGTGGCCCAACGGAACGAGTGTTACAATGCCTCTTGTGAAACGTGTATAATATACTATTTTTTCTACTTTGCATCACTTATTGAACAAAAATATGAAAAATATTGGATCTTCTTAGTATATGGGGAATTTTAGTTGTAATGCGTGGCAACACTGAAAACCTTTCGTTTTAATCAAAAGTCACATTAACAAGTTATTAATTTTTCTTATCCAGCTTCATTGTGAGTATATTGTTAAGTAACAAATAAATACTGAGTTATTTTGTAAAATCTATTAAATATTTTCAATTAAAAATGACTAAAATTTCCCCAAAAACAGTGTCACAATGAGCTTCATTGTGAAACTGTTTTTGGTGTCACAATGAGTTCATTCTGAACGCAAAGTAGAAAAAGTAAATTTGGATACGTCTCGGAAATCACCTCATCTTAAAAGCCTCCACGTTATATACAGTGTGGTGATAAAGTAACGCACCAAGTGAAAAAACACCCTTAGCGTTGATTTTTTCGAAAAAGGCTCGGACAGGTCGATTTTATTTTTAAAAAAGACAACTTTTACAACCAATTTTAATTTTATGTCAATTACCACTTTTGCGCCGTGACGTCACCGACATCTTTTTTAAATGACAACCAATTTTTTTGAAAATGCCATTTGAAAGCACCAATTTTTCTGAGTACAGAAATGTTAATGAATCACTAACGCATAAGAAAATTTTGAAGAAAAAAATTATTGAAAAATGGAGATGTAATTTTTGATCTTAATAAAATTTCAACCTAAAGTAATACTTTCTTATAAAAACTTAATTTGAGATTCCACATAAGTTATCAAATTACTTGATTTTACAGCAGCAACAAAATAAACAAATTAACAACCGTAACTGCATTTACTAAATTTTTAATAATGCAAAATTAAGAACGGAATACCGACCATAAATATTTATTTGAAGTCTTATGCCCGTTTTACACAGTCAAAGAAATTTTTTGTCCTTGAATTTATTCATGCGTGTAATACATAAAATCGCCGTGAATAAATCGACAATAAATTCATGAATAAATTGCCAAATTAGAACCAGCTTTACAGTTGGGATTAACTGAAAGACCGACAATAAAAAGTTGGACTGTGTAATACAAAGTGACACTTGCAATAAATTCAACGATTTCTTCACGAATAAATTTGCAAATAAATCCATCAATTTCTTTGACTGTGTAAAACGGGCATTAAATTCTTTCTAACAAAATACTACGAAGCAAGACCAGCACCAGCACCGATAGCTCTTTGTCGGCTTTTGAAATAAACGGTGTAAAAGACATCTGCCATTTTATAAGTGTCCGTGTGAAAGAGGTAAATTTCCGAAGAAAATTAAATTTTTGCAACCACTAGGCATATCTAATAGGGGCTAAATAGGTTTTCAGACAAGCACAAATTATTGCCGTAAAAAATTCATCGAGAAATCATGTTTTCAACGAAGCAAAAAATTTTGTTAGAATATTGTTTTAAATCAACAAATTTACTTTTTTTTAAATGATTTTTCAATAAAATTTACTTACTATAATAAATAAATGCACATTTCTTTGTTAATATCACACAAACATTCTTTCTCTTGAAGTAAAGATTCTTTTACTTACAAATACAAATTTTGTTGACTTGACTACATTCTTGTAACTGAAATATTTATTTGACATGAATGAAGATTTCTTTGCTGCTATTTAAACGAATAATTTAGTTGAGTTGACACAGTTTTGTTTTATTTAACAAAATCGGTTTTTGCGTGTATGCTTTGTTACTTTTTACCACGTCCACAAAATAATACAATCCGGCCCTGGCGTGTGAGTTCACAATTTGCAACGAAGTCTCAGTTAAAGCAGGACCACAGCATTCGACACATCCCCACTCCCCACTCAAGATCAATGAAAATCCAGTAAAGAGATCAAAGTGCCGACAAGCGAGTTGCGCTACTGTATTCTTTATAATGTATACTTTATACAATATAAAAAAACGTTACATACAATTTTGTAGTCAGTGGGAGTAACTAGGGAGTAACCATTGGGGTAACTGTCAGCATGATAGTTTGACGTTATTTGAAATTCATAAGAATTATATTCTGATTGGTTCCCTTATTTTCCAAAATAGTATTAAAAAATTAGTTATACGGTATAATTTTTCTATGACGTTAACGTTATAAATTATAACGAGAATTTTTATAACGGAAATAGTGTCAAATCAAAATGTAAATATTCTTTTTCGCATTTCATACAGTAACGTATCATATTAATATCCTCAAAATCGTACAGTAATGGGTTACTTTACAACATAGCAACTATTACTGTATAGCAACGTACTAACTACTATGATTTTTCGTCCATCAATTGTGACAGTTATTAATGTGATAGTGATTAATGTCACTTCTATTAAACATTAATAAAACACGTTATTGTATGAAATGCGAAAAAATAGTATACGCATCTCGTTAGAAAAGTGTTTTACTAAACTTCACTTTTCTTTACTTGATACGTAATACACTATTAATGTTGAATGTGTGGTATGCGAGAAATAACAAAAAAAAGTGATCGAAGGTAAACTGGTTAAAATTGTAAGTAAGTTAAAGGAATGGAAACTCCAGTATTACTGGATTTCTGAGATTTAATGACTAAAGGTAGGTTTTTCGGCGTATTATTGCCGACGCGGACGACGTAACACTCCGACGAGATCGCATCATGGACTCGTGCAATGGAAAAGTACATTTCCGTTTTCCTTAAGGACGATGTGATCCCGTCGACGTGTTACGTCCTCCGCGTTGGAAATAATACGCCGATTGGAAAACCTACCTTTAACAAAACTGTAAGCTGTGTCGATATTTAATCCATGTTTCTATTTTATGGGCTTCATATGTACATGTTTTAATAATCACGTTAATAACGTACATACACACAAATAGGAGAAAGTCCATGAACATTATCTTATAGCTCATTGATTTCGTTTGCTTGTTTACACACGTTAACAAATCGCAATCACCACTGCAACTTTGTAACACTGCTACTGATCAACTGACTGGAAGACAGAGGTTCATCCTACTGATTTAAGTAAAAAAAATTTAGCAGATTAGCATAAGGTTCTTCAATTAATTCACAATAACAATATTGTATTTCAATTGAACAACTAAAAGATAGAACGCGCTCAAAATCTGAAAACAACTTTTGATAAATCGCACAAAAAGACGATTTAAATATTTTGTTGTTGTTGTTGTTCACGGTTACGTTCCGAATACGTCTACCGTAGCACCGCTTCTCGTAACGAATGTTTTGTGTAGAAAACGTTTCAAATTATTATTTGCTCACCTATGTGTCATTTCGATGAATTTAAAAATCATTTTATATGTCGTATTTGCCGTTACAACGTCACAAATAATAGTCCGTCTAGAAAGCATCCAGAAAAAAGAAAACAACACTGCAAATTGCAGTTTTAGAATTTACGAGAGAAACAATTACAATAGAGGAAAACAATTTGTTTACGTCATTTCTGTTTAGTCCTGAGAACTATATTAACGGTTCGGGGAATCTGAATTCAAATCAACGGCATCTTTGAATAACTCTGGCTGAGAATTAGTTTTCACCAACACATTTGGAGTAGTATACAAACCTCCTAATATGTATATTCTGGATTTGTGGATGAGCCTGAAATATCTTTTTAATCACTCATCGTCATCACATTGGCCAATATCAAAATATTGTATCTGTTTGGGTGCTATTCCAATAGGTTTCGAATATGTCGAGGAATTGAACCATAAACCTTGAATGCAACAGTTTAAGTTTGTGTACAGGTCATTAATTTGCTGACAAATCTCCACCGCTATAAGGATAGCTACAAATGATTCGGGACAGATTCGTACTAATGCAAATGACAACGTGTGAATTTGGTGTCATCAAATTTATATTTATATAAATTTTTTTTCTTTAATTACAAAGCTCGGACCTGCAGCGTTAGTGATTTATGGAAGGTGCTAAAAAGTAATAACATAATTAATTCTACCACCAATAATACTATACCTGAAACTTTAAAAAACGTCAATCAAATTAATCAATTCTTTATTGAAGCCTCAGATAATAACAAACTTACTGTAGATCCTGAAGTTCTAAATTATTACACTTCTCATAGAATGTTAGACGATGGGAATTTGTTTCACTTCAATCTTGTTTCTATTGAAGATGTTGAAAAAGTAATTAACTCTATATCCTCTGATGCATGTGGCTCTGATGGTGTTACCATGAAAATGTTAAAATTATGTTGTCCCTTTCTTCTACCTTTTATCTGTCACATACTAAACACTTGTCTATTAGAAAGTACTTTCCCTACTTGCTGGAAGGAGTCTTTAATAATTCCTTTACCAAAAAATAAAAATCCTTCTAATTTTAATGACTTAAGGCCAATAAGCATTTTGCCAGCTCTATCTAAAGTATTTGAAAAGTTAATCGCTCAACAACTTCGGCAATATCTTTCAGATAATTCTATTCTTCCAGAATTTCAATCCGGTTTTAGACCTAACCATAGTTGTACCACTGCTCTTTCAAATATTGTAGATGATATACTGAAAGCAAATGATGAAAATAAGATCACTGTATTGGTATTTCTAGACTACAGCAAAGCTTTTGATACTTTAAATCATCAGCTTTTACTTGCTATCCTGCATTTCATTGGTTTAGATGGCAATAAAGTTACGTTTTTTTCAAACTATCTTATAAATCTTTATCAGAAAGTGAAAATTGATGATAAAATTTCTTCCTGTTTAAAAGTTAAAGCTGGTGTACCGCAAGGCTCAGTCTTAGGTCCTATTCTCTATACAATTTATACATGCCAACTTCCATCTGTTTTACGATATTGTAAATATCATTTATACGCAGATGACACACAACTTTATGACTCTTTTCCCATAGATAACTTAAATAATGCTCTTAAATTAATTAATACAGATCTTTCCAATTTAGTAGATAAATCTGCTAGACATTGTTTACAAATTAATTCTTTTAAATCTGCTGTTATGCTATTTGGAAGAAATTCCATCTCTGCAAGAAATAATGTCAATATTTTGGTCGATAATTTTCAGTTACCAGTTGTTGATTGTATGGAAAATTTAGGGTTGTACTTTGATTCTAATTTGCGCTTTAAAATGCATATATCTAAATTAATACAAAGATCCTTCTGTATCTTAAAAATATTATATACAAATAGACACGTTTTAAATGAAAAAACAAAAATAATGCTTTGCGAGTCACTAATTCGCTCTAATTTTAACTACTGTGATTCAATATATCATTTCAATATAAAATCAACTGATAGTAAACGGATTCAAATGGTTCAGAATGCGTGCTTGCGCTATATTTATGGGATCAGGCGTAGACAGCCTATATCTCACTGTCTTACATGGGCTAAATGGTTGGATATGTCGGAGCGGAGAAGGTTGCATTTAACCTGTTTTTATTATAAAATATATACATGTAAAACTCCTCCATATCTCTACAATAAAATTACTTATCGAACAGACGTACAAAACTTAAATTTACGTTTTAAAAGTTCCATCACAATTCCATAACACAGAACTGAACAATTCAAGCGTAGTTTTTCATATCAAGTAGCTGTAATTTTAAATGAAATTCCATTTGACGTAAAGAATCTGTCTTATAATACCTTCAAGAAGTCTGTGAAATTTACGATTGCCCAGAGTGCGCGATTCAAATAGCAAATTCTCTCTTTTCCTCTTTTAGCTGATAGCTAGTGTTAATTAATTATAAAATATTCTGTCATTGCAACTAAATTTTTGCTTTAGGCCGTTATTTTGCTCTGAAATTTCCCTAGTATAAATGGAAGAGCAGATTTTCATCTTGATGGAAATCTGAATTTATCCCGTTGAACACCAGGCCATTAGATTATATTTACTTACATATACTCGATGTACATGTACTTATTGTATACATACTTGGTGTATCAATAAATTGTATTATTATTATTATTATATTACTTTTATCTTTCACTATGTGAATAAAATCAAAAGGAACTTGAACAAAAAGAAGCAAATACTCTAAGGGTAGGCGCGCACTGGCAACTTTTTGTTGCGCAACTATTTTGTCTTTGTCGCTCTCCTGTTGCTTCCGTTTTAAAGAGCGCGCACACTATGAGCAACTGTTTCCTGATCGCGGGTTCATTAGGGCATTAACTTACACATACCCTCCCCCTCCTCTCGAACATCAGATACCGCCAAATCATGTGTAAATATATGATTTGTTTTTAATTTTGTTTCGCTTTTTTTCATTTGTTTTCTTTCTATTATTTTTGAATGGCGTTTTGAATTCTATTTTTTTTTTCTTATTTATAACTGTATATTCGATTGTCCTGCAGCCCGAGAGGGGACAAACTAATCCATTCATCCATCAAATAATTTTTCCAAGAGAGATCGAGACAATGTAATAGCACAACTCGTTGCATTTACATACGTCAAGTTTGAAAATCGTCATTTGTCTTTTATTATAATGTTTTTGCTTTTTTCCGTCGGTTTTGTTTTTATCAGATATTTTACTCATTTTTTTAAATAAGTCATATTTTTTTTCCTTTAAATTTCTGGTATACCACCAGACTACTTTGTGAGATCTTCGCTTCAAAAAGCTGGTGTACCTCAAGGCATCTTCTTGGAACCTTCACTTTTTCTTACAAACAAAATAGAAATTTGTAGACCCCAGTCGATTTTGTTGTTAAATTTTATTTTTATTTTATTTCGATGACAATTAATGATCTAATGTCATCGTTGTCAGAAACTGAAAAGGAAAAGCAGAGAATTTTACCGACGTCAATATTTCGATAACGGTTGAATTTTTACATATTATGGTGATTTATGTGAAAAGTTTGTAACATTTTTCCGTTAGAAAAAACACTTTCACACACACTTCTTCCCATTTTTCCTTTCAAATTCACGTCTGAGTACTCCTTTAAAGTTTTATTATACAATGCTGGCCTCGTTTCCACTTCTTGTATCTCGTTATCAATGTCTTCATCCCTCGCTACATCCATTTTTTCTACAGATATGAGCTTCAACAGACCAGCGAGCAAAATGAGGGCAGCAAACCGGCAACTAAAATGTCGCCCGTCTGCGCATTGTACTAGTAAAACAATAGGTACGAAGACAGTTTCGTCGGTCTGCTGTCGGCGTCCGAGGGAACTAAAATGTCGCTTTGCTGTCGCGTCGCTATGTGCGCGCACCCACATATGATTGTACAGACTTCGTACGAGAGCCAAAATAGTTGCGTAACAAAAAGTCACCAGTGCGCGCCACCCTTAAGGTCACAAGTTTTTGGAAATTTCTTCTGTACGCGATTCTGGAATTTATATTGATCTCATTGATGCGGAAGAAACTTTGTACTTTGTATCGGCATTTTGTTCTTTGGAAATATTTAATTTTATTAAAATTCTAATTCGATTTAAAAGTCGACGACTAATGTCGTACGTACATGTGAAATAAGAATGTAAATTTATACTACAGGTTAGGGGCAATGTTTGCAGGTTGTGCAGAGTCAGTAATGTCCGGGCAATGTCAACATTGCACATCGCTGCTTGGTAAAGTCAACAGAAATAGTTAATTTGCGGATTTGGCCCGGTTTGATTAGGGCAGAGTCGACACTGCCCGATCAACAGTGGGCGATGTCAGTTTCTTTGCGAACTTCGCCCTGTTTTTGGACAATGTTGACAATGCTAACTCTCCATGGGCAGGGCTGTGTTATATGTATAGGGAATTGCGGACATTGCCCGTAACATCTCGTACATTCTTCAAAAACCTCTGCAACATTTTGAGATCAAATAAAACGATATTACCCAAAATTTTTTTTAATAGAATTCAGACAGAATTAATTCTCATTCCTTTAATTTCATTTTCAATTTCTGGCAAATATTTTGAAATTTTTGTGTATAACGCGGAAGTGTTGTCACACCTGCCGTTTTCCGATGGCGCAACACTTAGAATTCCTACGAGAAAAAATCTGGAATCGGGACTTTCAAAAACTAAGCCACCTCCATCGTCGCCGGCACAAATGTCTACGTCTAAAGAAAGAAATGATATAAAAATAAATTTATATTATATAACCGCATCGCTTACTATTATCGTTGTAGTCGGCACAGAATTTATCATATGTGTAATACCTCTTCTTGAATTCCCTCGCTAGTGAACACGTGTTTCTAGATTTATAAAGAACTTCCAGTTTTTGTAGTTTGTCTGCTGTTTTACTAGGCGATTTTGTGTATCCCCAACCTGCGATCTTAAACAAATCAATTAATTCTATGAATTTTTTTTATATACCTCTCTTTACTTCTCCTTTGTTGTCTTCCCGTAGAACAGAAGATTCATACTGATTCTTCCAATCAATGCACGCAGGTTGGACATATTCGGTAAACGTAAATTTATCTTTTAACCTTAGTATTGCAAGATCGCCCACATGGTTTTGAAAAGCGCCCTGATAAGTTTCCGGAATATACAATCGACTTATCTGAAAGAAGAATTTGTTAGGCAAAGTACCAAAGTAATTAAACTGCCGTAATTTACGTGAGAAGACTGCATGTATATATCACGTTTTTCGTCGAAATTTCGATAGGATTTACCAACAGTTACGATGAAATTGTTTTGATCCAAAGGATCGCCTTCGTCGTTTGTAAAGAGATGGGCAGCTGAAATAGTTCGTTTTTGCTAAAGCACTATCAAGGACTGAAATTTACCTGACAGAACGACATCTTTTGATATAAAGGTTCCAGCACCAATAAGCTGCGTATCATTTGAACGGTAAATTCCAGCCACCCAGGGAACGCTGATGTGTATTGATTTTATAGCTGTCGCACCACTGAATATCAGTGGCTGAACACTCACTCGTGCTCTACCACATTCTATATTTTGTAAAATTAAAGATAAATATGGAATGTAAAGCTTATATTGTACTGACTTGGCTGGCAAGGTGTTAATGTACTGTCCCATCTTCCAGCATTCCAGCTTCCATTCCGACATGTAATATTAAAGGGTCGTGATCCTAGATTTTCATAAAAGGGTTTGCAAACTATTTCAGCCACTGTTCCATCTATAGGATTACTACAGTTGATTCTAGGGTTTCTATGTGTACAGGTCGTAGATAGGCTCTCTTCTTCTTTTTGCATTTGTGGACATGTTCCTTAAATAGTAATAACAAACAGTAATGTGAATTCCACGACGTCAATCATATTAAGTTACACCCAAGAGATACGTACGGACACATTCCGTTTGTGATAGAGGTGGTTTCCATTTACCCTGATAACAAATAGCACGAAATGGTCCTCCCGTTTCCGTTACAGCGCCATTCATACAGGACAAGTCTATGATTGTATTTGCTATAGCGTCGCTGTTTGGCAAATAAGGATCTTGTTCGTGTCCAAAAATTTTAAATTCTCCATTGGCGGGGTGATCTGGCAAAACACAACTACAAGGAACATCGTTTTAATGCTCATAAGAACTTGTTCTTTAAATTACAGTGTTACAGTTACTTACGGACTTTCGGATTGTCGCTTAGATCTGAGTAAAGCGTGATACGATTCGGTATTTACGAAAGAGGTGCTTCCTTGATAAGTTATTTTTATGAAATCTGTAAATGGATGGTCCAATTAAATACATGTGGGTATAAAAAATTCTTTGGTACTGATGACATCTTAACAATTGTCATTTTTTGGAAATACTTAATTCTATTTTAAGAATTCTCCAATGCAAATCGGGGTTAGTTGGAGTCAAGGCTACTGAAGCGGAGACTGATACATTTAAGACAAGCTTATTTTCTTCTGAATAAAGTCTACCTGTGTACACTTGCAGAATATAAAATCTTATAGTGAGCTCTTGCATTATTTCACTATATAAAATGTCAGTTGTTCTCATTTAAAAATGTTATAAAATTAAGTTCAAGAAATCACTTTACTCAAGAATTAAATTAAATTAAATTTTATGGACGAAAAGTAGTAACTTCTTTCCAATTAAATCTATCATTATTTAATCACTTATGGTTATACTAGATTATAAAAGGGTGTTATTGAACTTGTTAAACTTATTACTAACAGTGTTGTAACAGATACATTTCTCAAAGTATCTAGATTCAGATACAGATACTTACCCTAATTTGTAACTCGTTACAGTTACATATACTTCTTTTGTAAAAGTAACTAGATCCAGATACAGATATAGTATAAATGTATCTAGATACCTTTCAGATACTTTTAGATACATACATAAATGTGTTACATAATAATAAAAATAATAATTTCAATTAAAAAACTGACAAAGTAACAAAGTTTGAAACTGATAAATGTCAAAGAGAAAGAACAATTATCGTTTTATGACATTAACAAAATTACACTGAAGAGTAGTATATACAAGACATCAAATCAAACATCAGGCCAGTTCACAAGTTCAAAGTAGATTACATTGCATATATTCTTCAACTAAATATGGCTTCAATAGTAGTCAATATAATATGTATTTTCGTGCGAAAACTTCTACTGCTGGTTAAGCTACGTACTCAGTTAAGCAGATAGCATTTGCGGCTCTCGTGCAGCATTTGTGATTGGCTCATTCAAAATTATAGCCAATCACAAATGCTGCACGCTGGCTATAATTTTGAATGAGTCAATCACAAATGCTGCAGGAGAACCATAAAACACTATTCGCATAGCTGAGTAGGTAGCTTTACTGATTTATCCGTTGTGGAACTTTATTATAAAAAGACATTGCAAACATTTAGCCTGTGTATTGGAAAACTGTACTTTTAGTTTCTTGTAACATAATGTGAGATGGCATTTTTATTTTTACTTAAAAAATGTATCTGTGTATCTAAATGTTTAGATACATACATAAATGTAACTAAATACAGTTACAGATACCAAGTACTACAATGTAACTAGTTACAGATACAGATACACTGAAAGTACCTAGATACTGTATCTAAATACTTGTAACTAGATATGTTACAACACTGATTACTAATTGAAACTATAAATAGTATTCAAGAAAATAAGAAAAATTTGCTTGGTGAATTATTTTTATGAAACCTATAAACGACTTTCAATTAAATAAATTAAATTGCAGCGCCGTTTTTGATACATATTTATATTCAATTCAAGTAAAAGATTCCCAGTTGAGGTCATGTTAAAAGTCAATGATTATGGAAGTTATCTTAAGAGTTAAAATTAGCGAAGCGAAGAGTGGCGAAAATTTAAGAATTATGTAATTTGAATAATATAGTAATTTGCTTTCTTCCAAACTAACACTCCCTGTGCTAGATTATTATTTATACGTGTATACACAAATAACTAGGAAAACGTGTTACATACTTTTTTATTCTACCACCCATTACTACTTGTTCTGTTCAATATTTCAATTTGATTGATTAAACATTAAAAAAATCTGAAAAATATTGCACCGTCGCTTATTTTTATTGAATCTTTTTAACAATAACAATTTAAGGATTTTTGTGAATGTAAATTTAAGATAGATCCTAATAATCCGTATTCAGTACGAATTTTAACTTTATTTGGTATTAAACAAGTCGGAAACACAGAAGGTCAACTGGTTTGCGTACGTCCGAGGAAAGGAAATTCCAGTTTTAAACAAAATGTGCAACTATAAGCTACGTCAACATTAAATTCTTGGTTGAATACGTAGTACTTAATAATAAAAAAAATAATAATAATTACATGACGAACGCACATACAAATAGAACGAGAAGCCTTAGGAGCATTTTCACAAATTCTACTGATTTCGTGTACTGGCTATGGCTACACACATTTACAACACAACTTCACCTTATTCATCGCTGCTTGTCGACTAAACGAGAGAAGCTTATCCTATGATTTCTTGATCACTGTTTATTAGTAGCAGCGGCATGCTACAATTCAAAGTGCAGGTTCGATCTACAGAGTAGTTTAACTTTATTTAAATAAAAAAAAAACTCGTTTTTATTGATGATTGAATTTAATCACGGTTTTCAAAGAGGATCAATTAATTAGGAATAATATAATTTATAGATCTCAGAAAATATCTGTTGTTACATAATTTATTCGTATATTACATACAACCTAACAACCCTTTATTTTCCCTGAACATCCGGTGAAAATCTTATGGCACTTCAAGTAAATACTAACAATGATAGCGGGAAATTTGAAACAATAGAATATAAAAGATAAAATATAATAGATGTTTGTACTTAACACTAAACGTACCGAAGGTGCTAACAGAGCTGTGCCCACAGGATGACATTTCTGCCATGGCAAAAATTGCTTAAAAAAAGTTTCTCAGAATTCCCAGCAACAATAAAGTATAGCTACTCGTACTTCAGCTTTTACCATGAAATTTATTGTTACCTCAACATGCATATATCACTCAAATTATTATTATTATTATTATTATTATTATTCATATAATGCCCAACAGCCAATAAAAGCCATTTAATGAGCATATTGTTAACACATAAATGAGTCACTCGTCAATTTTTGTAACATTAACTTTTTTAGGTTATTAACCGTTGTCATATTTATGTCAATTGAATCAGCTATTTTGTTAAAATAGTTAGTCATAACATATAACGGTGATTTCTTAACAAAATTGGAGTGAGCATTCGGACAAACAAACGTAGCCTTACATCTAGTATTCGAGGGGACAATAAAGAAATGTCATCTATTTTCCCATTAACTAATTTATAAAGGTAGACCACGGCATAAATAATTCTGCGTGTTTCCAGACTGTTATACTCAAACATATTCAACAGAGTGGACAACGAAATTTCACCCCTATCTGGATACGCACCGACTTGCCATATATAACGGTGATTTCTTAACAAAATTGGAGTGAGCATTCGGACAAACAAACGTAGCCTTACATCTAGTATTCGAGGGGACAATAAAGAAATATCATCTATTTTCCCATTAACTAATTTATAAAGGTAGACCACGGCATAAATAATTCTGCGTGTTTCCAGACTGTTATACTCAAACATATTCAACAGAGTGGACAACGAAATTTCACCCCTATCTGGATACGCACCGACTTGCCATATATAACGGTGATTTCTTAACAAAATTGGAGTGAGCATTCGGACAAACAAACGTAGCCTTACATCTAGTATTCGAGGGGACAATAAAGAAATGTCATCTATTTTCCCATTAACTAATTTATAAAGGTAGACCACGGCATAAATAATTCTGCGTGTTTCCAGACTGTTATACTCAAACATATTCAACAGAGTGGACAACGAAATTTCACCCCTATCTGGATACGCACCGACTTGCCTGTAATATAAGTATTTAAAAATTTTTTTTTGAATATTTTCGAGCACGTCTTTTTGATATTTATAAAATGGAAACCAGACTATCGAGCAATATTCCAATACTGATCTCACCAAGGCAGAATACAAGATTTCTATTGCTTTCATATTTGTAAACTCGCGGGTGTTGCGTATAACAAATTCTAACATTCGTAAGCTTTTCTTAGTAATTTCTCTCAGATGTGCCTCAAAAGTAAAACGAGAATCAAAAGTTACTCCTAAATCTTTAATCTTATCATTCCTCTCGACTACATTAGAACCAATCCTGTATTCATAGGCAACCAAATGCCTCTTTCTAGAGTAAGTAATCACTTTACATTTATCTAAATTTAAATGCAGCTTATTACTTATGCACCACTCATTAATAAGATCAAGTTGATGTTGTAAGAATTGACAATCCCTGATTTCATTGACTGCACAAAATATTTTAACGTCATCAGCAAACAATAATTTTTGACTTTTAATAACACCCGCCAAGTCATTAATAAAAATGGAAAAGAACAGAGGGCCCAAATTAGATCCCTGAGGCACGCCCGAAGTTGGAAAATAGGGTCTCGATTTTACACCTCTATAGACTACTGTAGAATTTCGCATATTCAAGTAGGAATTAAAAAAATTGACCAAACTCGGACAGAAACCAATTACTGAGAGTTTATGAAGTAATAGCTTATGATCAACTCTATCGAAAGCCTTCTCAAAATCTGTATAAATCACATCAACTTGTCCTGACTTATTTAACGTATTTGATACAAACTGCCCAAAATTACATAAGTTCGTCGCTGTAGATCTCCCACTCATGAACCCATGTTGATTATTACTAATAAAGTTAGTTTTGAGGACTTCATAAACATTCTTGTAGATCAACCTTTCAAATACTTTGGCAAAATTATTCAGTATCGATACCGATCTATAGTTTTTAACGCATTCAGATTTACCTTTTTTGTGAATTGGGATCACTTTGGCACATTTCCATAACTCCGGAAATGTGGACGACCTTAACGACATATTAAATAAATAACTTAACGGAGCTGCCAGCACAACAGCATAATCTTTAACGAAAAATGATGGCAGGCCATCAAATCCTGACGTAAAGTTATTTTTTAGTTTTTTTCTTGTCTTAGAAACCTCCTTCTCCGATATTTCAAAAAGTTTATGATTTAGGGGCGTATTGATAGTGTGCGCATCATAAGAACTGCAGTCTGCTTTAGAGCTACTACCATTGCTAGATTGAAAAATACTACTAAAGTATTCTGCAAAAGCTTCTACTATTTCGCAAGGAGATGTTGTTACTTTATCATTCAAATGTAGTGTTATAGGAAGGCAGGTCTTGTTTTTCTTTGTTTTAATATATGCCCAAAAATGTTTACTGTCGTCAATTACACAGTTTTGTGTTCTGTCTATGTAAGCATTATAATCAATTTTAATTTGTGCTTTTATTACTCTTCTAAGATGTTTAAAATGTATCCAATCAGCATTACGTTTATATTTTCTAAATTTCTTTCGCACAGCCTCCTTCTGTTTAATGTATGTTTTAAGAGAACTGGAATACCACTTTGGAAATCGGTGATGTTTTTTAATTGTCACTGGAACATACAATTCGAGTAATTCATTAAGTTTGTTGTAAAATGCTATGCAAGCCAAATTAAGATCTTCAAAACTGGATATGAGAATTTTGGGTAGAGCTTAAAATTATAAATCAGAGAATGGTCTCTTCGTCCTACACCTCCAAGGCGTGTAATCTTTGGAACTGAACTTTCCTTTTGAGAGCATTATTCAGTAACCGCCCCAATACTCTTGTTCTTGGAATGACACCGAATATGATTGCTAGCTTTATGGCATTGGGAGAATTTGGGTAACATAAGTTAATTTCGTGTTGCCTATTACCTTGTATAAATGATTTTTCACACTTTTTATGTTTGATTCCCAAAGCCCTTCAAAATGCGGGTGGAATAAATTTCCAAACTATATTTTCGTTAGCACAAGATTTTACTATCTCGTCTGTGGACTTTGAGAAAAATTCATGTAATACAGATAATTGTTTTGCAGCACCGACAAAGTTGGTTGCATTATCTGAATATAATTGTCTAGGTTTTCCACGTCGTCGTGATGTGAAACGTTTAAGACATGCAAGAAACGATTCAGTTGTTAAATCTGAGACAAGCTCAACATGTATTGCCTTAGTGGCAAAGCAAATAAAAAGGCAAATGTAAGCCTTTACTGATTTTGAGCCGCGTCCTTTCCTGTCCTTTAAAATAAAAGGCCCTGCGTAATCTATTCCAGTTACATGAAATGGGTTCATAATTGTAACACGCTCTTTTGGTAAGTGAGCCATAATTGGATTAAACGATTGTGGCTTAAATTTGAAACATTTAATACAATTTCTCACAATAGACTTCGCCACACTGATTCCCGAAGTCGCCCAATATTGTTGACGAACAGTGTACAACAATAGCTGTGGACCTGCATGAAGCATAGTTTTGTGAGTACTTTCAAAAGTAAATTTTGTTAAATAATGTTTGCCTGACAATAGCAAAGGATGTTTTTCTTCAAAATTTAAATTTGAATTTTTCAACCGACCACCAACTCTTAACAAACCGTCCGAATCAATAAATGGTGATAAACCTGGTAAATTATGTTTCGGCTTTAAAGTTTTAGTTTCTCTTAGTATTTTGATTTCTTGCGAAAAACTTTCCTGTTGTGCCAACTTAACTAACATTTTCATACTAGCGTCTAATTCCTCAACAGTAATATGTCCCATTTGACGTTCATTCCTTGGAGACTTAAGATTTGTAATGAATCGTAAAACATATGCCATTGTTAATTTTAATTTGTTTAAAGTGGAAAATTTTTCAAACTGAAGAAAATTGTTGTCATTCAATGACATAAACGTCTTTCTTTCGTGATCATCAATTGGCGTTGAAAAATTAAATTGTGGCCAATGGTTATCTTGTAACGAAAGCCACGATGGCCCGTTCCACCATAAATGACAATTTACTAATTTCTGTGGAGAAATACCCCGAGAAGCAACGTCTGCAGGATTTTCTTTCGTATTAATGTAATAATGCCAATCAGTACTTTGAGTCAATTGCTGAATTTTGCATACACGATTTTTTACAAACGTTTGCAACAAATGTGGTCGGGTGTTTATCCAGTGCAACACTATTTGGGAATCTGACCAAAGAAAACATGGAGATGTCATTGAAAATGATTTCTGTACCTTGTTAATTAACTGGGTTAACATTACAGCACTACACAACTCTAACCGAGGAATAGTTAAAAGTTTGATAGGAGCAACTTTAGTTTTTGCACAAAGAAGTCTAACAAATATTTTGTTGTGTTCATTGATGCTGCGAATGTAAATACAAGCACCATAAGCATTTTGCGAGGCATCACAAAACCCATGGAGCTCAATTTTTGTTGGATTTCTACAGACCACATGTCTTTGTGGTTGTAACTGATTTAGTTTATATAAATTCTTTCTGAAGTTTAACCATGAATTTTTCAACTCAACAGGAACGCTTTCGTCCCATCCTAAATTAAAGGACCAAAGTTTCTGAATTAGGATTTTTGAGAAAATTGTACACGGACTTACTAGACCTAAAGGATCGAAGATCTTGGCTACATCAGATAAAATCGTTCTCTTGGTAATTGACGAAGATTCACTCATTTTACTTATTCTATAACCAAGCGTATCCGACTTACTGTACCACATTACACCTAAGGTTTTTGCAAATTCGTTCTCTCCAACATGTAATACGCTTACAGGTTCATTTTCAATCTGAAATTCTTGTAAAACATTTTGGATATTAGAAGTCCATTTTCTTAGAGAAAAACAAGCAGAACTTAAAATAGTGGAAATTTGCTTACAAATATTTATTGCTTCTGATTCAAATTGAAAACCAGTGATCAGATCATCTACATAGAAGTCATTGGATATTCTTGAAGATGCAATTGGACATTTAGTTTGAAATTCGTTAGCTAATTGGACCTCATAGCTAAATAAGGAGCACATTTTGTGCCATAGGTTACGGTGTTTAAGGTATAAACTGAAATTTGATCTTTGGAATCGTTTCGCCAAACGATGTTCTGAAGAAATTTGTCGTCGGGGTGCACTAAAACTTGTCTATACCTTTTGGCTATGTCAGCCGAAACTACGATTGGATATTGCCTAAACCTCAAAAGTATAGAGAAGATTTCATTTTGGATAGGTGGGCCTGTGTATTGTAGATCGTTAACTGACCAACCAGAATCAGACAACGCTGAACCATCGAAAACCACTCTCAGCTTAGTGGTTAAACTTTCCTGACGAATGACTCCGTGATGTGGTAGAAAATAAGCTTTATTGAAATCAACTAAATTTTGTGGAGACATATGCCCTAGATCGATGTACTCATTCATAAACTGAGAATACTGGAGTTTTAGTTCGCAGTTTGTGTCAAATTTGCGTTCTAGTTGTTGTAAACGCTTAATGGCTAATGTTTTTGATTCTCCCAAGTTTGACGGGGAATGTTTTAGCGGTATTCCTTCCTCGTTTCTTGAAAATGTTTCTGAAAAGTGCCTTTCACATTGAGAATCATCAGACGATAAACACATTTCATTTGATGTTTCCTCTATTTCCCAGAATTTTTTTAATTGAGAATCTAGATTGATTTGATTTTTTGAAAAATGACAATGAACCTTTGAAATGGGTTCATTAACGGTGCCTGATACTATCCACCCAAATTCTGTATTTTGAAGAATTGGCATGTCACTGCCTAATCTAATTCTTTGCTGAATAAGGACATCCCAAAAAAGTTCAGCACCAATTAGCATTGTGTATTAGCGATTCAAACGTGTCTTTGAATTCCAGCCAATTATTATATTTACCATCAAATTTGGCAAGTTTGATCGTAGGGAGTTTGATATTTTGCGAATGCTCTACTTGCTTTGAGGAATTTGATTGAATGCTTTCATTATCTGAAATGTGATCAGCGCATTTGTTTAGATTTTGTAAAATAACTTTTGCGTCTGCAAGTAAAGAAGAATGTTTTTCAATAAATTCATCGCGTTCTGAATATTGTTTTTCTAAATCATTTTCATTGCATAAGTATTCAATGTTTGTTTGCGTCTCTTCAAATTCCTCAAGCAATGAAGCAAATTTGTCAGTTCGATCTTGAAGTTGAATAATCGTTTTATCTGAAATTGACCCTGTATGCATCTTGCACTGGGTTCAGAAATTTCCTGAAATTGGTTAAGTTGTGCTTGATAGCACCTCGCTTGCGAACGAGATTCTGAATTGTTGCTGCTTCTTGCATTCTTTATATGTAAGAATTATAGAATGAAACAAAATGTCGCGTTAGTGACTAATCGAAGTGTTACGTAATAATTGCGTAATTTAAAATTGCACGTATGCCTGTATTGTGCATACAAATTGTACTCGTATGCGTATGAAATTGAATTGACCGTTGCTTTGATACAAATAGAAATTGCAATTGGACAAATAGGATATTGAAGGAACTCACTGTTGCGCAATTCCCCTCCAGCTGTCCAGTTGGATGTCTTGTATGATTGCTGTTGCTGGCGTTGACAAATTGTTTGGTCAACTACTGATGCCTTCTTTTTCGTGATTTCTTCCCGAATCTTGCGTAAATCGGCTCGTAGGACCAGAAGAATGGTTGCGAATCGATATAGTTGGACTGTATCTTGGTTTTATGTTTTTTTATTGTTAATTGTTTCACAATAAATGATTATTATAACTTAACTTGAGAGCGCATGCGTGTATGTTGCCCACACATTCTCCATGACACTCACTTCTGCTCTGAAGTTGTACATGTATGTATTACCAACATAAATTGACAAATATTTTTGGCTAAAATTACGTACGGACACATCCTCCGATTTGGGATGGTTTCCATTTCCCCTGATAACAAATAGCACGCCATGGTCCTCCAGTTTCCGTTACAGTACCATTTGTACAAGACAAATCAATAATTGTATTTGGTATGACATCGCTGTTTGGCAAGTAGGGTTCTTGTTCTTGCCCAAGAATTTTAATTTTTCCATTGACAGGGTGATCTGGCAGAAAACAACTACGACAAATGAGATTTTTAATGCATATAAAAGTTATTCTTCTATTTACAAGATTAAAACATGTTTCCTATAAGGGGAAACAATAATTACTTACGGATCTTGAGATCTGGACACAGTTTCAGAAAACTCGGAAGTTATTTCTACAAGACCTGTAATTGAAAAGTTTTCTTTTATTAAAAGTGAATTTAGTTTTTCGGTTAAATAAATTAAAAATAAAGAACTTTGTTCAGTATAAATACAGTGACCGGCAGGGGTAGCAAGGATCTAAGGGTGCAGGTTTCGGTTCTGTAACTGTATACACAAAAAACTCAAAAATTCTATCTTACTTATTATCCTTCTGCATTGTATGAAAGGATCGCCTGCAAATTGGGGCGGACAACTGCAGATAGGATTGTGGTTGACCACTTGGCAATTGGCTAGGATTCCGCAGCTTCCCGCACATGGGTCAATGCATTTTTGATTCACGCAGGCTTCACTTGAAGGACATTCAAAGTTCGAAACACATTCCGGCCTGCATGTTGGGGGTGTACCTATGTACCCTGGTAAACAGGAACAAATTGCTTGCTCGTTCATTTCCCTGCATTGAGAGTTAGGTCCGCAAGGTGATGGATTGCATGGGTGTACTTCTTTAAGAACGAAAATTTTTCTCAATTAATTTCTCTTTAATATCACGACCACTGAAGTTAATTACTTTCTATTTTTCTGCAAATAACGAATGGGTCGCCTGAATATCCTTGCTTGCAATTACACTGTGGTTTGTGATTTGCGACAGTGCATTCCGCGTTCTGCCCACATATACCTGGGCAAGGGCTTGCGCATTTATTCCTTATACAAACTTTGTCTCGAGGGCAATTTTTATTTAACACACATTCCGGTCTACATTCCCTATATGGATCACCCTGATATTCAGGGATGCAAGTGCAGGCTCCATCATTGCAAATGGCGTTTGGTCCACAAGGTGAGGGGTTGCAACGATCACCTGGGGATGGTACTAAAATCACAAAAGTGAATTATAGTTACTTGAATATTAAAGGTGCAAAGTTACATTTTTTTTCCTAATCAGAAAAATCAAAGTTGTAGAAAAATATTATTTCCTAAACTCACTTGGTGGTTTTGGATAGCAATTACTAAACGGATCACCAATATACTCATTTGGACATACACAAATCGGCATGTGATTTCTTACGGAGCATTTAGCATTAGCACCGCAAGAACTTGGGCAAGGGTCCAAACACTCTTTCCTAATGCAAGCTAAATTACTGGGGCAATCACGATTCAAAACGCATTCGGGCCTGCAATTTGGATTACTGCCAATATATCCTGATAAACAAGAGCAAGAAGGTCTCCCTCCTATAACTCCACATTCAGAAAATTGCCCGCACGGGGATGGTATGCACGGGTTATAATATTTAGGTGGTTGTGGGGGTGGAGCTAAAAAATAGATAACGTTGTCCTGAAAACTATTTTTATAACATGTTAACAATATTTTTGGCTAAAATTACGTACGGACACATGCTCCCATTTGGGATACCGATGGTTTCCATTCGCCCTGATAACAAATAGCACGCGATAGTCCTCCAGTTTCCGTTACAGTACCATTTGTACAGGACAAGTCTATAATTGTATTTGTTATAGCGTTTCTGTTTGGCAAATAAGGGTCTTGTTCTTGTCCATAAATTTTAAATTCTCCATTGGCGGGGTGATTTGGCAAAACACAACTGCAGGAAACATCATTTTAATGCCCGCAAGAAATTGTTCTTTAAATTACAGTGTTAAATCGGAAACAGTTACTTACTGACTTTCGGATTGTCGTTTCGATCTGAGTAAAGTGTGATACGATTTGGTATTTATGAAAGAGGTGCTTCCTTGATAAGTTATTTTTATGAAATCTGTAAATACATATAGGTATAAAAAATTCTTTAGTACTGATTATATCTTAAACTGTAATTTTTTTGGAAATACTTAATTCTATTTTAAGAATTCTCCAATGCAAATCGATGACTGTTGGGGTTAGCTGGAGTCAACACTGCTGAAGCGAAGAATGGCTTATTTTAAGAAGTGCTAAATTTAAGATAAGCTGATTTTCTTCTAAATAAAGTCTAAACTCTTGCATTATTTCACTATATAAAATGTCAGTTATTCTCATTTAATTAATTTTAAAATGTTATAAAATTAAGATTAAGGAATTACTTTACTCAAGAATTTCTGGACGAAAAATAGTAATTTCTTTCCAATTAAATCTTTCATTATTATGGGCGTACTCAGATTATTGAACTTATTATAAACTTATTACTAATTGAAACTACAAATAGTATGCTCGACAAAATAAGCAAAATTTGTTTTTCATATATTCTCCTTGGTAAATTATTTTATGAAACCCATAAACGACTTTCAGTTAAATAAATTAAATTGCAGAGCCGTTTTTGATACATAATTTTATACAGGGTGATTCAGGCAACCCGTTCATTAAAAGTTTACGGACTTCCCATTTGAATTGCTTTTTCATATTTTGGATTTATAGATTACCGATAAAGATCTATTTAACTGTAATATTTTCAACTTTCGGACACTTCCGGTTATACCGGAAGTTACTGTCAACTTTCTTATTTTAAATGGAACATCCCATTTTTTATTGCTTTTTTGAATTCCTCCCAGAATTCTAAACCAATTTTATACCACATAAGATACAAGAAAAATTAACTGTTTCCGAGTTATTTCAATTTTATATTCAAGAATTCAATTTGCAGTACCTCGTTTATGATAGTGCCATTTTTATAAAACAAAATCCACGAAGTTAATTTTTGGCCTACAGTAGGCCACATTAATTGGCTTCCGGATTATATTCAATTTTATACTTAATTATTTACAGGGTAGTTAAAAAGTAACTTCAATTCAGACCAAGTTCAACTATCCAAAAGTAATTTTTTTTAAATAGAACATCCAGTATATTTTTATGCCATATGATTTAGAATTAAATGTTCTTTCGTTCTGTATTAGCATTCCCTATACCTATCTCTCACCGTTAACTTGCTATTGATGATTTTATCTTTGACATATCGATTTTTTCACTTTTCAGTATTATTCCTCAATAGTGTGCTATGAAAATAAAAGTAATTCTCATTTTTCAATTCATCAATCTAGTAACTGTCAAAAAATAGTTTAGCTATGGCTAACCACGACCGAGAATATTCAAACGCAGAGATCCTAAATGTATTTTTTATTTATGGCGAATGTGACAGAATTGTTAGCAAAACTTGTCGTGTGTTTAATGAGAGATATCCCCACTTACAACAATGACTAGCACAAAGTTTTTGGAATTCAAACAAAGAAAAGAAGCACCAATATTGTTACTGACGATGAGGACAATAACGTAAATGTTTTAGCATATTTCCATACAACTTCGCAAGCTTCAATAAGATCCGCTTCAGAAGACCTGGGACTCGTCTATTCAGAGAATTCAGAGAATTCTTGAAAAACATAAAAAGCATGCCTATTCCATTTTAAATGTGCAAGCTTTTCGCCCTGGCGACGAAATACGGCGTGTACAATTTTGCGAGGCAATGTTAATCAAAATTCAGGAGGATCAGAATTTTTTGAAAAACATTATTTGGACAGACGAATCAAAATTCAGCAGGAAGGGAGTTACAAATAGAAGAAACTTGCACTTTTGGGCCCAACAAAATCCGAAATTGATACGTGACGCAAATTTTCAAGATAATTTTAGTTTCAATGTTTTTTCTTTAATTATGGATAACCGTATTTGTTTCGAAATTTACGATGAAAATTTGAATTCAAATAAATATCTGGAAATTATAAGGGGAATTGTATCAAATTTCTTGAATGATTTGCCACTTAATGTTTTAAATAAATGTTGGTATCAAATGGATGGAGATCCGGCACATTTCAGCTATGAAGTACATCGCGAACTAAGTAACATATAATCCATTCACAAAACTCCCGGTGAAGTTTACATTTTCAATATGAAAATGTAAACAGTTGTTTACATTTTCAATATGAAAATGTAAACGTCACCGGGAGTTTTGTGAATGGACTATACTTGAAGATCGCTGGTTTGGACGGTTCGGTCCAATTCCATGGCCCCCCAGGTCTCCCGATTTGTCACCACTTGACTTTTTCCTATGGGGAACCATTAAAAACAAAGTGTATTCAACTCCTGTAAATACCAAGGAACAACTGTTACATCGAGTTAGAGCTGATTTTGCTGAGCTAGATGTACAGATGATTACAAAATCCACAACCGAAGAAGTTAATAAAAGAATTTTATTGTGTCTAGATAATAACGGAGGTTACATAGAACAACTGTTATAAATGAGACCAAATGTGTCGGTATTATAATTCGTTATTGATTTAGTTATGTTTTAAATTGAAATTGTTAAATATTTGATTGTATTTGTCTAAACATTATGATACATGCATCAAATGTAAACAAAAATACACTAGATACCGTATGGTACAATTGTGTTCAAAAAGGTGTTGTACAGCTACGTTTTAAATATCCTTGCTTTTGAGCGGCAGTTGGTTTTTGGTATATGTAACAAAACAACTTGTACAACAATTTTTGACTTCATGAATGCACGTACAAGTTTACACAGTACAAATTCTGTATAACACTTTTTTGAACACGACTGTACACTTAATAAATTTATGTTTAAATATTTTTCTTGGATTTTGAGAGTGAACCTAACTTACTTGAAACTTAAGTTAGAAATTAATTAAGAAAAACACTTCTTTTTTTATTTTCATAGCACACTATTGAGAAATAATACTGAAAAGTGAAAAAATCGATATGTCAAAGATAAAATCATCGATAGCAAGTAAATGGTGACACATAGGTATAGGGAATGCTAATACAGAACGAAAGAACATTTAATTCTATATCACATGGCATAAAAATATACCGGGTGTTCTATTTAAAAAAAATTACTTTTGGAGTTACTTTTTAACTACCCTGTAAATAATTCAGTATAAAATTGAATATAATCTGGAAGCCTGCCTACTGTAGGCCAAAAATTAACTTCATGGATTTTGTTTTATAAAAATGGCACTATCATAAACGAGGTACTGCAAATTGAATTTTTGAATAAAAAATTGAAATAACTCGGAAACAGTTAATTTTTCTTGTATCTTATGTGGTATAAAATTGGTTTAGAATTCTGGGAGGAATTCAAAAAAGCAATAAAAAATGGGGTGTTCCATTTAAAATAAGAAAGTTGACAGCAACTTCCGGTATAACCGGAAGTGTTCGAAAGTTGGAAATATTACAGTTAAATAGATCTTTATCGGTAATCAATAAATCCAAAATATGAAAAAGCAATTCAAATGGGAAGTCCGTAAACTTTTAATGAACGGGTTGCCTGAATCACCCTGTATACAGTTTTACTTCAATTCTAGTCAAAAATTTCCCAATTGGGGTCATGTTAAAAGTCAATGGTTATGGAAGTTATCTTGGAGTCAAGATTAGTGATGCGAAGAGTGAGCTTAGTTTAAGAATTATTAAATGTAACGAATAATATAATAATTTATTCTCTTCCAAACTAATACTTCTTTGTGTACACAAATAACTATAGTTGACAGTTGACTGAGTTATGAAAACTTGTTACATACATTTTTTATTCTACTACCCATTACTACTTATTCGGTTCAATGTTTCAATTTGATATTAAAAAAAATTGAAAAATATTGCACCGTCGCTTATTTTTACTGAAATTTTTTAACAATAACAATTTAAGGATTTTGGTGGGTATTAAAAAAAGAATGTAAATTTAAGATAGATCCTAATAATCCGTATTCAGTACAAATTTTAACTTTATTTGGCATTAAACAAACACAGAAACACAGAAGGTCAACTGGTTTGCGTACGTCCGAGGAAAGGGAATTCCAGTTTTAAACAAAATGTGCAACTATAAGCTACGTCAACATTATATTCTTGGTTGAATACGTACTACTTAATAATAAAAAAAATAATAATAATTACATGACGAACGCACATACAAATAGAACGAGAAGCCTTAGGAGCATTTTCGCAAATTCTACTGATTTCGTGTACTGGCTACACACAACAACTTCATCTATTCATCGCTGCTGGTCGACTAAACGGGAGAAGTTCATCCTATGATTTTTTGATCGCTGTTTTTTTTTTGTTTATTGGTATTCTAGCAGCGGCATGCTACAATTCAAGGCGCAGGTTCGATCTAGTAGTTTAACTTAATTTAACTTAACTAAATAAAAAATAAAATTCCTTTTTATAGATCATTGAATTTAATGACAGTTTTCAAAAAGGATCAACTTTTCTTTTGTTACGTAATTTATTCCTGTAGGTATATAACTGAAAGAACTCTAAAAATTTCACAATTTTCGGCAAAACACATGAAAGGTCAGTAGAGTATAAAACGTTGCTTGTAGGAGAAAAAAATTGGGAGATGGAAATTTTTGAAATTTTTGAACCAAAAAACCTAATTTTTAAAGACTATCCAAATTCTTATGAAAAACACTTAAAAAATTAGTAAAAAAAATTTAAAAATATCCTCTCCCAATTATCTGTATCTGCTTCAGACAAGAACTAGTAAATTTCTACACCTACAATCGTAACTAGCCAACACTCTTAACACATCTTTACAAAAGGAAATCTGCGCAATTAGTCACTGTTTCATAGTAATGAAGAACAACACTGAACAACCCTTTATGTTCCCTGAACATCCAGTTGAAATCTTATGGCACTTCAAGTAAATACTAACAATGATAGCGGGAAATTTGAAACAATAGAATATAAAAGATAATATATAATAGATGTTTGTACTTAACACTAAGCGTACCGAAGGTGCTAATAGAGCTGTGCCCACAGGATGACATTTCTGCCATGGTAAAAACTGCTTAAAAATAGTTTCTCAGAATTCCCACCAACAATAAAGTATACTTCAGCTTTTATCATGAAATTTATTGTTACCTCAACATGCTTATATCACTCAAATGGACATAAGAATTTTGGGTAGAGCTTAAAATTATAAATCAGACAATGGTCTTTTCGTCCCACACATCCAAGGCGTGTAATCTTTGTAACTGAATTTTCCTTTTGAGAGCATTATTCAGTAACCGCCCCACTACCCTTGTTCTTGGAATTACATCGAATATGATAGCTAGCATTATGGCATTGGGACAATTTGGGTAATAGAAGTCAGTTGTAAAACTCCAGTCATTTTCACCCCTGGCGAATTTCTTAGCTACAAAAGCTCTCACAAGCTTGGAGACTGGCTCCTTCACATCTAAACATCTTAGAAGGTATGCAGTCTCTTCCCTCCTTGAATCCACATCCAGGCCACCAATTACCATACGTTTCAACATTTTATTGTAATCTATTGGTATTAATGAATCCTTATCAGCCCCACTCACTGCCTCTTCAGCCAGATTACCTCCATCGGCATTCTTTGATGCCCTAATCTTTTCCTCAATAGCCGCCTTCTCGACAATTTCATTTAAAAGCCTCCGAACATTCTCACGATATTCGTTCGGACAAGAATTTAATCTCCTTGCTACTTGTTGGTGTTCGTCTGAGCCTATTAAGTCTTTTATCAAATCAACATCATTAGTTTTGATAATAGTGTAAACGGGGAGAAGCTTGTTATCAATGACATCAGGAGACAGTCTTCCAGTAACGGTGAAAGTCTGTGAACTAGGTGCAGATATAGGTGGTATTCACCCAACACATTATACATACTCTGAGATTCGAAGACGTCCATGGTTTCTTGATACAGTCGGTCTTGGGCAAGCACTTGGACAAGGCTTGTCTTTATTTCAAGCACGTTGAGTTTGCATCAAGAATTGAGCTTACATCAAGAATTATGTCTCGGCTATCTTTACTTGCAAAGAACAAGGCACTGGGTAAGCATTCGTGTGGTCTTGCCCGAGAAATAAAATATATGCATCGTTTACACTTGACTGTCGATCGTACTTGTTTTTCCTCACTTTGATCAACTAGAATTATTTGTTCGAGCAAGTTATACAATGTTTCGACATCATTATTTTCAGATAGTAAGAATCATTAAGTGATTTCATCTCTTCAATAGAAACCTCCTTCTTCTCGGATTCTCAATTACCAGATTAGTAATATTCCAATGATGACGAGATATTTCTAAGATATTGAATAGACGTTCTGGCCCTGTTGTATTTGTTACTTCTGTCAATTCGGTCTGTGTTTTTGGATTCAAAACATGAAAGTATTTGCTTAATTCCTCCTCCTCCTCTTGCAAATAAAACAGCGCACGAGTGCCAGCTGTGAGAGGCACCTTGATAAATCCGCTAACATAACCTTCGTACGAAACGTCAAGTCTTCCCCTATGCATCTGTAGAACCTTCCTAGGTGTTCATGATAAATGCAGCAAGAACATTAGGGGGATGTGCATCTGATGAAAAACTTAATCTAGAGTCAACCGAATGATCCATTGATTCCTACAGAGAGAAGAAAATAAATCTTAATAAAGCACTACACAATTGTAAAGTAGCATAGTAAGTTAAGGGAAAAAAAATCAATGAAGTCTTAGTTCTTTAGCAACGATGGGTGTTACATAAAATGATGGAACGTATCAAATTATCTTCGGTTAATAAATGCTTTTAATAATTACGTTATGAACGTAACGTTTGAACGCCTGAACGGTCCAGTGGTAAGAGGACCGGCCTTACAATCGCATGGTCGTCGGTTCGAACCGCACTCGGGATTTTTCTCGGGGGTGGTCGGTATCGACTTTAGGCACCCTTCAGTGTTGGGAATAAAATTCGACACTGCTTCCCCTTAAACGGCGAGAAGGTTGGAAGTAACAAAGCCATGGAACACTTTACACACACTCAAATACACTCCCGTTCCTGAGGTCCTGACAAGTCTTTGACTTAGGACCCCGTTGGGCAACCACCACAGATAAAAAAAACGTACAAACAGAAGGAAGATCTTTAACATTATCGTATATCTTGCTGGTTACGTTCACGTACTTACGCATTTACAAACTACATTCGTAAGTACAAGTTCACCTTGTCCATCACCACAGGATGACTGACTGCGAAAATTTACGAATATCTTCAAATTTGTTTCTGGCAGTGAGATTCTACAAACCAAGGACAAGTGTATGGTATAAACCATCTATTAATGATCGACATTTCTCCTTCAGTGATAGTTAACTTCGATTTTTATTAATTTATGATTGCAGCTTTACACACTTTACACACAACACTTTACACACACTCAAATACACTCCCGCTCCTGAGGTCCCGACAACTCTTTGACTTAGGACACCGTTGGGCAACCATCACAGAAAAAAAAAATTCGGAAGCTAAGCTAGAATTTTCCTGTTACGGGTGATATCAATTGACTCCTCTTAAAGACGCCGAAGAGATTATTTATTTAAATACTGTGATGGACGTAAGTGTGTGCATCGACTTGACTGGGCGTATCAAGAAAAAAACGCCCTCTACCGGTAAATACATTTTAATTCGGAAGCTACGCCCGGGATGCATATCTTTAGAATGTGACTGTTACGGATGATGTCATTTGACCCCTCTCAGAGATGCCGAACAGATCATTTATTAAATATTGTGATGGACGTAGGTGTGCGCATCGACTTGAGTGGGCGCAAAGAAAAAAAAAATAAACGAATAAACAACGGCACGTCCTCTACTGGTATTTACATTTTAGTTCGGAAGTTATGCGCGGGATGGATTTATTTAGAATTTGACTGTTACGGGTGGTGTCATTTTTACCCCTCTTAGAGACGCCGGGCAAGTTATTTATTTAAATACTGTGTTTAAATCTTGTCGCGATTTTTCTGCAATTCGGTTTCTTGATAATTCAATAGATTTTCTTGTTAGTTTCATTTATACTCCGTAGGAAAGATTAAATTCTTTCCGCGAGTGCCTTTTGGTTTGGTTTTAATAAATAATAAACGAAACGTCCTTGAAATTAAAATTGAAGTGACCCAAATTTTGGATTACAGGAAGAACTCGGCTTCAACGTTCAATAAGCCTAAAAGCAACTGATTTGCCTAGAGAAATATTAGAAACTAACGAAAGCTTCAAATGTACAGAATGCCGCTTCTTCTCTCCTCGAATTTATTTTGATTGTATTGCTTTATTAATTCTAAATCCGATGACATTGTCAGTTTGTAACTGTCTTCATTTATTTTTGAGATAATGACAAAAAAAAATTGTGCTTGTCTACAGTCGTTTCTCCTCCGTGTTAACTTTGAAACAAATTAAGTCAAAACACAAACCAAATCAAAGGACATAAAAAGTACTAAGTCCAGAGAAATAATTACATTAGAAGATGCACTAGTTGGCGCTGTGCGCGCTATGAATTTCGAAATTTTAAATAGCAGGGTGGTTTAAGTGACTCATGGCGGATTTCACAAACATTACTTAAATTTAATCATCCGTTAAAAATAAACGTTGCTATGGTTGCATGTGTTGAAGGTATAGAAATGATTATTCTTAACTAATGATTAAAGTTAAGTGACGTTTGTTAAATCCAGCGTTATTATTTGAAAAGCACTTTAATTTTATAACCAATGACCTTATCAGTTTTCGGTTTCTAGCATTTGTCTTTAAATTTGAAACGCTTATCAACGTTCAATAAGTCGAAAAGCAATTCATTTGCCTAGAGAAATGTCAGAAACTAACAAAAGCTTCAAATGTACAGAATACCGTTTCTTCTCTCTTCGAATTAATTTGGATTGTATTGCTTTTACTTTTATTATTGTATCTTGAATTATTTTCTAAGTTAACTTTTTATAATCTTTCTACTTAAAATTACTCTTATAATTTTTTTTTGACTGTTCACTACTTTGAAATAATTTTGAATCCGTTTTCTTTTATTTTCATTTAACTTTATTTTTTTTACACCGTACATGTCCCAAGCTCTCAGAGGTTTTCGGAAAGGTGTTAAGCTAGTGATTCTTATATTGCCTGCAATGGCTACGACCGACTTACCAGGAGTTTTTTAATTTTACTTTTATAAACTATTTTATTTTATTTATTCTGTTTTATTTGAATGTATTTCTTTTTAAACTATTCTATTGTTTTATTGATTAAACCAAATTTGTTTCGTATAAAGGAGGTTAGAGAGAATAAAAATATCTGTGCTAAGATGAGTACTTGGTCAAGAGAGAAGAATAAGTGAAAATTTCGTCAATTTCTAAATTATTATGTCGCGGTATGGCAAGGGGCAAAAATCATTCAATATAAGAAGGCCATTGAGAGCGATTCCTGGCTGACTAAAAGCTCAATCCAGAAGTGCAAAAACAAAGACTTGGGTCTTTTATGGTTTGACAAAAATTTCTTTAATCTACTTTCCGATCATTACAATGGAATGGAATACGGGGCCCCTCTGTGGCTCTGTGCCCCCACTTGTGGCCGGCCCTGCGTGTATTAATTGTTAAAAATAATTTCCTTGGAATTTTTTATTTCAGACACGTACAGGATGATTCAGGAAATACGTCAGAAAGAAAAGCTGAAGTAAAAGTAAATTGGTTTTAACATATCAATCTGCAGTTATCAAACAGTGATGGACTCTTGAGAAATTTTGTCAATGAACAATAATGTAGACCTTAAAATTTTGCCAACTTATGTTTTGAAGTATCCAGTATAAGGTTAATACATAAACAATGCAAGTTTCCTATGTTCGGGTTTGAAACTTTCCACCCGGTACCTATATGTACATATAATGATGTGGGAATATAAATTTGTATTCATATAATCAAGATATTCCGGAAGCTTCTATATCGTTTTAGCTAGGTGTAGAAGTGATTGAAAAAAATAAAAGGGTTTTAGTAATCAAACAAAACTAGAAATTATTCTTAAAATTTATTTTTGTGGATTTTATAAGTTTCAGACGTAATTAATTCTCATTGGTCGAGTCTACAGTATTCGTTTACTAGTTTCCTTTTTAATTTCTCGCAAATACGTCGAGATTTTTGTATACAATGCGGGAGTGTTTGTATCACAACCACTACCTTTTCTTGGAGCGACACTTAGGATTCCTCTGATAAAAAATCTACCATCGGGATTCTGAAAAAATAAGCCACCTCCACTGTCGCCGGTACAAACGCTTGTGTCTAGGGATAGAAGTAAAATAAAAATTAATTTCGTAATGATACGACTATATTACTTACTATTATTGATATAGCCAGCACAGAATTTATCGTATGTAAAATATCTCCTCTTGAATTCCTGCGGTACTGAACATGTGTCTTTAGATTTATAAGGAACGTCTAGTTCTCGTAGTTCCTCTGTTAACGTCTCACGTTCTTTGTATCCCCAGCCTGCGATCTTAAACATATTAATTAACTCTAACAACTTAATTAAATCCTCTTTTTGCTTACTACTCCTTTGTTATCTTCATTTAGAACAGAAAATTCATCTAGATTTTCCCAATCAACGCAAACAGGCCGAACGTATTCATTAATTGTGAATGGTTCTTCTAGTGTTAGTATTGCAAGATCGCCTGCATAGTTTTGTATTTCTCCTCCATAAAATTCCGAAATATATATTCGTTTCACCTAAAAGAAGAATTTGATTGACAGGCACCAAAGTATTAAAATTATGATAAATTACTGGAGAGGACTGCTTATTTATATCACGTTTATCTCCGAAATCTCGATAATATTTACCCGCAGTTACAGTGTAATTAGTTTTATTCAAAAGATCGCCTTCGATGGAAGTAAAGATATGAGCAGCTGAAATGGTTCATTTTATCAAAGCACTATCAGCAACTGAAACTTACCTGACAAAACGAAATATCTTGATATAATAGTTGCACCACCAATAAATTGTGTGTTGTCTGATCTGTAAATTCCAGCTACCCAAGGATATTCTGATTTTACAGCCGTCGAACCACCGATTATCAGTGACTGTGCGCTCACACGTTTCTTCCCACATTCTACATTAAAAGCAAATATACACATAGAATAAATAATTTTTGTAAAACTTTTACGCTAACCCGGCTGGCAAGGTGGTATTATATTGTCCCAAGCCCCATCCCGACATATAACGTTGGGATGTACTCCTAGATATTCATAAAATGGTTTGCAAACTACTTGAATCGCTGTTCCTTCGATAGGATTATTGCAGTTAATTCTAGGGTTTTTATGTGTACAGACCAGAGATAGATTTTCTCCTTCCGTTTTCAGTGGTGGACATCTTCCTGAAATATATTTTTACAATAATTACACGCAGTACTGTTAATTTGATGACACCAAATTTATGTAACTTATATTCAACAGATTCCGTTAAAACATTCGTTTGAAAATACGCACGGACACATCCTCCCATTTTTGATATTGATGGTGTCCATTTGCCCTGATAGCAAATAGCACGGGATAGTCCTCCAGTTTCTGTAGTTGTGCCATTTGTACAAGATAAATCAATAATTGTATTTAGGATAACGTTGTTGTTTGGTAAATAAGGTTCTTGCTCGTGTCCAAGAATTTTAATTTTTCCATTGAGAGGATGATCTGGCAAAACACAACTGCAAGAAACAAAATTTTCAATACCTCTAATGAATTAGTCTTTAATTTATAGCGTCAAAACAAGTTTTCTATGAGCAGAAATAATTACTTACTTATTTTCAGACTGTCGTTTAGATCTGGATAAAGTTTGAAATGAATCGGCATTTACGAAAGATACACTTCCTTGGTAAGTTATTTTTATAAAACCTGTGAATAAATACTTTTTCAATTAAATAAGTTTAATTTTTAGTATGCAACTATTCAGTTGAATGTGCAACTTTATTTTAAAATCATTCTCCAATTCGGGTCGTTTTAAAAGTCAATGGTTATCGAAGTTACCGGGGGTCAAGATTGGTGACGTGAATATTCTGACAAATATTAAATATGTACAACTTGATTTGAAATATGTAGTTATTTATTTGGTTCTAAATTAACACTGCCTCTCTTACCCAAATATCTAATTTTATTAAATGAAAGTTTTAACCAATTTACTGAATAACCGAGAAGGCAGAGAAATACTGGTTATAGCATTTTCAGACGGGAAATTCCAGTATTACTGTAATGACTGAGATATTATAACATGTGCTATAATAACTACAAGTTAAGTCGATATTTAATTCAATTAGTTAAATTGCTTGCATTTTAGTTGCTTAATAATAATTACATTACGGACATACACGTGAATAGGAGAAGGACCTTGAACATTTTCGTTCACTTGTTTACACCATTTACGAACCAATACCATTACTACAACTTCACCTTGTCATCGCTGCTGCTCAACTAACTGAGAGAAGTTCATTACAGAAATTTTTTAATAATTGTATTTTATTTCTTGGGAGTAGTCGTCGATTTAGTGACTTAAGAAATAAATTTCTCTTTAGTAGATAACTCAATTTAATTAGAATTTGTAGGAAGGGTCAACACGTCACAATAACAATTTGTTTAGAAATATAGTACACTCCGTTAAGAAATGATACTTCCACTAATACTCTTGCTTATAAGTCGGAAACTATTGTTTCATATTTTTGCTTTAACTTGTTCATTCTTAAAAGTCCAACATTGTAATGCTTCTGACGAAGCTGTCGAACGACGGCGAAACGTTAAGTGTTTGTGCGCTATTTAGTGTCCGTTTTGTGATACAATTTTCATCGGACAAGAACCAACTTTAAATAAACTAAAAAAATTAATAGTAGTATTTAATTGGCTTTCCACCATTTTTAATTAAAAGGTTTATCCGTTTCGGCATGGAATTGGCCGTCATTGTAACTCGATACCAAGATTCCTTTAGGGCAGTTTTAAGCGCAATGATATTGTTACTTGTTTCTTCTTTTCTGTGCTTGTTTATGCAAATAAAACACTAATTCCAAATTGTGTTGTAAACTTTTAACGTTTTTTGAATTGTTTATTTATATTTTGACACTTGTGTCGCTGTTATCAGGCTAACGCGTTTTATTTAACTTTAAAATATTCATATAACATGCATACAATGCGTTAATATATTTTTTAGATTAGAGGAGTCTATGAAAAGTAAAACCTAAGTCGTAGCCTAAATGAAATTAACTTATGTCAAAATTGAAATGTCAAGATACATTTGACGATAGTAGAAAAAATCTTTCAGTTGAATACACAAGGCTTTGTTAAAACTCTTTAACATGATAACGACTAATTTCAAATACCGTTGGATTGCTTGCTGACCCATGACTATAGTGTTCAAGAGCGTTTAAACAACTAACAGATTTGACAGGGGTCAGGAAGCAAATGTCAGAATAAAAGTTTCGAAGCAAGCTAAGACTCTGATTTTGTTTTTCATAGCCTCCACTTATCTAAAAAATATATTAACGCATAGTATAACTATCAACATATCAGTCTTTACACACACAAATTCTCAATTGGATTGAGATCAGGAAACCTTGCGGGCCATGTCAGAACCTCAATTTTCTGTTCTACAAGCCACTGTTTAGTGCTTTCAGAAGCGCAGCATTATCGTGCGAAAACTTCAATTTGGTAGTTGAAAAGGCAATAGATGCTGCTTTAAGACAACTTGAAATGCTTCTGAGTTCATTTTAGAATCGATAAATGATAAGAACGTCTTGCCAAGAATGGAGAAACCCGCCCAAGTCATTACAGAACCATCTCCAAAGTTGCGCTTTGAAAAATAACTAAAATTCTAAATAATTCAAAAATTCTAAATAATTTATTTATAATAAACATGTAATTCTAAATCGCCTATTTCTAAAAATATTTACACTACCTTAAATTATTCGACAAAACACATTTAATACAGTACTCTCAATTTACTTTATTATTTACAAAATTATTTCTTTATGAAAATTTTAAAAAAATTACATGTTCATAAACACCGCAATATTGTCACGCTCTCTTCGCGCTTGCAATAAATTCAGCTGTTGGGGTAAACGTAGCTCTCGGTAGACGGTTCCGTCCAGATATGGGCTAAAGGCACTTGGGGGTAGTTTACCGGAATAACAAAGACTTGCTTACTTTGTCCCGGTTCTCGGCTCTAAAAAGGAAGGTCCTCTTCAGAAAAACCACCGACCGCACCATTTTTAGGCTTTATTGAGCACCCTTCGCTATTGGGCCACCTTCCCGCTCGGTCCCGAATCGACTGTCCCGCGGAATTAATCCATTATTCGTAGTTCAGCAAAGTGACCTCGTTAACAATTATACAGAGTGCAAAGTTTAATTGGAATAAATTCTGTAACTTAGAAAATTGCCATTTGTAACAAAATTCTTGGAACAGGTCAATTTTTATTTTTATGGCGCTTATTATAAATGGATTTCTTTAACTTTTCAATTATTTGGAGGGATGAAATAACCCCTAACTATTTTTTTTTAATGGAAGGGTATGTTGAGTAATTTTTTTTCTTAAAGCTTGTTCAATTGGGAATACAGCTACGTTTTTATTTTTTAATTTTTCTTAAACAGTAAAAGGCGAAAGAATAAAAAATAAATTTTTGACTAGAACGATTTTAACGCATCAGATGTTCAAAATGCTCGCCACCTCTCACTTGGCAATACCCTAATCGATTATAAATTCCATCCCTAACGGTTTGTAACATTTCCGGCGTTACTCTCCTAATTTCATGCAGAATTTGAAGTTCTGAAGTTCTGCTATGTCGTTTGGTTTAGTCACATAAACTTTACTTTTTAAATACCCCCATAAAAAAGTCTAAAGGGGTGAGATCTGGAGATCCTGTTGGCCACTCAATCGGTCATCGGTCCTCTTCTTCTTATCCACCTATTAGGAAAAACTTCAGTGAGGTAATTACGTACAATTAAAAATTTAGCGCATTGGCAACGCCATCTATTGGCTGCACGCAACAATACGATACCATATGGAATGCTTATTTCTTCTTATCAAATAATTAAAAAAATGAAGTTCCTGAATTTTTGGCATTAAAAACGGTTTTAGTAAAAAAATTCTTTTTTTTATTTTTTACCTTTTACTGCTAAACAAAAATAAAAAAATAAAACGTAGCTGTATTCCCAATTTTTTCAACATATCCTTCCATTAAAAAAACATAGTTAGGGGTCGTTTCACCCCTCCAAATAATTGAAAAGTTAAAAAAAGTTCCTTTGTAATATGCGCCATTAAAAATAAAAATTGACCTGTTCCAAGAATTTTTTTACAAATCGTAATCTTCTAAGTTACAGAATTTATTCCAGTTAAACTTTCCACTCTGTATACAGCTGTCCCCAATGAGTATTTGTGACAATATGTATGTATAATTGATTGACTATTGCGTTCTTTAGTATTTTTAATCACAGATTTTGGGCATCAAATTCAAACTAACTTAAAAAAATTTGACAGATTACTTCAACTTAAAAAGAGTTGTAAATTAATTAAATTAATTACAATTTTGTTTAGATAAGTTAACCTTACTAACCCCCCCTTTTGTATCTCAAACTTAATAATGTTACATCTTTTCAGCCGGATGATGGTCTTAAGTTTTTAAATTAGATCGAAACATATAGCGCCTTTTCAACAATACATCACATTACAATGGAGAAGATATGCGTTTAACTTCTTCTTCGTTCCTTCTTATTTGCTTAATAAATGCTTTTAATAATCACGTTACGGATTTATCGAGGTCACCTAGAGTCAAGCTTGGTGAAGCGAATATTTTGGGAAATATTAATATGTATTTATATCTCGAACAGTATAGTCATATAAAACTAGAAATTACTATGAAAGTATTTTTATGGGTTTTATAGGTTTCAGACATTATTAATTTTTATTGCTTGAGTTCACGCTAGTAGTCTTTGAGTTACTCTTTCAATTTCATCCAAATATGTCGAAATTCTTGTATATAATCCGGGAGCATTTATATCACGACCACTATGATCCCGTGGCACGACACTTAGGATTCCTCTGATAAAAAATCTACCATCAGTATTTTGAAAAAATAAGCCACCTCCCCTATCGCCAGCAAAAACGCTTTTGTCTACGAACAGAAATAACATAAAAATTGATTTCGTAATAAAATGATTATATCACTTACTAGTATCGATATAGCCAGCACAGAATTTATCGTTTGTATAAGAGTTCCAAGTACCCAAATACCCTGATGCTAAACATGTGTTTTGAGATATATAAGGAACGTCAATTTTGAATAGTTCCTCTGCTAAAGGATCTGTACTATGTGTGTATCCCCAGCCTTCGATCTTGAATAGAATAATTAATGCTGTGAATTTTATTAAATTTTACTTTTGCTCCTTACTACTCCTTTATTGTCTTCTTTTAGATCATAAGATTCAGATGCATTTGTCCAATCAATGCATATAGGTTGAACGTATTCTGTAAAAATGAATGGATCTTCTAATGTTAGTATTGCAAGATCGCCTGCGTAGTTTAGAAAGCCGCCCCTGTAACTGTCCGATATATATAATTCTTTTATCTGAAAAAGAAGTTTGATTGATAGGCACCAAATTATTAAAATTTTAATAAAATTTACTCGAGAAAACTGCATATTTACGTCAAGTTTATGGCCAAAATCTCGATAATATTTACCGACACTTATAGTGTAACCACTTTTATCTAAAAGAGCACCTCCGTTGGTAGTAAAGATATGAGCAGCTGAAATAGTTCACTTTACTGAAGCATTATCAACGACTGAAATTTACCTGACAAAACGAAATATCTTGATATAACAGTTGCTCCACCAATAAATTGTGTATTATTTGATTTGTAAATTCCAGCTACCCAGGGATATTGTGATTTCACAGCCGTCGGACCATCACTTGCACTCACTTGTGTCTTACCACATTCTATATTAAAATTAAAATACGAAATTCAACAATATTTGTAAAAAAATCATTTTACACTAACCTGGCTGGCAAGGTGATATTACATTGTCCCAAATCCCATTCCGACACGTAACAATGGGTCGTATTCCTATGTATTCATAAAATGGTTTGCAAACTATTCGAATCACTGTTCCTTCGATGGGATTATTACAGTCAATTCTAGGGTTTTTATGTGCGCAGACTGTAAATACAGTATCTGTTTCTCTTTGCACCTCTGGACATTTTCCTGAAAGGTTGTTTCGCAATAATTACAAGCAGTAATATTAATTCGTAAATCGTATTTCATTATTAATGGCTTCAAACATACACTGAGAAAAATAATGAGGTACTTCAACTCAAAACACGTTAAATCAACTTCAATTTCAGGTAGTATATAAACAATTCCATGAAGGCTTTGTATCAAACCATTGAAAAATGTTGAAAAAATATGTTAGCATAACATAAAATATGCGTTCAATTAAAAGCAAAGTTACAGTAATGTGAAAAACTATTTTAAAATAAGTCACAAACATTTTTAGATCAATTCAATAAGTTGTTATGACAATGTGATCTAAATTTGAGTCAAGGAAAAGAAAATATATCACCAACACTTTAATTGAGTTGAAGTAACAATTTTTTTACGTAAGATTAACATTTATGACTTTTGTTTCAATACGTTTTGCTTTTTGATTCAACAGCATCATTAAATCAAATAATGTGCTGTAAACATTGTCGCAGCATTTTGCGATGCTGCCAAAGTAATGTTAGTAAACCCTTCAACCTTTGGAGAGGTGCAAGAAGAGCTGAAAAACAAACCTCTCAACGAATTTTGTAAAGTCGGACACATTCGATATTATTCATTTCCGAAACGATATCGAACAACAACGTTACTTATGCTGGGACAGGCAGTAAATATACGTGAAGTTTTAGCAGGCGCCATCTAGAACTCGATAGCAAAAATTTCAATAACTCTTTACTGTTTATTTCTGCAAACATAACACGTACATTCGTATATCATTCTAATGCTACACCATACGCAGCTTAAGTGCTCCAATTTGACAGTTCTGTGAGGCTTGTATCACAAGGTTTTAAGGGTGAGTTTCGCGTGCGGGAGGTGCATTTAAGGTGCGTATGAGTGTACTTGACTAAATGTATGACGCCTTATTAATATGAGAAATGAAGACGTTTTTATTTACAATCCTGACGAAATTTTTTTGCGACGGACAAACATGACCTAGCCCAACAAATACGGTATTTATTCGTTTATGGTCACAAAAAAACACCAATTCTGCGGAGCTGAGACATTTAAATCCATTTAAATCGTCAACCAGCGTTACTCAAACAATTTCTTTGAAAACGAAAACTGATTTTTCCCGGAGTTATTATTTACTTTATCCCTATTGTTGTATAACAAATTTTGTTTCTTTTTTTGACTACTATCTGTGGTTTCAATTAAAGACATAGGTTTAGAGACACCCAGTATAGCGGTAATAATAATATTAATAACACAAAGTTAATGAAACAAATTTTATTTTTTTAAATGTCTTTTCTATAATATAAACTTATCCCAATAATCAGGCAACTTGTAAATATCGACAGAGAAAAATTCTTTTGATTGTCTGCAAAGCCAATTTTACACTGCTTCTATTACCTACTCATTCTACATACATTTCTTGCATCTCAAGTATCTGCTAAGAGGCCGGAACTCTGAATTTATAGTCTTTCAGTCAATTAAGGAATCTGTTAAAATTGGACCGTGAATATCCCAAATAGTGTAACTATCACGTTGCTTGCTAACGGTCCAATTTTGAATTTCTTTGTCGGCGATGAATTTGAATAGCGCCATTTCATACCACCTTGTTTGCTTCCTGGGATTTAATTGTGCACCCAAGCTTTTCCAATGGTCGTTCCAGACTTCTCAACCTCAGTACATAAAAAATTAACGATAATTCGCGATGTAACAGAACTAGGTACATCACCAACAAACATGTTTAATACAGTTCTCCATATTTATTAATTATATAACTGTCCATATTTCTTCACTATATAAATGTCTTGATTATTATGAAGTGAATTTGGATTTTGTTCATTGTTATCAATAAAAAATTTAAAGTTGGTTTTAATCAAAAATTTAAATTGGATTCTTCTGTTGTCAAGTTCCTCATGAAGAAAAACTGCTGCAGAATTAAGAGCAATTGCATTATCCTGTTGTATCCATTATTACACCTGTAAGGTGGAAAGAATGGGAAAAAGAGAACCATCAGTAAAGAAGGTTCTGTCTGAAGCCTCATTCAATTTACATTAGATTATTATTATGTTTCAAAGGTTATGTCAAAAAATAAATTCCGAAGGATTATATTTAAGATACACATAAAATCAGTAAAGCTTGTCAACTAGAAGATTGCTCAAAACTATGGTACGTATGGTAATATCTGCGTATTTATTTTTTTTATTTTATTTTTTGCCTATAATTCTTATTTTATTTTATTTTTTAAAAGATGTGCAGTGCCATTCATATAGTTTCAGTTAACATATGGGAAAACTTTATTTTATTGATTTTTCTAGAAAAATTGGACTATGGTTAGTTCGTGCATCAATCAGAATAAAAGCTACAGCACTATCATATTTAATTGATCATTTAAAATTAGCTGAAAACCTGAAAACTACAAATTCTCAAAAACGAAAAAATGCAATATTTGCCGATTTCCGAAAAGTATTAGGTCGTTTGGAAAAAAATTATGTCTAGAATTTTTTTATTCCACAAAAGTTGGATGATATCATCGTGGAATATAACTGCTAGCAGAAAGATGGCAAAAGGTCACTGATGCAAATGGTGATTATATAGTTTAATCAAAATTTATATACTTATGTATACAGAGTGTCGCTAAATTCCGTGGACATGGCTTAACCCCAGATTCCTGGGCTCATAATAAGACAATTTAAATGGGCAATGCAGTCTCTTAGATTTTTCTATTTTGTAACTAAACCGTAAGAAATATCAAAAATTACAAAGATACAAAAAAGTTTCCTAATAAACGACTCTCTAAAAAAATTAATTAATTAAAGCTATCTGGCAAACACAAAAAAAGTTATAGTAATATCAGGATAGTGACAACCCTGCTTTTTATACTAGCAGTCCACTGCAAATTACCAAAATTATCTGAAAATGTGAATTACGTTCCTGTGGATCCTTATACCAAAAATCATCCAAATTGATTCAAGGGTTTTTCTGTTATAATCAAAATAATTTTTTTTCCAAGAACTTTGAAGCGGAGTTCCGGCTTAACGAAGCACTTTTGGATATAGATAAGTTGGGTTAAATCGTCTTATTTTGAGCCAAGGAATCTGTAGTTAAGCGACACGCTATATAAACATTTTGAATTAAAAAGAAAACGACATTTTTCTTTTAAGTTGATGCATTCAGACAATATTAACTGTAGTCCAAAGATTTCTTTTCTCGAATTTAAAATGTTGTCATACCTACATCTTTGAAAAACAATATCTTTTTTACTTGATCGGCGTTGATTACGAAAAACACCACTAATATCAAAATATTGGATAGATGATTTTTACAAAAAAATGAATATTTCGCTTTAATACATTCATTTTTGATACTTTGTGTTTTTATAATAAACATAAATATGTTTGCATTTATTTTTTGTATAGCTATTTCGCTATAACTCTCAACGGACACTTTAAAAATCGCACACAATCTCAACATTTCGTTCTCGTTTCACAGCTTCATCAAGAGTCAAAAATCGGACAGGAATCCAGTTGAATTATGTTTATTTTTTTGCATAACAATGATATAAGATAGTAAATGCTTGTTGCAAAAAATGTCCTTACAGCTTCTTAAATGCATACTTTTGACCTTTTGGAAATATTGTAAATTTTGAGCGATAATTAGAACAGAGTTAGCCAAAAACTTGTCAGAAACGACTTTGTAACAAATGACATAACTCTCGCTTTTACTTGACAACATTTATTCCGTTAAATAAAAAATCAAAACAGACACATAAAAGCAACAATACTTTACGATCATTTTGAAATTTCAACTTTTTGATACAACATATTAAACACTTTTATTTTAAGGCAAAATATTTACATCGTTCAGTCAAATGTCAATAGTTTAACATTTCCTTAGTATTACTTCAACAATTTCCAAGATGTTCAGTTAAGAATATTACTGTTGAAACAAGTACTTTTTATTTAAGTCAACGCACATTCAAAAAGTTGTTGACTTAACTATTTCATTTTTCTCAGTGCGTAAGTTACATTGTACGTATTCTGTTACAATAATTCGTTTTAAAATACCTACGGACACATCCTCCCATTTGTGATATCGACGGTTTCCATTTACCCTGATAACATATAGCACGAGATAATCCACCAGATTCCGTTACGGTGCCTTCTCTACAAAACAAATCAATAATTGTATTTGGTATAACGCTGCTGTTTGGCAGGTGAGAGTCTTGTTCTTGTCCAATAATTTTGATTTCTCCATTGGCAGGGTGATCTGGCAAAACACAACTACGAGAAGCAAAACTTTTCAATTCACATTCTATTTACAATATCAAAACATGTTTTCTATAGGTCTGTTCCAACATCATTTTCTGAACGTTTCGAAACTGTCAGAATCAATGGCCCACCGAAATAATGATCAATTTTGACTACTCTATCAAGCGTAAAACTTTGGTGAGCGCATGCTTTTGAGGGTTTCGATATCGTTGGAAAGTGATGAACAGACCTTATGAAAACGAACAATATTAGGTACTTACTAATTTTGAGATTGTCGTTTAGATCTAGATAAGATTTGAAATGATTCGGCATTGGTGAAAGTTACATTTCCTTGGTACGTTATTTTCATAAAACCTGTAAATGAATTTTCTGTTAATTAAATGCTTCTTCATTCTTTGTGATGAGGTTCTTTTTGGAAATATTCAATTTTGTTTGATTAACTTTGTAATTTGGGTCAGGTTAAAAGTCAGTGATTGTCTTGACCCTAGATAAGGGTCAAGATTTGTGAAGCGAAGAGTGGCTTCTTTTAAGAAGTGTTAAGAATCTTAATGTAGTAATTTTTTTTTTCAAATTAAGCCTATCTCTATTAAATTATTCATCCTGCGTCCACGAATAAATGTAGTTGACAGTGAACTTATGAAAACACGTTCTATTTAAGATACATTCCTTTTATTATTATTTATTCTATTCTGATTTTATCTGATATTCGAATACATCGAAAACGAAACAATTTTTTCGGAAAATATTATCCTTTAATACTAACTGACTTTTTTTAACAATAATAATTTGACGGTGTTTTTGTAAATGCAAAAAACCGTTCCAAGTAAATTTGAACTTTGACATAGAAACACGTCTATATAGTAATAATACTAAATAAATATTTAAATATTATTTAGTGTTGATTAAGCGAAAACAATGTTGTCTGGTTTAAGTAAGTTCAAGGAAAGGCGGAAATTCCAGTATTGCATGATTACTGAGACATCACAACATCATAATGAAACAAAATGTGCAAAAACTGTAAGCTACGTCAATATTTCCTTTTTAATAGTTTCATACGTGTATACAAAATGCATAGTAATAATAATAACTACGTTACGAACGTACACAGAATCAGAAAAAGGCCCCTGAGCATTTCCACATATGATGCTGGTATCGTTCACTTGCTGGAGCACATTTACAAACAACAGTCGTCACTACAACTTAACCTTGTCCGTCGCTATACTGAACGGGATAAGTCAATTCTATGAATTTCTTGATCATTTCTTTTTGGTAGCAATATGTTACGGTTCAAGACCGGATTCGTTCTTGTGGGGTAACTCAATTTAAATAAAAAAACAAGTTTCCTTTAAGAACCAGAATTTAATCACGATTTTCAAAAAGGATCAACTAGATTCGTAATTATAATTTATAATTATTTGTAATGTTAGTATCAACATAAAGAACACTCAAAATCTTACGCTGGATTTCACAAACGTCACTTAACTTTAATCATCGATTAAGAATAATCGTTCCTATACCTTCAACACATCTAACCATGACAACGTTTACTTTTAACGAATGATTAAATTTAAGAAACGTTTGTGAAATTCGCCATTAGAATTTTTGATAAGACACACGAAAGGTATGGAATTTATAAATATACAAAATGCGTTACAATTAAATTATTCTCTGATTAAATAACAATAAAATAAGATTAGTCACATAAATATAAAAGAGATTGGTAAAATAGGTACCTTGTATTTGATTTTCTTTTTACACATGGAACAACCTGTATATTTTTAATTTTCAGAACATCAAAACAATCGGTTCTTTCAAGACAATTTGTTATAAATAATCTGAAGAAATTTTATTGTTTGTCTGCAAAAAATCGAAGAGAATTAAAGGAAATAACAAAATGAAGATCGAGTTCTTTGTTATCTACTTAAATACAAGTTTTAATTTGTTTTACTTGTTTAACTTTCCATTTATTTATTTTTTCCGTTTGTTATTCTTTATTTTTTACTCTTTATTTGTTATTCAGTTGCTTTTTGTTTTTCATTTGCTTTTCTCTTCACTTTAATTGCCTATTTGATGTTGTTTACACCATTTACGAACCACTACCATTACTAAACTTCACCTGGTCATCGGTGCTGGTCATCTAACTGGGAAAAGTTCATTATATGAAGTTTCTGATAATTTTTAGTGCCTTAAAAAATATATTTCTTTTTAGTAAGGTAACATACATAGTCGAATTTATTCATGATTTCTAGAAAGGATCAACAGTTAATAATTAGTCTATACTTAATAATTTACTCACATACATTTATCTGAAAAAAACATATCTTATGTACTGGGTGTTTTTGGAAGTGTGGCTGAGAAAGCTGCAATTGTAGACACAACAACAGGCCTAAGTGTCTTATATTGTTGCAGAATAGTTCATAGTAATTTTTAAATTGGTCATAGGTTTCCGTGGCTGCTGCAATTACCGTTCGACTGAACTCATTTATTGTACTTTTTCAATAAAATTTCGATTCTCTTAAAAAATAATTTTGATTTAAGTAAAGATATGGCGTAATTCTACTCACTGCTATGTAATAATTTTATGTCTAGTTTTGTGTATTATCTAAGAAAATAAATTCATAGAATAGTATCTCGAGTTTTTTTTTTTTTTTAAGAAATTAGAGGTGATTGGGAAGGATTAGTGAAGGATCAGTAATTAAAAAACTTGAAATTACTCAGAAAGTATTTTAATAAAATTCAGACGTAATTAATTTTCTTCTTCTTCACAATTGCAGTATTCGTAATGCTGAAGTATTTACGTCACAACCATCATCTCTCCGTGGCACAACACTTACAATTTCTGTTTCTGACTAATACTACTGATTACTTCTGATAATACAAGTTATAGAACGTAAAGTTACCAAATACCGTCGCCGTTAACTTTCTTATTTTAAATGGAACGCCATACTTTTTATTGCACATTATTCTAAGTAAAAAGTGTTAAGGCCTAAATGTAACCGATTTTGAGATATCTTTAAATATATTTAAAAAATTGTTTTGATGACCTTTCAGAATGTATTTACTGCACTTTCAAATTTCAAGATTCAAGTGGCATGTCCTTAGGAAGTATAATATTCACACTTTCGAATTATATCCTAATTATCCCTGAAAAATTCACAGGCTGGTCATAACATGGCGTCGAAGCTCATTAAGTTTAACTGCACAAAACTCAATGATATTATTTAAAATCGATTTAAAATGTTAACGAACAATTTAAGTAGCGACATCTTGCGATCGCTTTTTGACCTGACATTGCAGACTGGACTGACAAATTGAAGCAAGTTCGCTACATAATAAGTCATCCCACGCAAGGCGGCTATGCTTGCTGTCAAAGCATATGAGAATTTTAAAAAAATTTTGTGCAAGTCGGTTTTGATGACTTATTATGTAGGAGATGACTTATTACGTAGCGAACTGGCTTCAATTTGTCAACCCTACTGCAATGTCAGGTCAAAAAGCGATCGTAAGATATCGTTACTTAAATTGTTCATTACTTTCACATCGCAATGGCGAATAACCTATGACAGATCGGTTTAGTTTGCAGTGGAATTCTCGAGCTACGGTTTTGCTGACGAAGGCCCAATTGGGCCTGAAACAGCTGTACAGAGCATGCTCGGGGAATCCGCTGCAATCAAAACCGATTTGCACAAAATTTTTTTAAAATGTTAATGTTTCACTGGATAGAAGAGTTATTGCAAATGAGAATGTGAGATGGAAGAAATAGTTTCAGAATATCTGCTTTGCAACGAAAAGATTACAGAAAAGCTATTGTTGCTTAGCGACCAACGAAGCACATCACGATCACAGATAACGACAAACGTCAAAAGACGTCAGAAATATCAAATTGACAAACGTCAAAATGACAGGCACGTAAGATTGACAATGTCAGGCAGAGTCATATAGACAAATACGGGCGAAGCTTTTACATTGACATCATTTACGTAACAAAGCAACGATGACGATCGTCGCAAATAAATTTAAAAATAAAATAAATTTAGGCCGCTCCTTGACGGATTAAAATGAAACCATATTGGTTCTAGATTGACCCGCAAATAGGATCGCACCTCAAATTTGGTTGCTAAGAGTAAACACAAAAAGACGAATAAAATGCAACTCTAATCATCTGTGAATCGGTTACCTACATATTTAGGCTAATGAGAGCACTAATCGCTCCAACGTCAGTGCATCTTGAACAGTCACTGCCGAGAACAGTCATAAGCCTTCTGTGCAGCCATTGTCAGAAGCATCCACAAGTCTTCTGTGCAGTAATTGTCAGAAGCATCCATAAGCCTTCTATCCAGCCATTGTCAGAAGCCACACCTCTTGTGCAGCCATTGTCAAGAAATCACTTACACACATTGATAAATAAAGCGAGTTCATAATTCGGTGTTACATGCTTTGACGCTGATGTGAATATGACCACAATATGATTTGAAGAATTTTGGCAAATATCTCTTATTAGATCATGGTAGGTAGAGATAAAATGGGCAGAGAAAGTGCAAAAATCATTTAATAAATTATTATGTCCATGAACATTTATTATATTCATCATTTACTTTTATATTTGTTTATAGAACAACCTGATTTCCACAACATTACATGCACGCACTGATACCCGAATCTTCTAACTCTATATAGACAAGACAATGTAGACAACAGTTGTTTCGAGTTGTTCGAGTAACCCAGTCCTGAAGGTTTCTATATGCCCCAAATTTGTGCATTTTAATACTTTATTGGTATCCTAAATATGTACCTAAATAAATATACAATTTCTTTGGTATCACATAAAATTCGCATGGGAATTATTTCGCTCTGAACTCTGTTTGCTTTATTTATGAACCACGAGTTCTGATTATCTTTGGCCGTTTTCGTTTTTTCTTTTTGAAAATCGACGCTTATCCCATGATATGTAGAATCTGCAATAAAAAGTGTAGCATTCCATTTAAAATAAGAAAGTTAACGACGACATTCGGTATAACCGGAAGTGATATAAACATGAAAAAATTTTAATCTGAAAGATCACTTTCCCCTAGGGCAGATGAATTAATTTGCAGAATTTTTATATATTTTCTTCCCCGAAATCTTTTAGTAGGCCACTCAACTTGGAATACCCTGTATGTTGTACATACCAATTTTTTTAATTTCTTAATTGGTGATTAACGGCTAATGAAAATAAAAAGGCTTCTTTTATTGGTCAATATGTCATAATTAATTACTTCACCAGGACCATACTGCAATAACAAACTTATGAAAGTTAAAGTTAACTACTGGCTGAAAGTGAAATACTTGTTTTATTTTATTTCAATTAGCCGTTAATCCCCGATTAAGAAATAAAAAAGTAATAAGTACGGATTTATTTCCCTACAGTTGACGTATGTACTGTAACACGCTGTGCTACACTTGTTTGTTGACTTTTACGGACAACTAACTGAGTAATAAAAAAATGGCCAAACAAATAACCAAATTTAATTTATTGGCAAATTAATTGACTGGTAACTGGAGAATTGGCTGTCTGCAAGAATTTAACGCGTATTTACCTTAAGGGGTACGGCTCGGTCAGAATTTCTGAAAAAGGTCAGGTTTTATTGCCTCATGCCCTACGTCTAGACGACGCCTATACCTGCAGCTCCAAAGGGAAATCCTATTGACCTACAATAATACTACGCTTTGCGTCGACCTTTCTCAGAAATACCGAGGTAACTCTGCCAATATTTCAAAACAACTTTCAATAATTATTTCCTCGTGATCGCTAATTAGTGAAGGACTCTACTTATATCTGTGCACCCTGGTTCGAATCCTGGTGAGACGATAATAACTCTGAGAGAGCTACGTATAAATAAAATACGGACTTAACTTTAATTAATTATTTATTGCCAAAAGGTAAAAAACTCCGATTTCTAGCCGCACTGCAGTCTAGAAAAGTGAGCGGAAAAACCTTTGTCGTTTAAAAATCCAATACAGAGAGACACAAGAAAAAATTACGATTTTGTAAGAAATACAGTAGAATTCGTTTAACGGCTTTCTCGTTCGAATATCGTGACGAACTAACTATTTTCAATTACACAGCTGGTGGTTTTATGCTTGTCCCAAAACAATGGCGGTGGCCTTGTTATTCAATTTACATCAACAATTAAGTTGTTTTCAAAATTAGATTGGTCTTGGTACTCGTGTTTACCACTTCAATAGTACTCGAAGACACGCTCTGTATAATCAACCAGCGCACAGTGTGGCCGTGTGCCTACAGTGTACTTACTTAATGAACGTAATTAATTAATTAATCAGATATTCGGGGAAGTATGGGATACAAAATGCCGCCCAGGCGATCAATTTGCGAGAGAATCAATAGTAATCGCTAGTTTTTTCACGGAAGCCCTCCTGGGGAGGCGCGTGAGCCGATTTGTTGCTAAACCTAATAACGCGGCGAAGGGGGAGATTCTCAACCGCTCCTATCGCCAAAAGGTGGAGGTGCAGTGACTCTCACTTTAATTGTTAACCTCTGATTGCGTTGTTTTCGACGATTATCTATCCCTATGCGCAATGGAGTAATTGACCGTTTTATTTGATGCTCTACTGTGGGTAGTTATGATCTTTCGGTCTCTCAGCGAATTACTTCTAATTAACCCGCAGATCTCCCGACAAGGACTACACTTTGGTCCACACACAGGGTGTGAGGGAAACTCGGTTAAGAAGATGGCTATGACTATGTGATTCAGAATTGTTTGGCCTCGTAATTTTACTGCACTAGTAACGGCAAATAATTGGCCTTGATTTAGGAGATTAATTTGTGCTGGTCACACTTGGTTTTAGCGGCAGATCTAGACTTGCCTTAGACCAGTGGTACAAACCAGTCGACTTCGCTGCGCAAATCAAGAAACACTTGGTTTGAGTGTTTCCAACTTGCCAGAGAGTATCGCAAAAAGGGAATTAACTAATTTTACAAGAGTACACTATATATGGATTGCACTATAGATTAAAAGCGTCGGTTGACTGACTCTGGTCGATTTAAATTACAGAACGCCAAGCAAACTAGTCTAATAATTTATACAACAAATGGTCAACCAACTCCACTAATGTGGATGCAACTTATTTACCTTTAAGCTCGGTTAGAATGCAAATGAAAACACTTTAGTAAAAAGAATTGCACAAGCCAAGCAAGTACTGAAATTTACAGATTATCTGGCCAAAAATGGATGCGGGAATAAAAATGATTTTTAGACAATTTATACCACCAAGTATGTAATGAATAAAATACAGATTACCTAAATCCGCGCCGCGAAATAAAAATCCAATACACGCACTGCACTAAGTTTAAATACACCCGCGATTAATTTACCGTGCGCGAGACCGACTTGTTTAATTTTATTTAATTGACTCTCAAACACTGGGATTTTAGGCGTACCGATAAAATGATTTAACTCTACTGTGAAAACTAAATCAGAGAAACAAGTAAGTACCCCAAAGCAATTCGCCAACCCCAATTGATACGACTGATCGTTTTAAAAGCTCGGAGCTATCTGTCTGTAATTTTAATTTTCATTTTTCGGCTGCACAAAATTAATTCCCCTTCCTCCGATCAGAAAACCAAATTCAAACACCCCTTGACCAATAGAGCTGTGTTTAGAATTCAGAAAAATAAACGCCCCCCGGTTCCTGGAATGTGTTTTTCTAAGCTTTTACTAAACAACCACCCCTGAAGACTCCATGTGCGCCTTCAAAGTCCACAACAACTCTAAATTACAAGTACCCTCTTGACATTTTTATGTTCTCGCTTACTGTGGAAACATGGCGCTCGCCTGCAGATTTTTCTTTAGAAGCAATAAAAATCAGCATGTTATCTCCGGTCCCGCCCTGCAGAGTATAGTTTTCAACAGCAGTATTCTCTTACCGAACTTATGCGTGTCAAATTGCCCAATTTCTAATGAACAACAGGCGGGCATTAAAAACTCGCGTGAAAGATTTATGTGAGAGTCAACTCAAGAAAAATTGAAAGTAGCTCAAGTGTGACAAGAATTTACGACCCCGCCCTTGTTATACCGACTATTGAAAATCCGTAACGGCCCCGGTCGGCCTGGCGATATTGCTTTCAGTTACAATTCTTTCAATATGTACATTTGTTTGTTATTTAAAATTAAAGTTACATGCAAGAACATGCTTTTTGTTTTATAAACAAATTCGCGACCGTTTCAGTACCTACATACCTATACATATAGTAATATGGGAACGTGTATTTGTATTCTTATGAGTCACTCTTCTAGAAGTTTCTATATCATTTTAGCAAGGTGAAGAAATGATAATATTGATAATTAAACTTCAGTAATCGAATAAAACTAGAAATTACATGAAAGTATTTTTATGGGTTTTATAGGTTTCAGACATTATTAATTTTTATTGCTTGAGTTCACGCTAGTAGTTTTCGAGTTACTTTTACAATTTCTTTCAAATATGTCGAAATTCTTACGTATAATGCGGGAACTTTTATATCTCGACCATAAGTCGGTGGCGCGACACTTAGAATTCCTCTGATAAAAAATCTACCATCAGTATTTTGAAAAAATAAGCCACCTCCCCTATCGCCGGAAAAAACGCTTTTGTCTACGGACAGAAATATATAAAAATTAACTTCGTAATGATAGGATTATATCACTTACTAGTATCGACATAGCCAGCACAGAATTTATCGTTTGTATAAAAGTGCACAACTCCCATACCCCCTGCTGCAAAACATGTGCTTTCAGACATATAAGGAACGTTAAGCTTGTGTAGTTCCTCTGCTAAATGATCTTTACTTTGTGTGTCTCCCCAGCCTGCGATCTTAAATAGAGTAATTAATTCTGTGAATTTTATTAAATTTTACTTTTGCTTACTACTCCTTTATTGCCTTCTTTTAGATCATAAGAATCAGATGCACTTGTCCAATCAATGCATATAGGTTGAACGTATTCTGTGAAAATGAATGGATCTTCTAATGTTAGTATCGCAAGATCGCCTCCATAGTTTAGGTAGTGGCCTCTATAACGTTCCGAAACATATAATTGTTTTATCTGAAAGAGGAATTTGATTGATAGGCACCAAAATATTAAAACTTTAATAATTTACTCGAGAAGACTGCATATTTACGTCAAGTTTATGACCAAAATCTCGATAATATTTACCGGCAGTTATAGTGTAATCACTTTTATCTAAAAGAGCGCCTTCCTCGCTAGTAAAGACATGAGCAGCTGAAATAGTTTACTTTACTGAAGTACCAAGAACGACTGACATTTACCTGACAAAACGAAATATCTTGATATAACAGTTGCACCACCAATAAACTGTGTATTATTTGATTTGTAAATTCCAGCTACCCAGGGATATTCTGATTTTACAGCCGTCGAACCATCACTTGCACTCACTTGTTTCTTACCACATTCTGTATTAAAATCAAAATACGAAATTCAACATTTGTAAAAATTTAATTTTACACTAACCTGGCTGGCAAGGTGATATTACATTGTCCCAAATCCCATCCCGACATGTAACAATGGGTCGTATTCCATCATATTCATAAAATGGTTTGCAAACTATTCGAATTACTGTTCCTTCGATAGGATTACCACAGTTAATTCTAGGGTTTCTATGTGTACAGACTGTAAATGCAGTATCTGTTTCTCTTTGCATCTCTGGACATTTCCCTGAAAGGTTGTTTCGCAATAATTACAAACAGTGATATTAATTCGTAAATCGTATTTCATTATTAATGGCTTCAAAACTTATGTAAGTTACATTGCACGTATTCTGTTACAATAATTTCATTTTAAAATACCTACGGACACATCCTCCCATTTGTGATATCGACGGTTTCCATTTACCCTGATAACATATAGCACGAGATAGTCCACCAGTTTCCGTTACGGTGCCTTCTCTACAAAACAAATCAATAATTGTATTTAGTATAATGCTGCTGTTTGGCAAATAAGGATCTTGTTCTTGTCCAAGAATTTTGATTTCTCCATTGGCAGGGTGATCGGGCAAAACACAACTACGACAAACAAAACTTTTCAATTCACATTCTATTTATAATATTAACACATGTTTTCTATAGGTCTGCTCCAACGTCAATTTCTGACCGTTTCGAAACCGTCAGAATCAGTTGCCCACCGAAATAATGATCAATTTTGACAACTTTATCAAGCGTAAAACGTGCATGCTTTTGAGGGTTTCGAAACCGTCAGAAAGTGATCTTGGAAAAGACCTTACGAAAACGATCAATTAGGTACTTACTAATTTTGAAATTGTCTTTTAGATCTAGATAAGATTTGAAATGAGTCGGCATTGGTGAAAGTTACATTTCCTTGGTACGTTATTTGCATAAAACCTGTAAATGAATTTTCTGTCAATTAAATGCATCTTCATTCTTTGTAAGGAGGTTCTTTTTGGAAATATTCAATTTTGTTTGAATAAATTTGTAATTTGGATCATGTTAAAAGTCAGTGATTGTCTTGACCCTAGATAAGGGTCAAGATTTGTGAAGCGAAGAGTGGCTTCTTTTAAGAAGTGTTAAGAATCTTAATGTAGTAATTTATTTTCTTCCAAATTAAGTCTATCTCTATTAAATTATTCATCCTGCGTCCACGAATAAGTGTAGTTGACAGTGAACTTATGTAAACACGTTCTGTTTAAGATACATTCCTTTTATTATTATTTATTCTATTCTGATTTTATTTGATATTCGAATTACATCGAAAACGAAACAATTTTTTCGGAAAATATTATCCTTTAATACAACTGACTTTTTTTTAACAATAATAATTTGAGGGTGTTTGTAAGTACAAACGTTCTATGTAAATTTGAACTTTGACATAGAAACACGTCTAGTAATAATACTAAATGAATATTTAAATAAATTAAAATGCAACACTTATTTATTATAATAGTTACTGCAGTTTTAACATATTAAATGTCATTTTGAAACTGTGAAAATGACATTTAATATGTTGAAACTACAGTAATTGTTATAATAAATAAGTGGTGAAACAAAGTAAAAAACTGTGCATTTTAATTTATTATTATGGAATACCACAAAGTAAAGGCACCACTTATTTATTATAATAGTTACTGCAGTTTTAACATATTAAATGTCATTTTGAAACTGTGAAAATGACATTTAATATGTTGAAACTACAGTAATTGTTATAATAAATAAGTGGTGAAACAAAGTAAAAAACTGTGCATTTTAATTTATTATTATGGAATACCACAAAGTAAAGGCACCACTTATTTATTATAATAGTTACTGCAGTTTTAACATATTAAATGTCATTTTGAAACTGTGAAAATGACATTTAATATGTTGAAACTACAGTAATTGTTATAATAAATAAGTGGTGAAACAAAGTAAAAAACTGTGCATTTTAATTTATTATTATGGAATACCACAAAGTAAAGGCACCACTTATTTATTATAATAGTTACTGCAGTTTTAACATATTAAATGTCATTTTGAAACTGTGAAAATGACATTTAATATGTTGAAACTACAGTAATTGTTATAATAAATAAGTGGTGAAACAAAGTAAAAAACTGTGCATTTTAATTTATTATTATGGAATACCACAAAGTAAAGGCTGTCCAAATCGAACATTTGAATATTTAAATATTACATAGGCCCGATTTTACAATCGTCGGATAAGCATTATTATTGGTATAACCATTGGTATAACGTGACGTAGGTGTGACGTAGATATGGAGGAACATTAAAGGATATTTGGCGAACATTCTTATTCCACTATTGTAAAACTGGGCCTTAGTGTTGAATAAGCGAAAACAATGTTGTCCGGTTTAGAAAAAAATCAAGGAAAGGGGGAAATTCCAGTATTGCATGATTATTGAGACATCGCAACATCATAATGAGACAAAATGTGCAAAAACTATAAGCTACGTCAATATTTCCTTTCTAATAGTTTCATACGTGTGTACAGAATGCATAGAAATAATTATAACTACATTACGAACGTACATAGAATGAGAAAAAGGCCCCTGAGCATTTTCACATATGCACATACTTTGCTGGTTTCGTTCACTTGCTTGCGCACATTTACAAACCAGTCATCACTACAGCTTCACCTTGTTCGTCGCTATGCTCATACTGGTCTTGAATGGGATAGGTCAGTTCTATGAATTTCTTGATCATTTCTTTTTTGTGGCAACATGTTACCGGTCAAGGCCGGATTCGATCTTGTGGCGTAACTTAATTTAAATAAAAAATAAGTTTCCTTTAAGAATCGGTTGAATTTAATCACGATTTTCAAAAAGGATCAACTAGATTCGTCCTTTAAGGGTCAGTTTACAGAAAATTTAAATTCAAATTTTAATGACGTTAATTTCACAGTTCGCAATGTAATTCTTATGGCAACTTAATCGTGATTAGCTTAATTCGAAATTAAATATTTGATTTGCTTTTTGTAAACCCACCCTTAATTTATAATTTGTAATGTTAGGATCAACAGAAAGAACACTCAAAATCTCAGAATTTTCGATAAGACACACGAAAAGCATAGAATTATAAATTCATAAATGCGTTACAATTAAATTATTCTCTGATTCAATAACGATAAAATAAATATAAAAGAAATTGGTAAAATAGACACCTTGTATTTGATTTTCTTTTTACACACGGAACAACCTATGTATTTTTAATTTTCAAAACATGGAAACAATCGGCTAATTGCAGCTGGTTTTTTTAATCTGTAGATTCAATTCGTTATAAATAATCTGGAGACATTTTATTGTTTGTCTGTAAAAAATCGAACAGAATCAAACGAAATAACAAAATGAAGATCGTTCTTCGTTGTTCTTAACTACGTACATGTTTTAATTTCATTTTTAATTTGCTTGTTGTTTTTCATAGATTTTCTTGAATTTTCAATTTGTTTTACAACTTTCCATTTATTTATTTTTTCATTTGTTATTCTTTATACTTTCAGTTGCTTTTCTCTTCATTTGCAAAAATGTAAAAGCATGGAATAAAGATTTTGAACAAACGGGAAAAAATTGCACCAAATTTAACTTTATTTATAAATAATGAATAAACTTTCGAATAAAATAATGTTTTGAATTTGTTAAAAGTAATAAAAAAAAGTTGTGTTAAAGTTGTGTGTGAAAAACTACAGGAAAAAACCCTATTGTCAGAGAGAGATTTTCTCTTTTACATAATTCTAATTTTCCTCTCTTCGTCGCCGATAGATTGGGAGATTTGAGTATGGTAATTTGTGTTTCATTCTATCGTGTTCGACATGAACGCATCTAATTGTACGACGGTAATTTTTCATTGCACTTTTTTACGCTCTGCTTAACAACATTTTTATATCGGCGATGATCATTTTCACAACATGACTGCGTGCGTAAATTTTGCGCCTTAATGTTTTTGGCACAATTCGAATAAGCGTTGTATTAAAAAGATATACAGGATGATTTTCTGAAAACGATCCCCTGAAATATTTTAAAAATGAAAAGGTGCTCATTTTGAGTGAAGATTTTTTTTCTAATGTTGGCTGTTTATTCTGTAATAAAATGTCACTAACACACTGTTATTTCCAATGCCTAGCGAGATGTTTAAGATTTATTAGACCAAAGTGTTAATTTTTCAGTTTGTAATTAATTTTTTTCTAAAATATTGGTACATTCGCGTAATCGTTGGAGGATAAGCTTTCATTTGAGATACCACACGATGGGTCATTCCGTTAAAAATTTTTGGGAGGGTATTCGTGGGGGGGGGGGGGCACGGGAATGTGTCAAAAGTGTGATTTATAGGTCAAAACATCTCCCCCTTAGAATAAAAGCAGACGTATTTTTGGAAAATTTTATTTTCTTCTTTTTTTAAATATTTCAGTTGGATCGTTTTTCTAATTTGAGTCATGTTAAATGTTAGCGAGGTTACCTAGGGTCAAGATTGGTGACGCAAATATTTTGAACAATTTGATTTGAAAAATGTAGTTATTTATTTTTATCTACAGTAAAGGCGACCACACATTACATGACAAACTAGCTAAACATTTGTGATGTGTGAAGTTCGCCGAATAATGTGTATGGTAGAGCATTTGTCAAACTCCTTCCAACGTTTGCATTCGTCTACGTTCCGATAGAAGTCGGTAAATGAGACCCGAGTCAAAGAAATGTTTGCCACTTGTACATACTTAAATGCGATCCGACAACACCGTTAAGCAGGGAATAATCGATCCCTCATGACTTAACACATGTACGCGCGTACATCTTCGACGAACATCAACGTACGTGTGTTGGCCCTAAAAACGCTTCGAACATGTACGCACATACAAAAAGTCCGTCGAACTTGTTTTCTGGTTTTCCTGAAAACAAGTGTGTGCGTTGATGTTTGCACGTACATGTTCGACCGTGTGGTTGTCATGTTCGCCACGGACTTATTCAGTGCAGAACGTCGGTGTCGTGTATAAATCGTGCAATATTTGTCGTGCGCAATCTAAAAAATAATGTTGGAGAGAAGTACTTGAGAACTGCATATTTTGCCATGTTTCAGAGTCAAGCTTCCTATGCTGTACTCTGTTGGGGACACTCTAGCAGCGCAGAAGTGATTTTCAGATTCCAAAGACGCATTATTCGAATCATGGAGAAAATTGGATATTGAGATGACTGCAGGAAGGTTTTCACTGCTTTAAATTTATTAACCGTGCCTTCACTATACATTCTAGAATGTCTCCTTTATATGAAAAACAATATAAACAATTATAATCATCACCTTAATTTTCACGATTATAATACCCGAATAAGAAGTGACAAGTGACATATGTCTCCCCAATAATAGACTATGCCGCACTCAAATAAGTACTAATTACTACGGCATAAAATTTTTTAATGCTCTACCTGAAAAAGTAGAAAAATTCAAAGTAGCTATAAAACAGTTTAAATTAAGAGTCTCCTTTATCTATATTTATTATGTACCCGTAAGTATTGTATTTTATTTTTATACTTGTGTCCATTTCGTATTTTGACGTATTTTCCCATTCTTTTTCAATTTCAAGCCTTTAATTGGCTTGACCTTGACCTTTGACCTGTTCGAACAATTGTTCTCAAAATCCAAATTTTTTTAAAGATTTCCCCCCAATTTTTTAGTCTTAGGTTGGATTGGCCTTGACCTTTGAGCTCTTGAAATTGAGTTGTGTTCCGTTGGGTTGGGTTCGCTTGGGTTAGGAAAAGGACAACAGAAATTTTTAATTAATTTTTTAATTAAATTTAACTTAATTAAAAAAACTCTCGACGATATATTGCAGGTAAAATGAAGTATTTTACACTTTCAGAGGAAACTTATGTTTAAGCGATTCGTTGTAAATGTAATCGTCATGAGTATAATAATGTCAGAATCATAGAAAAAATTGTAATGACTTAAAATACCTTACCCACGCTCACGGTCCATTACTATAAAATTTTTAACGTAAATTTGACCCTTTGGTAGAAAAAGATTCGCCATCCCAGGCCTAGACCGTTAAGTTTTTACTTTCTCTTCAATTTTCAATTTTTCGTTTAAATTTTTAAAGTTTTTTCTAAAATTCTTGCTTAGTTTGGTTGATCTTGAAATTTCGTTTGGCCATGACCTTTAACTTTTTAATTTTTACTTAAATTTTCAATTTCTCCCTTTCTATTTTTTATAAATTGTCGCTTTTGTTGCCTTTTGAGTTTGCTGACCTTCTGAAACCTTTATTGTCGAAATTCAATATTTTTTAAGATGTTCTCCCATTTTATCCCAATTTTTTCCTTTGGTCGGCTTGACCTTGACCTTTGTCCTTTTGGACCCGTCACTCTCGATTTCCAAAATTTTATAAAGATCCCCCCCATTTTTTTACATTTTTTTTCCTTTAGTTGACTTGACTTTGACCTTTTCCAACCTTTGTTTTCGAAATTAAATTTTCTGAAAGATTTTTTTTCCGTTCTCAATGTCTTGCCTTTGGTTGGCTTAACCTTGACCTTTGACCTGTTCGAACAGTTCTTCTCAAAATCTAAAAATAAAAAAAAAAATTCCCCCAATTTTTTGCCTTTGATTGGGTTGGCCTTGACCTTTGACCTTTTCAAGTTGAGTTGGGTTACGTTGGGTTGATTTCGGTTAGGTTGGGAAAAGGGCAACGGAAATTATAAACAGTAAGGAATCAGAACAAAAGAGTAACGTATAAGAGACGATTAAAGAAAAAAAATGATTTCAAATTGCAAGTTTGAAGGTGGAATTTTCCTAAGGCTTAAAATTTAATTTTAATGGCGACTTTGAAGGTCGCAGGTTTTTTTTAACCACATGATATAGAGGTTACAAGGGAAATAAAAGCAGAAAGAAGAAAAGAAAAAGACAAGGCTACTGTAAGGAAGAAATGCCAATGGTGATACTTTTACTGAAGACAGGGCCGAAAGAGGAAGGCAGTTTAGTTGGTAGGCATGCAGGGGATTGCCTGGGGCGAAGGTGATAGACCATTTTTCTTCGGGGGTAGTCGGTATGAATCCAACACTCCCTCTGACATTGCACTATGGTCAGAGAGGTAGTCTTTAGAAGATTTTGTAAAACTCTATAAAAAAGGGTTCGCTTGGGTACTCTTGAGTTGGGTCAATTTGGGTTCGCCTTCCTTGAATTAGACCTAATTAATGTTTAAATTTTTTTTCGTCCTCAACTTTTTCAATGTTGAATTTTTTTAATATAACGTTAACAAAATTCCAATTATCTTGAGAGAAAACGTTTAATGTTTGGACCTCCCCTTCTGCAATGAGAAACGAACCAACAAACTTTTCCACAGCACCCCAATACAGCCAATTTATGATTTTCAATAAATAACTTTCCGGAAATGTGTGCTGGCAGATACTGCAATTGCAACTATTAAACTGGGGACTTATCACAGATTTATCGCTTTCATTATTTTTGTATTTTTGTTACACTATAATGGCGCACGCTACTTTCACCAAACATAACTCTTGGGACATCGTCTTGGTTGATAACTGGACTATGATGTCTTAGGACATGTTCGATCGTGTGTAGTGTGTTACTATTTGATGTTGATGTTCGGCGAACATGTACGCGCCTACATGTGTTAAGACATGTTGGATCGTGTATTCCCTACTTTACACATTATTTGACAAACGTTTGGAAAACGTATTCATATTTTTTTTCATATCTTCATCGTTTTGTTCAGTTTTCACGATTTGGTGTCATTATACATCCAACATGGAGTGGTCCAATAATTTGATTATAGAGTTTTTGACTCATTTATGACAAATACCCCGTAATTTGGAACCCAAAACATGGAATTTGGAACCCATAACAGCACACATTATCAAAGCACTTGCAGCTTTTGCAGCACTTGCATCTTCACTCACTACTTTAATTATTATTTTTTAAATAACTATTTAACTAAAAAAAATCTATTCAAGTGTCAGGTGATTCAACATATTATTTGTAAGGACCACTCGACAAACGTCACTTGACATGGAACAATGTACACATCACCAACGTTTGACATTCGCCTAGTTTGCCATGTAATGTGTGGCCGCCTTAACACTGCCTGTCTTACCCTAATATGTAATTGTGTTAAATAAAAATTTTAACAAATTTTGTTACTGTATAACTGAGAAAGCAAAAGAAATACTGGATCCTGTATTTTTAAGGACGGGAAATTTCAGCCTTACTATAATAACATGTGTTATAGTAACTACAAGTTAGGTTGATATTTAATTGAATTAGTTAAATTGTTTGCATTTTAATTGCCTAATAATAATTACATTACGGACGTACACGTGAACAGGAGAAGGACCTTGAGCATTTTCGTTCAAATCCATTTACGAACCACTACCATTACTACAACTTCACCTTATCATCACTGCTGGTCAACTAACTGAGAGGAGTTCATCACAGGAATTTTTTAATAATTGTATTTTATTTGTTGAGAGTAACTGTCGATTTAGTGACTTAAAAAAGAAATTTCTCTTTAGTAGATAACTAAATTTAATCAGGATTTGTAGAAACGATTAACAGTTCACAATAACAATTTGTTTAGAACTATAGTGCACACCGTTAAGAAATGATACTTCCAATAATTGTAAGCGGGGGTTTGGGGGAGAAGAAAGTTGAAGACTTTCTTCGTTTTTTCAACCCTTCTTACTCGGGTAGCGTAATTTTAGCGATAAAGATAAATAGATTACTTTTACCAATTTTTCCGGGACGTCCCAGCGTTGAGGATATTTCTATTTTTATAGATCTGGCCTTGCTTTAAATAAACGAGGATTTTCCTTTCGTTTTAAATGTTGTAAAAATTGATGTACTAGAATTTGAATTGTTTACGCTGCCACCACCGGAGTTTTTAAGAGACGCCGGACCCTAATACTTTTCCTAATGCTAATCCTCATTTATTTATTTACTCTTTTCATTTGCTTTATGAAGGCGCGCGTTCTTGGACTCAGAACTTGTTTAAAGTGAAATTAAAATGCAAACTCTACCAAAATAAAAGAAGCTAGTCGGGAACAAGATTGAGTATATTGATCATTAGCGTCTTGTTCTAATTACATTAGTTAACAAAGGTAACAAGTTGCGAACACCTACCGGTTAAGGGGGAGCTCTAGGTGGATCCCAGCAGCAGAGAGAGACTCGGTGTCGGTTCTTCCTCTAGGGAATCGGGGACTTGACCGTACTCCTCGGGGGAAGGGAACCAGGCCGGAAAGCTCGGGTCCGACGCACTCACCCACACGTTCGATTTAGTTTCGTTTGAGCTCAATATTAATTAATTCGGAACGTCAAAAAAAAAAAATTATACTAATCGAGGAGGGATGGAAGTAGTTTATTTGAAAAAAATTAAGAAATTTAAAGTGATCTACGAAGGCACACAACCAATTTCAAAGATTACTCGGCGAACAATGAATCTTCCTTTTTTAATTCCCTCCCTTCGTGTGGTCATTATCTTATTTCAAAATATAAACAAACTCCCCTTAGGAAATGCTGGCCTCTCTTGGCCAATCGAGCAAGTTTTATTTAAAACGCAAATTTTGGGCGCCGAAGTGACTAAAGTTGCCTACGCTAGGGTATAGTTTCGCCCTTATCTAGACTCCGAGGTCGACTAATCTTTTCGCATACGTGTAATTTGAGCCGGCGTTGCTTTTGTTTATTTTAAACGTTATCTTATGGCACTTAGAGGGCTGTTTTGTCTATCGCGCCTGGGAACCTGTTTACGTTAAGATTAAGTTAGCATTCCTTTCGTTCGGTTCGTTTGCGAATTAAATTTTGTTAATTGAATTTAGGACGAAATTTTTCGGCCGTTTACATCCCTTCCCCGTTAGAAAAAGTGTTGACCCGATGGTCGACACCTTTTAAGGATTATATAGGTGGTCTGCTGGTGAGTTCCTTACAATATCATTACCTTAACCTAGTACAAGAGAAAGAAAAAAACATCGTGACATGGGACAAATGAGTCTAGCATGAGGCACAACATGGTAGCAAAGTTCAAGGCAACTGACACAACTATCCACTGGTGAGGAAGTCCATTCTATGAGGATGGGGAGATATCCATTCCTTCACAGATCTCGTTATATTGGCTGGAACTTATTGGTCAGGGTCCGCTCGATTGACTGATTTAGGATCCTTCTCGTGGCGTAATGGCTTGTGTTGAAGGACCATTCCGGACGTCATATCCTCGGACCGTTGCGTGTTTGACCATGGTCCCCAAGTTGAGTATCTAGTGTGCCTCATCCCAGGATCTCTCCATGACATTATTACATGAAAACAAAATACCAGTATCAATTTCTTACATTACTAGAAACAGCAATTAATGCTACAAGGAGGACGGTAAACAAGCTATTAAATTATTGGGCATAAATACTAGGGAAGTATCAGAAATATTAATCATGCCAATTAAATCTACTTATATAATTATATATTATAGGATAAAATCATGAACAAATTTCCTTTCCTTTTTCTCCACAACATGCTATCGGCAAACCGGGTCAGGGGTTAGTTTTTCGAGTAGGTTATTGGTTAGCTTTATGCATTGAAATCCCCAGCGTCTTCTTGCTACTGCTTTCTTGTCTTTGCCACTCCTCGACACACATAGTTTGTTGGACGAGTTTAACTTAACTATCACTTGACGACCCGTACTATCCTTTATTACATGGTCTTGGTCTTCGGCCGTCTTGTCTTTACCACTACACTTATTTTATTGGTTCATCTTCTATTCCATTTCGGAGGGGAGAGGTAGACAGTCCTTCATGGAACGTAGACTTGGAACGGCTTAGGATCTGGATGCAAATACTCCAGGCGTCCAAGGTCTCTTCGATTGCCCTTATAATGTTAGGCCCACTACCTGCCAGGAAAATTGCCTGTTCGGTAGGGCGGGGGAGGACTTGGCAGGTTTCCCAATAAAATAATAAAAACTTAAATAAAACTCAAAATTGCTCTGAAAGTATTTTTATGGGTTTTTATAGATTTCAGAAATAATTAATTCTCAGTGCTTAAGTTTACAGTATTTGTTGAGTTAATTTTTCAATTTCTCGCAAATATGTCGAAATTTTTGTATATAATGCGGGACTATTTGTATCACAACGTGGACGATTTCCGAGACTTAGGATTCCTCTGATAAAAAATCTACCATCAGGATCTTGAAAAAATAAGCCACCTCCACTGTCGCCGGAACAAGCGCTTGTGTCTAGGGATAGAAATAAAACAAAAATTAATTTTGTAATGATATGACTATGTTACTTACGGTTGTTGGTATAGCCAGCACAGAATTTATCGTATGTAAAAAATTTCCTCTTGAAGTCCTGCGGTAATGAGCATGTATCTCTAGATTTATAAGGAACGTGTAGCTCTTGTAGTTCCTCCGGTAAAACATCATGTTCTTTGTATCCCCAGCCGGCGATCTTAAATATATTAATTAATTCTAGCAACTTAATTAAATCTCATTTTTGCTTACTACTCCTTTGTTATCTTCTTTTAGAGCAGAAAATTCATGTAGATTTTCCCAATCAACGCATACAGGTTGAACGTATTCATTAATTGTCAACGGTACTTCTAATGTTAGTATTGCAAGATCGCCTACATAGTTTTGTATTTCGCCTCTATAAATATCCGAAATATATAATCGTTTCACCTAAAAGAAGAATTTGATTGACAGGCACCGAAGTATTAAAATTATGATAAATTACTCGAGAATGCTGCATATTTATATCACGTTTATCGTCGAAACCTCGATAATATTTACCGGCAGATACAATGTAATTATTTTTATCCAAAAGATCGCCTTCGTAGGTAGTAAAGAGATGAGCAGCTGAAATAGTTCATTTTACTGAAGCACTATCAACGACTGAAACTTACCCGACAAAACGGAATATCTTGATATAACAGTTGCACCACCAATAGGTTGTGATTTATCTGATTTGTAAATTCCAGCTACCCAAGGATATTCTGATTTTACAGCCGACGAACCACCGACTATCAGTGATTGTGCGATCACTCGTTTCTTCCCACATTCTACATTAAAAACAAATATGTACACGGAATAAATAAATAATTTTTGCAAAACTTTTACGCTAACCCGGTTGGCAAGATGATATTATTACACTGTCCCAAGCCCCATCCCGACACGTAACGGTGTGATGTTTTCCTACATATTTAAAAAATGGTTTGCAAACTACTTGAATCACTGTTCCGTCGATAGGATTATTGCAGTTAATTCTAGGGTTTTTATGTGTACAAATCAGAGATAGACTTTCTCCTTCCGTTTCCACTTGTGGACATCTTCCTGAAATATATTTTTACAATAATTACAAACAGTACTATTAATTTGATGACACCAAAGTTATGTTACTTATATTCAACAGATAAAACATTTGTTTAAAAATACGTACGGACACATCCTCCCATTTTTGATATTGATGGTGTCCACTTGCCCTGATAGCAAATAGCACGGGATAGTCCTCCAGTTTCTGTTGTGGTGCCATTTGTACAAGACAAATCAATAATTGTATTTAGTATGACATCGCTGTGTGGTAAATAAGGTTCTTGTTCTTGTCCAAGAATTTTAATTTTTCCATTGGCAGGATGATCTGGTAAAACACACCTTCGAGAGACAAAATTTTCAATACATTTAAGAAATTAGTTTTCACTTTATAGAATTAAAACAAGTTTTCTGTGAGCAGGAATAATTTCTTACTTATCTTGAGACTGTCGTTTAGAAATGAATCAGTATTTATGAAAGATTCACTTCCTTGGTAAGTTATTTTTATAAAACCTGTAAATAAATACTTATTCAATTAAATAAATTTAATTTTTAGTATGCAACTATTCAGTTTCATATGCAATTTTGGTCATGTTAAATGTCAATGTTTGTCGAGGTTAGCCAGATTGGTGACGTAAATATTTTGAAGAATACTAAATATGTACAATTTCATTTGAAATATGGTTATTTATTTTCTTCTAAATTAACACTGCCTGTCTTGCCCTAATATATAATTGTATTAAATAAAAATTTTAACAAATTTTATTACTGAATAACCGTGAAAGCAAAGAAATAATGGTTCCAGTATTTTCAAGGACGGGAAATTCTAGTGTTACAGTATTACTGAGATATTATAATATGTGCTGTAACTAGTTAGAAGTCAAGTCGATATTTAATTCAATTAGTTAAATTGTTTGCATTTTACTTGCCTAATACATAATAATAATTACGTTACGGACGTACACGGGAATAGGAGAAGGACCTTTAGCATTTTCGTTCACTTGCTTACACCATTTACGAGCCACTACTACAACTTCATCTTGTCATCGCTGGGAGTTTTTTACATGAATTTTTTTGATAATTGTATTTTATTTGCTGGGAATAACCGTTAGTGGATACGATAAGTTTCCTTTAGGAATTGATTGAATTTAACCACGATTTTCAAAAAGGATCAACTAAAACGAGTTTGTATTTGAAAATAATGTTGCTATTAACGGAAAGTACAATCAAAATCTCAGAATTTTTAACAAAACACACGGAAGTCAAAGAATTTATGATAGTTTTGATAAAGTTAAAGGAACAATTTCGCGAAACGTCAAGTAAAACTTTAAAACTATTAAATGAGTACGTATGTATACAGTGAGTCCACGGCAGAAGTTGATGAGCTTGAATTTAAAAAAATTTATATATATATTTTAGCTCTGCGAGCCTAGCAGGCCCATGACTTGGTTGAGTATTTTTTTCCATCATTTTCTGTTCTTCGCTTATTCTTTCCATCCCTTAACTTTTATTATTTCCATATCTTTCTCAACTTCCGCTTTCCACCTTGTTTTTGGATGGCCTCTTCTCTTCTTCCCACCGATTGTATTTTTAGTTAGCACTCATTCTTCAGGCATTCTCTCTATGTGCCCCAGCCATCTTAGCCTTTGTGTTCTTATAATTCCTGTTATACTTGTCTCCTTGTAAAGCTCTTTCAACTCATCGTTCGTTCTTCTTATCCATCCATCTTCGTATTTCTTTCCTCTAAATATCTTCCTAAGCACTTTTCTTTCCCACACCTATAATCTTGTTTGCACTATTTTATTCAAGGTCCATGTTTCGCTTGCGTATGTTACTATAGGTCTTATTACTGTTTTATAAATTTTTAACTATATTTTTACTCTTTAGTACCCTACTAAGTGATCCTATACATCGATTTCCTGCCTGTACTTCAATATCTATAATTGGTTTTCTTGTAAATACTGTACCCAGGTACGTGAACTTATCCACCTCTTCAAACTTGTATCTTTTCCCTTCTCTAGTTATTACTGTCAAGTAATTTCCCTTTTTAGACTCCTTATCTATCCACTCCATATATTTTGTCGTTTCTTCATTTATGTATAAGCCTATTTTTCTTGCCGTTTCTTCTAACCTTTCCGTTACATCTTTTAGCTCTTTCTTACTTCTTGCTATGAGTACATGGTCATCCGCGAATGCTAGACACTGGTGCCTTTTTTGATAATTTTTGATATTAGCATCTCTTATTGCTTTTTCTAACACTATACTGAAAAGTAGCGACGATAGCGGGTCTCCTTGCCTTACCCCTTCCCTGATCTCAAACTCTGTATATTTGTTTTGTATTCTAACAGCACTCTTTGTTCCTTGTAGCGTTAATTTTATCATTTTATCAATTTATTACTGACTCCTAGTCCTTCCAATGCTTTGTAAAGCTCCTTTCGTTTTATTTTGTCATAGGCCTGTTTGAAATCAATGAAGAGGACCATCGTAGTTTTTCCATATTCATAACTTTCCGCCTGTATTTCTCTTAGCGCAAAAATTTGGTCTACGGTACTTCTTCCTTTCCTAAAACTACACTGATATTCTCCAATTATATTTTCCGTTTCTTTCGCTAGCTTATTCTTTATATAGGTTGCCATTATTTTATATGCTACATTTAACAGAGAGATACCTCGATAGTTGTCGCATTCGCTTTTATCACCCTTTTTATGTATAGGACAAATTATTGCCTTTCTCCACTCTTCTGGTAACTGTTCCTTTTTCCAAATTTCCTCTATCAACCGTTCTTTTAATATTTGTCCACCATGTTTATATAATTCCGCAGTTATTCCGTCGCTTCCAGGACTCTTATTATTTTTTAATTTTCTTATTATTTCCTCAATTTCTTCCTTGTTCGGTGGTGGCTCCTCTTCCTGATATTGGCGTTCCTGTATATTCTGTTCTGCTTCGTCTTGATCTGTCTCGCTTTCTTGGTTTAATAATTCATCAAAATACTCTCTCCATCTGTTTAGTATTTCTCTCTCTCCAGCTATAATTTCTCCACTTCTGTTTTTGTAACAAACACGGTTTCCAATGCCCGGTTTATTCGTGGTATGTTATGGAATTATTTAATTCGAATAGTCCGGAGCGGTACCACAAGATTTATTCGTCGTTCCTCTTTTAAAAAGAATGCTAACTCCTGTTATGTTATTAAATTTAAAAAGTCAGCTCGTACTTGTACGTTTAACACAAAACAACAAAAAAATTGAAGAAAAACAGAAAATTAAAAATTTGTTTATACTTTTTCACTTCTGACGAAGCTGTCACACGATAACGAAACGTTAAGTGATAGTGCGCATTTTCAGTATCCATTTAAAGAATTTGTGTTGTAATCTAAAAGTTAATAGAAATCAATTTTGAAAAACTATAATAATCCTAGGCGTTAGTTGGTTTTTATTTTGCCTTGTTTAAATATTTACTGCTTTTTATTTCTCTGCTTTGTACACATTTGTCTGACTGAAAAAAAAAATAGCGACAGAAATTCAATAATAAATGAAATGATAATTATTTAAATAGAATCAAAAAAAAATTAAAAATCAAAGAATTTTAAATGCTATGTAGCAATAGCTCGCAAATGTAAAACGAAGATTAATATCACATTGAGAACTTTTGTTTTCAATACAAATAATTGAATTTTGTAAAGTAGTACATAGTTATCACTAATATTTAGAACGAAACAGTCGTATGCGCTTTAAGTAAACAGGAATAGATTGTGCATCTGAAATAAAAATAACGAAATAAAACGAAAATAAAAATAGCGAAAAAAAAAGAAATTTAGATAAAATAAGTGATGCTCAGTTTAAAAATAAAATTAAACAAACTTAAAGCTGTTCACAACTAAGGCCCGGTTTTTCGATCACAGTTTAAATTTAATCTTCAGTTTATTCCCATTGCTCCTATAGGAATAAACTGAAGTTTAAAGTTAAACTGTGATGAAAAAACCGGGCCTAAGACAGCTAACTTTAATAAATATTTAATTTCTAAAAAGACATTCTGTGACATTTCTTACAGGAATTACGCTGAACTTACTGGAAAAGAAAATTATGAAACAAATTTTTAATTTATTAGGCTTAAATATCTATGTGTAAAAATTGATCTCTTCCCATAATTATTTTATATTCGTAGATACATATTTCGGCAGCTATGCTGTCATCTTCAGTACACAGGCACTCACAAGTTAAACGCACTTCAAATCTTAGAAAATGTTCACCTCATCAAATTTGATGCCGAAACACGTATCTACGGAAATAAAATAATTGTGAGAAGAGATCAATTTTTAATTATTTCTAAAACCACTATCTATCTCCTTTACTATACTTAGTTGCTTGCACCTTGATAGCTATCTCAATGTAAATTATAAGCTTTTAATTACGAAAGAAAAATCAGTTCATTTATAAGCAAGATGATCGACATTATTTACATTCAAATTGTTTATTTGGTTTGTAGAGTTAGGCAAAATGAGATTTTTGTTTTAGAAATGAAATAAATAACTCCGTCTATTTTGGACTTTCTGTTTTAGAAATGAAACAACTCCAAGTCTATTTTGGACCTTAAAACGAAATAAACGACACTACTCTGGAAAAGATCAATAACTAATTTCTTATAGAAGCCAAAACATTACTGCTGGAGGATAACAGTAGAATAACGCAATAAAAATAACAAATAATGATACTATTAAAATTTAATTATTAAATCAAAACTAAACGGAAACAAATTTTGTTTACTTATTAAAAGTGTAATGCAACAAAAGCGGGAAACGAAATTTCTCTTTTCCGTAAAGAACATGTATTTAATGCAATAAATTGATATTGACTGTGTTTTTCCTAATAAATTAATGTTATACAAAGACTATGTTTTACAAAATATTGTTTTTCTCACACGTATACAAGCAAAACATATCTATACTTTTTATATTGGATTATAAGGGATGATCAAAAAAGATTGATAGCAAACGCTTCAGAGGAACAGATGAAATGCTTCTAACAAAACATGTTTACTTGCGATTTGCGAAGGATCAAAAAATTTAAAATGTCATTGCGATTAAATTAATAAAAATAGACAATCTTTTTGAAAATTGTTATTATTTACAATTGACAGTATTGATTGAGTATTTCTCTCTCTCCAGCTATAATTTCTCCACTTCTGTTTTTGTAACAAACAGTCTTCGATTGGAATCCTCGTCTTTCACTTTTTATTCTTATTTTTCTTCTATTTCTTGTAGTATATTTTCACTATACTTCCTTTTCTTTTCCCTTAACACCTTCTTTGTTTTCCTTCTTTGCTGTTCATATTTGGTTCTTGCCTCTTGTGTTTTTTCCTTTAACATTTTTAATTTTTGTTTGTTCCTCTCTTCCAATTCTTTTTTACATTCTTCATCAAACCACTCTTTTCTTCCGAGCTTTGGTTCATTGTTGCCACTTTTATTAGCAGCCTTTTCTATACTTATTTTCAGTTCTTGTCAGTTTCAGTTTATTGTCTTCCCGTCCATGTACCCTTATAAATTCTTTTCTTTGGAAATATGTACTTACTACGACCAAATTTTTCTCCTTCGCAAAATCCATTAAAAATACACCGTTTTCATTTGATCTTTCATGTTTGCTATGATCCCCTATTGTTGGTTTATATAATTTCTCTCTTCCTATTTTAGCATTTGCATCACCCAAAATTATTTTCATATCACAGGCAGAGATTTCTTCATATGCTCTGTCCATTTCATTATAGAATTCTTCTTTGGTATGTATACATTTTGCATTTCCATCGATGCTTAATAAAAAAAAAATATAGTAGTGTAATATAAAATCATTTGGGATAAACTATATTTATGAGCGTTTTTAATTGGTCCTAAAGTGCGTATTATCCCAACGCAATAATTAATGTGATACGTGCAATTAAATCAAAATAATTGTCAACCAACTGCACAAAATCATGATGAACCAGCACGTGGTCGAGATAAATAATTCACCGCTGTAAGCGTTAATTCCGCACACGGGGTATTCAATATCGATTTAACGTGTGTGTGTATGTGTGTGTGCGTAGTGATACGTACACAACAGTCGAGGTCGGTTTTTATATAAAGCGCCCCGAACAAAGGGCCTTGTTCTTTTTCATGCAAGTTTCCCTCGTTTACCCCAAATTTGCGGAATGCCGGTTGTAATCCGCTTCACTTCCTTACTTTGGATAGATGCCGCGCCAAATGGGCCACAAAATATGCTCTCCTCGGACCATCCAGTCGGCAGATGTGGCGGAAAATAGCGCAGAAAACACATAAATACAATTTTATGAACCGTTATGTACGATCGTTTGCAACTATTACGGCCTTATATATATATATTTCACACGTGACGTCCGTCTTTAATAATCAGTGCTGCACTTAAATATTTTACTCTCTTTTGATGGGCGAGGAAAAATTGTGCCTGAATGTGCCGATTGGAACAAGTACAAGTACGTTTTTTAATGGTCGCGTGCTGTTCTTAGGAAGTACTTTTTGCATTCACTTTTATGTCTTCGTAGTTATCAACATGCAAGTCGAACTAAAACCAGCACGCCTTCCACACATTTAGGTAGTCCAGGCAACGGAGGACAATAACCTTATTGATTATTGCACTTATAAGACTATTATGGTCTTCCTTGACCTAGTTAAGGCGTGCACATGTAAAATTCTGATTCTAAAATAATCAAACATTAAAATACCGAGCTGTTTCAAGCTACGTACTTAACAATTAAGAGTTTCATTCATTATCGTCAAGGAATCGACAATCAAAATAGACGTAATCCATTGTTGATGTTCAGGACTTCACAAAACATCGTGTTTAATTTGTCAAAATATTTTCAAAGTGTACAATAAACCTGCAATGACTAATGATTGTAGTAGTGAGATTAATCGTTGTTTTGGAACAGTTTCTAATGAAGGTGAGTTCAAAAATAATCAGTTAATTAAATTAAATTATAATTAATTAGGTCTTTAATTAAATTGATTGGTATAACATGGTAAATTTGTTAAAAACGAAATTTTTCTTGTCGAACACGTGTAGGATTATTTCCGGTTCGTTGAGCGTGTCCACCTAATAATACGCTTTTTGTGGAAAATAAATATCCTGAGTATGAATGGTGTTCGGGAGAGACGAGTGGCCCGAAGAGAACGGACGATAGCCGGATCTTTTGCAGCGAATTCAATAAACTAATAAAAGGGCATCGCGCGCGCATTTTCATTGTTGCCCGAAGGTGCATCTGGCACCCAAACGCATTCGCACGTGAAATTAGCAGAAAATTGCCGAAAAAACTCGAATGCTTTTGGGGCGAATCTGGTAAAGGTAATAAAATATGTCGAACAAGTCGGACCCACCAGGGATAAAGCTTCATTGTCGGCCGCCGGAATGACTTTGGGTACTACAAATTGCAATGTAGTGAATCTAATTGGCGAGCCTGTAACTTTTACGTAACATTTTCCATTGACGGTTATTGTTTACCCATAGGCGTACGTTACTTTTTTTTACACACACCACAAGACACCCTACTTACATACGAATTCTATATCTAGAATTCCACACAATCACAAAGTTGTCATTTAAATAAAAATTTATTTACTTGCAGAGGAATGCTTCGAAGAATTGTCGAAAGTTATCAATCAGTAAAGGGAAACTCTGCATGGAAGCCCAATTGAAAGGAAAAGAAAAAGCACGCCAAAGAAAAGGCGTGTAAGCAGACCTAAGAAACATGAAGGGCAAAAACTAGAAGCCCAATTGACAGGAAAGGAAAGAGGAGGCCAAGGAAAACAGACCTAAAAAACATGAAGAGCACAAACTGGAAGGCAAGAAATTATCTAAGGTATCCAGGTTGTTTCTATCAAACTGTAACATTTTTTTCTGTTAATTTTTTGATTTTCAAACATTTCCTGTGGAAATCGGTAGAGCATCAATTAGATTATTTAGCAGTTTATATAAGAAGCATTGTCCAGCTTAAAGCCGTCTAGAATAGAGAGATACATACTTCGTTATACCTCATAAGTAATTCATGATAGGATATGTTGCGTGGATATATTTTGCAAACCATGAGATATTTTAATTTTAGATACTTAAGCTGGACTCGTTCAATTTTTAATCATATCACTGAACAGAATTCTAATCTTGAGCGTACGTATGTATTGTAGAGCATGTCGAGAACATTTGACGATGAAAAACATTTAGCGTTTCTGTAAACGAAACCTAACATTTGGAGAGCCTTTTTAACGATTTCGGCAATATGACAATTAAAGGTAAGCTCGTTATCAAAGATAATTCCAAGGTCTGTTGTTACATTAAGACGCTCCAATTTCTTGTCCTTCATTACATAATTATATTTTATGATATTGTTAGTGCGATTATAAGTCATGCATTTACATTTGCTAATGTTAAAGAATAATTTGTTTTCTGTGGACCATTTCCACAGTTTATCAATATCACTTTGAACCTTTTGACAGTCCTCCAGCGATTTTATGACAGAGAAAATTTTCACATCATCTGCGAAAAGTAAGATTTTACAAAAGCTTATTTGACGGACTATGTCATTAATAAAAAGAATAAATAGCAAGGGGCCTAAATTACTTCACCTGAAGTTGGATAAAATGGTTTTGAAGAGTAGCCATTGATTGAGACGGATATTCAAGACAGCGTTAACTATAAAAGCACATAACTTTTTATGCAAATGTTGCACAAACGAATTACATCCAAAATATGAAAGAGAACATTCAAATCTATCGATTTATTATGCTATCTCTGAGTTAGGATGGCTCATCGATTTTATTGACTGACTATTGATTGTATTTAGGCATTCTCGGGGTATACGTATTTAATGCAAAAAGAACTATTAGCGACGGCCCAAAACTTAGAAACATCATAAATCGATAAATTTGTATATGTTCTTTCATATCTTGCAAGAATTTCGTTTGGGCAACTTTTGTACAAAAAGTTTGTATTTGGCGTCTCTTAAATGCGTGAAATTAACTATTTTCAATCGATAATTAATCAACAAAATCAACTTATAAATAGCATAAATCAATAGATTTGAATGTTCTCTTTCATATTTTCCAACAAATTTGTTTGTGCAGCATTTGCATAAAAAGTTATGTGCATTTATATTTAATGCTGTCTTGAATAACGTATGGTGCCAAAGTTTTCGGAAAATCTTTAGATGGCTTGTTTTATACTAAACGGCATTTAATCAACAAATTAATTAAACTAAATATTCGTAAAGGAATTTAAATCTAGTTGGGCAAATGTCCATGCTTGATCTTGTTGTAATTTATCGAGAACAAAATGTTTCTCAATTAAGAATTTATCAGACCATAAAGGAATGTGAAGAGTTTTCCCAAAAATGGTTGACCAAAAATTTTGAGCCAAGAGAGGGAACAAAGACAGATTGAAGCCGTTAAAGACGGAGTTGGAGTTTGACAGAGAAAATTAGCTCGAAGATTCGGTAGATAATGAGAATTATTTCACCTTTTTACATTCAGAGTTGAATGTAAACGATGTTTTTTTTTTACCGACGACATAGAAAATGTTTTGAGAGAGTTAACAACTTCTAATTTTTTTCCGAAAACTTTGGGACCATACGTTATCAGAAGTCGTGAGAACGCCTGTTTTCAATCGATAATTAATCAATAAAATCGACCGACCAAAACTTATAAATCGATAGATTAGAATGTTTTCTTTCATATTTTGCAAGAAATTCTACATTTGCATAAAAAAGTTCTTTGCGTTTATAACTGACGTTGTCTGAAAGAAGGTCATAGGTGCGCCCGTTTTCAATCGATAATTAATCAATAAAATCGATCGGCCAAAACTCAGAAATAACATAAATCCATAGATTTGAATGTTCTCTTTCGTATTTTGTCAGAATTTTGTTTATGCAACATTTGTACAAAAAGTTATGTGCTATTGTATTTGGCGTCTTTTAAGTGCGTGACATTAACCATTTTCAATCGATCAGTAATCAATAAAATCGATCGGCCAAAACTTACTGACAGCATCTTTGGATACATTTGATCATTTGCTATCCGATTACGTGAAAGTTTTCATTGTTAATTGTTTCTTTAAAAAGTTATTTTTTATAATTAGATACTGAGCATTAATTACTGCCAATAATTTGGATTTCGTTTTTTCCCAATTGTGATACACCAGGAACAAACTGTAGTTAATGATCTTCACAATGTTGTTAAAATTATAGTTCTGTGATAATAATTAGAACGGCTTTGGCAGTCAATTTAAATTTAGAAATTTTGTTGCCTGAAGTTTGTTGCTAACTTCTCACCGGTCATATTTGCATGTTTATTTCTGGTTATCCAATTATTTTTTCATTAACGTTTTTTATCATTTCCTCTTTTTTAGTTTTTGTTAATTTTTTCTTCGTTATTCTATCAGGAAACAAAAGAAAACCGTAAATGTAAAAGGTACAATGAAAAATTCAAAATACTAAGAATTAGACAAAAATGAAAGAAAATCGGAATGTTTACAAACGAGAAAATTTAAAAAGAACGCCAGAAATCAGTACAATAAGAAAATTAATTATTAATTCGAGAACTGAACAGAAAAGAGAAGAACGAAGATCAATCAGTAAAGGGAAACTCTGCATGGAAGCCCAATTGAAAGGAAAAGAAAAAGCACGCCAAAGAAAAGGTGTGTAAGCAGACCTAAGAAACATGAAGGGCAAAAACTGGAAGCCCAATTGACAGGAAAGGAAAGAGGAGGCCAAGAAAAACAGACCTAAAAAACATGAAGAGCACAAACTGGAAGGCACAACCAAACAATTTTTTCTTTGTAAATTCCGCTTCAGTTTTAATACAAATAGCTTCGTCTAAAAAATATTTTCTCTCTCATCAACATTATCCAGAAAGAGCAAGATTTCTATTCGCCTAAGTTCTTCGTAATGGCAGCAATCTCAGTTGATATGAAGGTGAAAATCGTGCCTATTACTCTTTTATATTCCTCCATGTCAACTTTGTAAGGTCAATTTCAATGGCAATCCTCAATGAAGTCTTGAAGAAGTGCCGTAGTTCACCGTGAGGGTAAGCTCTTCTTCTTCTGCTTAATTTTAAACGAAATTGCGTTATTTTTTCGACGAACTCGAAACGAAGCAGACTTAAACTTCATCTCTGCACGTCTTTGCCGCAATATCTCTATAATATTATTGATAATAATCGTGCGTAGTTTTTCGACTGCGTACGCCAATGATTTCGTCCATGTTTCTTTTTTTCTTCTTACATAATGGGTATTGAAGTGCTCTACCTAATAAAAGTGGGTATCATTAACTCAAAGAACATTATGTCCGTGACGGGGATCCTGTCAGGCGTGAAATAATGACTAAGTGGTGTGTTTACAGAACGGTAGGTAAGGCGGCAGTGGCCGTAGAAAGTTAACTAGCAGGAGGAAGGCGACGTTATTTACAACGATACTGGATTTGAAGCACGTTGCGCTTTATTCCGACCGAACGCTTAATTAAGTTTTGGATTTGACGGAAATTACAGCGCGCGTTCTATTAGATTGTTGTATTAATCCGCCTTCGTGTACTGTTTTGTCGCGGAGAGGAATAGAAAATTAAAGCTGAGCCTCCTATCTTTGCTAGGAAGAACAGAAACAATCTCTAGGTTTCATCAAGAACCGAATAAGTTTAATAAAATAAAAAGGTTTGAAAGATGTGCCTTAAGTCACTAAAACGCATATTTTATTTTACTAGTCACTAACATCATGGATAACCCATTACAGAATAAGTTTAACTTCCTAATCGGGGAAGAACTGATTTTATTAAAAATTAGGAGATATGAACTTTTCAGACGTGCCTAAATTAATTGGTCGAAAAAAGGTGATATAACAACGAACTTGATCGTTATTGAATATTGATTATAATAATTGAGAATGACTTCTAATTATTAGGTCTACTTCAGGCGATGAAGTGCTTCCGTTAATGATCGAACGGACATGCCGGAAAATGAAACGTTAATTTGATTGCATTCGTTTGGCTTTTAACATTCACCGATTCGCCTCAATTGAACGCCATAATGGATGGTTACAAATGTCGGAAAGCTTTCCGCGTGTAACAAAAAGAACTAATAAAATGAATGAATTGCAATATCTGCGTTTACAGCCAAGGAAAGGTGGGGTGGCAGATGACACTCTCGACTGTTGGATCATCCCTTTGTTATGGAAATGGACAAATTAACGAACGCGTTGCACTTCATCACGACCACCCGTTTGTCCGTCGTGCAGTGCGTAGAAGAGGAGACAAAGGGTAAGGGAATTTAGTTTTACGTCTGGATTCGATCAAATTGCAAATTTATTCAAAGCTTGCTTGTGCACTGTTGCAAAGGGCTCCCCTATTCCGAATCCTAAAAATCCGTGTCCGTGTATTATTTAATTTCATCATCATTTTTGTATTAAATTTGATGGCATTAATCTTAATCACGTTTGACAGTGAACGCGTGACGGAAAATAGGAATAAAGAGGATTTCGGAGCGCACATTTTCTATAATCCGGCGTTTCACAACAATGCATGTTGTAATATATTCAGTTTAAAAGCAATTTTCTACACGTATTACCCCATTCTATCGGATTAATGACGTATTGTGTACTCTGCTAAGTCGTATCGAGGTTCCTTTCACGGTTTTTGTTTTCACGTTCGACGTTCGGCTGGCGGATAGTATTTCAGGGAACGAGGAGCTTATTATTTCATTATTTTGACGCTCCAGTAATTGTAACACTCTGGTTATTCGAAATGAACGTGTGTGGATGAGCATTCGTGCGTAATTATCTGGAATTTCTATTCAACAAATCGTTTATGTGAAAAATATCTTTGTTCATTTTGCTTTCGACGTATCATACTGCGCTAAAACCAAAATCAGTGATAATATCCTTTTATTTTATATAATTAATTTCTCTTTGTATTCATCCTTCACATGAAAGTGTGACTTACCCTTTTGTATAGTAGTACAGTGATGACTAAAATATGATTGAAAATGTGGTAGGTTGTACCCAATAGCTAATAAAATTTGTGCTGCATGTGTCGTATTGACGTTGAAATTAAACGTATTGACAAAACATTCTATTCTCAATTAAGGACTTTTAAAAACATTTTGAATTATGGTGTCCGGTGTGTTGTAGTTATTCGAAAGTCACGTGTCTTACGCGCTGTTAAGTGTAGGGGGTGCACGTTCTCACTGGTAATTCGGTGCGTTTGTAGCGCGCGACAGGAAGTGAGGTCACGTGCCCGGTGGTCGCCAGGATCGTCCGGGACAATTACGGCATTATTAGTCAATTTACACCCCAGAAATTCCTGGTCATGACTCGTGAGATTGGCTTCTGTCATTTATCACTTTCCAATCAATGAATTGGTTACCGTTACGTCCGCGTCCGCCAAATAAATACACGGGCTTCGTTTTAATTAAACTGAGTGATCAATTTATTTATTTCCGGCCGCCGCAGCTTGATTATCGCCGGTCATAAAACGACAGAGTCCCAAGGAACGGTTAATTTGATCGAAATCATTTCCCTCGTCGGCTTCCATTCGGGCATTATGATTTGAACGCAAAAGTTGATTTTGAGGTTTCGAAAACGATAAACTCCCGGCCGTCATTTAAATAATAATGAACTCCCCAATATTCGAAACAAAATACAAAAGCAACGCGATTTAATATCTCCTGCGTCGCCCCCTTTTAATATTCAGAACGATATTATAACAACCGACCGGTGCAATAATAAAATGCTGCCGCCGATTTTAAATGGGACGAAACCCTTCTGCGTCGTTGCCATTGGTTACTATTTGCGTGCCCCCATAATTGTTTTGTATCGGGGTGGAGCTTGTATACAATTTATTTAAAGTAATTCCGATTTTTTTTCCTTGGTCTATTTACATAATTGTAGCGACGCTCTGGGTTACAATTTTCATTATTTATGCTTCATTTTCTTGTTTGTGTAAATACGTACACGTTACAGCATCTGCTTCTACACATTTTGAGTTGTTCGGTGAATTTGAGTTTCATTGATTTTAGTTGGAAGTACAATTTGGGGATTACGGTGCCTGGTTACGGCAAATCGGTATTAATTTCGTTTATCTGAAATGATAGTGTCTGCTCCGAGCTTGTACAGGGATTACATCCTATGTTCAATTGAAACTTACTTAAAACGTTAACAAAACATCCCAGCCGTACACTTGCTACAAACATTTGTTGTAATCAGAGTAGGTACAGTATGCTCATGATAAAAAAAAATAAACTTTATGATCTTATCCTCGGTATTAAACGTCAAGAATATTAAAGTGAGGTTTACATTGTACAAATGATGTGCCCGAATTTTATTGTCCGCTACCTCTAAGCTACCATACAAAGAAATAACTGAAACTGAAAGAAACTTGGAGAACATCAATTTAAATAGCTTTTTAAATATGTACATACAATGTCGCGATTGTGTAGAACAAATCCAGAAATGAGATATATTTGTGGTTAGAATGATTAGATAAATAAAATAAATTTAATTTGCCCCAAAAGGTTATGGTTTGTCAGGTGATCCGGTTTAGTTAGTCATTCTCAGGAGGACAATTCCTACGTATTCATCTTAAATGAAAATAACATCTTGAATGTTAATAACAATACGTAGGAATTTACTTATTTTTTAGTTAGTTTGACAAGATCACGGCAAAAGCCGTACGGTTTTTTACCGTACGATCAAAAACCGTATAGTGTGAAAAGAGCGTAACATATTCAATCAGAAGATTTAGGAGATTTTTTTCTACTGTCGTTAAATATATCTTGACGTTTCACTTGACAATTGATTATTGATTAATTGTGTCACTTTAGCTAAGACTCTAGTCGAGTTTTCGCGATACGAAGTTATAACTAAAAGTAACTTAAGTGACATTTCCATTGTTCCAACTTTAAGTTATCGCGAAAACGAAAATCGTTCTTACTTAAAAGTTGTCAGTTCAAATGAAATCATTAAAGTGAAAATTAAAGCTTTTCTGAATATCAAAAAGTGTGAGTTGAGTGCTCTGAAACCTATAGTATAAATTCATGAAATCATGACTTCTGATTTATGTGGAATAAGATCACATCTAACCAAATTTAAGCAGTGACAGTTCTATGACGTCTTTAACTTTGCTCTTGACCAACGTTGTAACTTGACTGAAAGTGAACATGGCGGTACTTCCGGTTAAAGTTAAAACTTTTTCCGCGAAAACGACTTTTTGCTGTCAAAGTTATAACAAAGTTACAACTTTAGTATCGCGAAAACTCGCCTTCTGTTTTTATTTTTCATAGCTCTCCTTAAAGTATTTTTCATAAGAGAAGAGCTCTGCGTCATAAATAAAATGCGTCTGGCGTTGCATAATCAGACATAAAAAGCATAACTCCATCGTTCTTTCTTACTCGCCGTTGACAAAGAAATAATATGAGATATTTGTCGGTTCTAACTTCGGCGATTGATGACACAGAGCTCAAGTTCCGTGAATTTGATGTTATCTAAATAATGTTGGATCGGTATGTGAGGTAATATGTTATGTTGAGTACCTATATACAGAGATATTCACGTTGAGTGGCCTATTAGAATATATTGGAAACTACCCCTTACAGATCGTTGAAAATTTGCACATTTGCATCTTTTGTATTCAAATACACCAGGGCCAAAATGTATTGTTTTTGATTACAAAAAATTGGAATATTTCAACTAGAATTGTACTTTTCACTGTTTGATCACAAAGATGAAGTAATATTTTTCCGATAAAAGATAAATCGCCTACTTTACGTAGAGCTTACAAAAGTTAATAGTTTTTAACAATGAATAACTTGATTTTCTTAAATGCAACCACTGACTTTTTTCTGTGTCATCTGACGTGAAATGTAACGATTTTGTATAAACACTGTTATGTTTACCTTTAATGGTTTTGAAGTATTTATGTAAAATTTATTTCTTGTTAAATATTGACATTATAAAAATGCAATTTTTTATTATAAATGGAACTGGTTGAGCTGATTTTTCATAGTTTTGTTCACAATGTTTTCCATTTATTAATAAGCACTTTTATAATGCTGGATGAAATGTTTGAAGATCGTTGAATAGGGTGCTGTGATAGTTGGGTTTGGCCTTCTAGATCGCCCGATCTGACGCCAGTTATTTTTTTATCTAAGGAGTAAAATAAAAGATAAAGTATACCAGACCCTTGTAATAGTAGGGAGGATCTGTAACGAAGAGTCAGAAATGCATCGGACTCTTGGCTGCACAAGAAATTCGAAAAGCAAGTCTTTGTAAATCAGTATTTAACAAGAAATAAATTTTGCGTAAATATCTTGAAAATATAAACAAAGCATTGGTTATACAAAATGGAAGGAAAATTCTGTTTGACGTCAGATGGTGCAAAAAAAGTTAGCGGTTGCATTTAAAAAAATCAAGTTATTCATTGTTGAAAACTTTCAAGTTGAAAGTTTCAACTTCTGTGGATTCTCTGTAAGCTCTATGAAAGGGTATACGATTTATCTTTTATCAGAAAAATATTACTTCATCTTTGTGATCAAACAGTGAAAAGTACAATTCTCAGTCTTTTTAGTTGAAATATTCCAATTTATTGTAATCACTACAATCGTGAAAATTTTTACAAAAAATTTAATATCGTCAAAACTATACATTTTAGCCCTGATGTATGTGAATATAAAAGATGTAGAATTGAACGGGGAATCCAAAAATGTAACAATATACCGTATGTTCCATTTAAAATAAGAAAGATAGTTTCGACTACCGGCAGAACCGGAAGTACGCCATGACTGATTTTATAATATTTAAATGGTTCATTGTCGATTATTACTATGTGGAAATTTTCAACGATCTATAAGGCGTAGTTTCCAATATATGTATGTATTATAATAAGCCACTCACCGTGAATAAAAAAGTATGTATTTAAAAGATTTTGTTTCCTATTTTTATTTTTCTTTTACGTTTAATTTTTCTTTGACATTTCGTTTGCATAAATCGACTTTTTTATAAAGACCGATGAGAAGTTAGCAACAAAAATCCAGCAAGAAAGTTATAAAATTTCAAAAGGCTGTCGCCGCTAAAATAACGATCACAGATCAATACTATTTAATCCATTGCATTGTACATTCTCCTTGTACCAAGAAATTGAAGCAATATTTGATATTAAGTTGAAAACTAAAAAAATTGTTCTCAATGAAAATCTTCACGCAGTCATAAAGTAAGTACACTTTCACGGCCATATAACAAGAGTCACTTCATACGCTTATATCTCATTAACCAGCATCTGCATAAACATTTTCTTTACAGAATATGAAAGTTGAAATCTTCCGCTTCAAGTAAACCCTAAGTTTCAGCCGGTTGATTTGAAGCAATTAGAAATTAATTAAGTGAGTGAGTTCACAGCAATAAAACGGTACAAAATTTAAACGCTCGCATCTCATTAAGCAGCATCTACATAAACATTTTCTTTACAGGATATGAAAGTACAAATCGAGATCTTTCATTTTGTACTGGCGAAGAGTGTTTGGAATTTTGCAACAAAAATAGTGGCAACTTTTTTCATATTCTTTTTTAAGATTTGAAATTCAGATGATAAGTGTTGAGTTTAGGACGCCTCTATAATTGTAAATGTTGTCGATTTGGAGACTGGAGGTGACGAAAAAAAAACAGTTATCGTCATAAAACAATGTAATCTCTCAAGATTTATATCTTTTCAGGTTTTCTGGAAAATACAGATCGCTTCAGAAGGCACAATGTGCATTTTCATATTCTGTAAAAAGTGTTTACGCTGATGCTGGTTAATAATAATAATAATAATAATAATAATGACTTTATTTTCAATCACATCTACAAGTTTAAAGTAAACAGTAAGCAGCATTGAAAAAAGGCGGAGTTCAGATGAATTATGTAATAATTCTCTGCTCTTACACTCAACCTAACAAATTTATAACTAAAAGGTAATGTAATACATAGCGCATACCTAAATAAATTACTAGTAAACTAGTCGCTACAAGTATGACAATATTTTGTATTCTAGAATAAATCATCCTCCAAATAAATTTAATTCCTCTGAGAGGACACTAGTATTTATTGTTAAACTTTAACAGTTCTGAGAAGAATTTTAAACTTTGACTGAAATCTATTTATTGAAAAGTATTTTGAAAAATTGCGAACGAGATTTTTTAACTGACAAAACTTTTATACTTTGGGGTATAGAGTTATAAATAAGCACAATGTTGTAACTGTAGGATCTTTCGAACATGGTCGTTCTATGCAGTGGAGGCGTCAAAAGCCCTTTATTCCTAATATTTACATGATGCACGTCAGTTCTAAATGATATTTTGTTATACAGATATTTTGGGTACCCATTCTGTATAATTTTGTGAAACAGACAACCAGAATGCAGAGTTCTCCTATCCTTCATATTTAGCCAGTTCGTATCTAACAATTTATGTGTTATTCTTTGTCTTCTACGAATACCAAAAATTAGCCTTAAGCATGTATTTTGTGCTACTTGTATTCTTCTGCTTGTATCACTGTCAATGCAGGGACCGTATACGACATCAGCAAAATTAAAATTAGATAGAACCAAGGAATCACAAAGTAGCATTTTAACTTTACTGGGTAAAACATTTCTATTAGCATATATTAATTTAAGCGCCGCATACGACTTTCTTAAGCAGCTTGATATATGTTCTTTGAATCGCAAATTAGTGTCAATCATAAGCCCCAAGTTTTTTACTACTTTCACAAAAGAAAGAGGAGAATTATTGATTTTTATAGTGAACAACATGCAGGCAGATTTAAGAGGGTTTATGATTAGTGAATGTTCGTGTGAAGCATTTACTAGAGAGTGTAAATCTTCATTTATTAATTTACAAGCTATTTCCCGTTCTGTGTGTTTAAAAGAAAAATATAATTGCGTGTCATCAGCATACATGTGTAAAGAACAAGACCTTAACTGTGACGCAAAATTGGCTGTATATAATGTAAACAGAAGCGGTCCCAATATCGATCCTTGTGGCACACCACTGAAAATTACAATTTCTTCAGATTCTCGATCATCAACCATTACTTTCTGCGTACGATCAATAAGGTAATTCTTAAACAAGAGACAAGCATTGTCAGACAAACCTATAAAATGTAAAATTGATAGTAGTACTACTTCATGGTTAATGAAATCAAAGGCCTTACTGTAGTCCAATAAAACTAAAATCGTATCTAAGCCTGCGTCAGCCGCTCTTAAAATATCATCCGTAATGTTAAGCAAAGCTGTCGTACAACTATGTAACGGTCTGAAACCTGACTGTATGGGAGGCAAAATATTATTTAAATTAAGATATTCACGAAGTTGCATTTCAAGAACTTTTTCAAATATTTTTGACATTGTTGGCAGAATACTAATTGGACGTAAGTGCTGTAATTCAGTGGGATTTTTGACTTTTGGCAAAGGTGTGATAATTGCTTGTTTCCATGCAGAAGGAAAAGTGTTATGCTGCAAACAACAATTAATTATATGCGTGATAAATGTAATAATATAAGGGCAACATATTTTCAGCATTGTAATATTAAGTCCGTCTGAACCAAAAGCTTTCGTTTTAATATTACAAGTAATTTTGCGCACGGTTTCAGTATCAACACATTGGAATTGGAATGGGATGTCATTGATTTTTTCATTATTGTAATAAAAATTGATAATTTCACCATTATCGACATTTGAAGTAGGTATACTATGAATAAAATGATCGCTAATAACTTCAGGATCACTTAAGGCCGCCGGTATCTTATTTTTTGTTTTGTTAGATATATTTAACTTTTGTAAATTTTTCCAGAGGGTTGCAGTATTTGACGTAGATAAAACGTGTTTATAATATATTTTCTTTTCATTTCGTATTCAATTTGTTGTAAAATTGCGTATGTGTTCCGGAGTTTTAGTACGTTTGAATCTGGATAAAGCATTATCTCTTAACCTCATCATGAGCTTCAGATTTGGCGTCAACCAGGGAGCATTGGATTTAGAAATACGAGAGGTTTTGTAAGGTGCATGTAAATCAAACAGATTAATAAGACACTGATTTAAAAAGTCAACTTTTTGATTAATGTCGTCAAAATAAAATATGTAATGTAATGGGAGAGAGTCTAAATCACCATAAAATTTTCCTAGATCAAATGAGTCAAAATCACGGTATGTTCTATATATACAATTTCTTTCTTCTCGTTCAATCAATTACATTACAAAAAAATAAATCATGATCAGAAATGTGAGCACCAATAACGCGTGCGTCGACAACAACGTTTATGTCGGATGTAATTAACAAATCTATAAGAGTGAGGCTTGTGCCTGTACTACGAGTAGGACTATTAATAACTTGAATCAGTTCAAAATTTTCTAATGTTGTCTGCAAAGCCAACGTAGCCGGATCGTCTAACTTTAAGAAATCTATATTAAAGTCTCCAATGCAAAACAATTTATCAGAAATTTAAATAATAAGACATGGACATTTAAAGTTAATACTGTTTTATCGCTGTGATTATTAATTTTTAATTACTTCAAAAACTAAAACTCAGGGTTCACTTGTAATTACTTCAAAAACTAAAACTCAGGGTTCACTTGAAACGAAAGATTTCGCCGTGTACTTTCATATTCTGCAAAGAAAATGTTTATGGAGATGCTGGTTAATGAGATATAAACGTCTAAACTGGCTGTTGTTATATTTATTGACTCCATGTAATATTACAATCAGTCCATCATTAATAGGGGCAATAAGTAATTTGTTTGATAAATAACTGACATTGTAGAAATTCAACTTTAAAAATACACATTTAAGTAGCGACATCTTTCGATCGCTTGTTGACCTGCTGACGAAGGCCCAACTAGGCCTGAAACAGCTGTACAGAGCCTGCTCGGGGAATCCGCTGCAATCAAGACCGATTTGCACAAACATTTTTAAAAATACACTTGCAAGTTTCTTAATGACGACGTGGGACAACTTAAACCTACACTTATTAACTAATTGTACTAATTAAATCTGTTTACTAGGTCATTTGGCTTAAATCACTTATTTTCCTGTATTTTCAACTAGTTTTTTGGCAAGCACGTTTGGATGCACACTAATTCACTGGATCTTCTTTAATAGAAGTTATTTTTAGATCTTTTGAGATTACGAAGTTGGGGACACACCATGGGGCGTTTATTCTCGAGTTGTCAGCACTTTGTTCTGAAATCTTTGAAGGATTTCCAAGTTTGAGTTGCTGTATGCGGTAGTTCTATATGGGCTATGGGGATTGTTTTGAATACTAACAATTTATTACTTAGATTATCAAACAGCCAGTACATTTGTTGAAATTTGAGTCCTAGTTGTTTCCTCTTTACAAAAATATGTTTTTGCCAAGTAAGCCTTCTGTCAAGATGTTGCCGTATTTTACATCTTCCGTCTGAGTTAAAGGGACAGTTGGGCAGGTATCCTTTATCATGGTAAATGTTATGTGGACTGATTTATTCTATTTGGTTTAGGGTTTTCTGTAAGTTTTTTGATGCTGTTATGGGGTTTGTATGCGCTGCCATGATTGCAGTAAAATCTGTAAATGTAGCAACATCTGTTCTGTTCGTTTTTGGTATATCGGCGGTGTATAGAAGATACAAGACCCTGTCCTGAGGTACTCCTGATTTAATTAATCGAACTATCTTGTTGTTTAACGAGAAAGTATCTGTCCGATATATAAGATTTAAGCAGTATATAAAAGTGATAGGGAAACTTATTTTTGATCCTATAAATAAACCTGTGTGCCATAAGCTTGACCAATACCCAAAAAAGCTGATGATAGAAATGATTTTTCTTCAAATATGGAGTTGACTTTTGAACAATTCTGTGTACCTGTTCAACAGTACTATGTAGGTTCCTGAATTCGAATTGGTGATTTGGAATAAGTTTTTTAGCTTCCAGTATAGGTGTTAGCCGCGTCCCTTTTTTCAAAGACTTTCGAAAGAACTAACAGCAAGCTTATTGGTCGATAAGAAGTTACTTCGTCAGCTTTTTTTCCCCCGGCTTTGGCAACATGGTACTTTCAGCAACTTTCCATTGACTTGGAAAATGGCCCACCCTAAGAGCTGCATTACAAATTTGTTGTATCGCTTTAATTCCTTTGTGTCAATCCTTGGAGTAGTCTTCCTATCATTAAGTCGTAGCTAGGTGCTTTTTTAGGGTTTATTGCTTTCATAATAACATTTTTCACTTCGGTGAAGGTAAATTTTTTAATTGGTAAATCCATCTGCAAGGGTGTTTCTAAATAATCTTGAATTCCTGGTTTAGTTCTTCTTCGTCAGTTTCATGTGGTTGAAAAACTTTACGTAGATGATTTGCGAATGCTTCAGCTTTTTCTTGATTATTTCTTGCATCTTTCATCGGATGGGGTCGTTTTATTTTCTTGGTTGCCTTCCATAATGAATTTGTTTGTAGCTTCTGTGGGCCTTAGTGATTTTCGATAGTCTTGCACCGATTGGTTTTTGATTTGGTGCAATAATTTTTTGATTCTTTAGTAGCTCTATTGAATCTTTTTTATCGTCTTAATTTTCGGATACCTGCCAAGATTTGTTCACAGTGATGATCAATCAGTGATGATAAATACAGTCTCTAATTCTGTTTCTATATAACAGATGCGTGAAAAGGTTATTCGTTCTTGATTGTTGTTCCCAATCTTGTGCGTTTCATTCACTTTATAAATTTTTAACTCTCTGTAGTTTCATCAAAGTCGTCTTTGGAGTTCAGTTTAAAAACTACTTGCCCCCGCATAGTAATCAGCTGGAGTTCTGAAGGCATTCGTTTTGTTTAAACAGTTTCTGCTAATAAAATAAAATATTATAAAATTGATTGATGTATCATATTGTTTTTTGTTTATGTATTTGTATTTAGGAATGAATGAAACTAATAACAAATTGCAACTCTATAATTAGTTTTAGGTGTTTCGGTAGTGATAGGGATGGATTAGCTGGCACGTAATTTGTTTACCTAAGACCCTGCAAACGGTGACCGACCCGTTGGGGCAGTCCTAGGCGGAGCCCTTTTCTAACATAAAGGGCGAATTTGCCGTGTAATAAAGAGGGGGCTTATAAATACAAAGCTCACGTACTTTAAAATCAGTAGGGTGTTCACCTCCCCGAGTGTTGTCAGTGTGTGTGCGATGAACATGTCGCGCTCGTTTCTGGTCGATTCTCTGATAAACAACACGCAGAAGGAGAGTTGCAATTACTTGTCTCAGAGCTTGAGTGAGAGCGTGCGCCCCGTCTTGCCTTACCCTTCGACTTACATCAGCAGCTATTTGTTTTCGCTGAGCTTGGCGCAGCAACAGCAGCAGTTGCAATTAAACAATCCGCTGTTTACTCACAAGGCCCCCATTAGGCCGATCGCGTCTCTTCCTGCTATCGCCGCGACGGTTAAAAGACCGCCAGTTTTTCCTGAGGCTTCGCCCCCGCCGAAAAGACCTCCTGTATACGGGAGTCCTCTGAAATCGCCGCCTCCGATTCAAGAACAACAACGTTCACCGAACACGAGCAGAGAAACTACGCCTACGCCACCACCTCGACGTGATGATAACGCAAAAGACTCGAGCAAGAGAATCAGGACGGCCTTCACCAGCACCCAACTCCTGGAATTGGAGAGGGAGTTTTCCGCGAACATGTACCTCTCCCGGTTGAGGCGCATAGAAATTGCAACTTGCTTAAGACTGTCGGAAAAGCAAGTCAAAATCTGGTTCCAAAACAGGCGCGTCAAATACAAGAAGGAAGACCTGCCCGGAAGCGGAGGAAATACCCCAACCTCGGGGAAATGTTGCTGCCTACGAACGTGTGCTTCGCGTAAGTCCAAAAGCTCGACGTCTTCTTGCGACGAAGACATCGACGTGATGCAAATCGACGAAGATGCTCAAAGCCGAAACGCTTTCGGTGATCATTAACGGTCGTCCTTTTTGAAATTCGAAAATTGTTCTCAGGAATATTTTTGATAAGAACTTTTATGTAAATAGGTTTCAAAGATTGTATATAAAGACTATTTATTTTATAGAATTTGTGATACCAAAGTTTTAATAAATCATTCTTAAAAGAGTTGAAAATTATTTAAATAGCTTGTAAATTGATTCGGCAGGAAGTGATAAATGTAATTCTGTTTTAAAATGGGAGAAAATTCTGTCTCAGGTATAATTTAACTACTCCAAGTAGCACTGCATGTTCCGTCTAATTGATTATCTGATGTAATACTCCCATTTTGACGGATATTAGTTTTGAACTCCAATTACTTCCTAAGTATATTGCCTCGTGAGTGATTTTATATCTAACCCTTTTGCTTTAAGAACGTTGCGATCAAACTAGGAACACGTAGATGAACACGATAATTATTTATTAATGACCTACTTTCTGAAGACTTACTCGTTGCCAAAAACAGAATTTTCCAAAAAAGTTAATTTCTTAAAGTGAAATATTACTTCGCTTCTCAGATATAAAAAGGCGATGTATGCATCTAAGCGAAGACTGATGGATTGGATGTCCCAGTTTCGCTGTTTTGATTTAATATATCAATTACTTGGAAAGCGAACGTTTTAAAATTGGCGTGTTGCGAGGAATCCTTCTTTTTGCGAAAGTTATATCGAGTTTCTTTTCTGATGTCAAGACATTACATAATTTTTAAATGTTTGCCCAATTTTGACTTTTAAGCTAACTTGAAGCTAACTAAATTAAAACATGAGTGAATTTTATTTATGGAAATAAAGCGCAGAAATTATTGAAGTCTATTCAAATGCAATGACAAGAAAAAGGGACAAAACATTTTGCAAATGTAAATGCGTCCAGGAGATTTAGAGAAAATGATTTTAAAGCGAGTGGCTTCTCTTCAATTTTGAAGTAAATCATTTTAAAAGGTTCACTATTTTCCTTGTGCAATTTCTTTTTACTTTAAGCAATATAAATCAACTAAATAACTTTTCAAGTCAAAACTTCAACAAAATAACTGAAAAAGAATTGTCTCACTTCAGCATGTGTACACCGAAGGAATTAAAGAAACGATTTCTTCTTGTTCTATAAAGGAGTTTGTCCCGTTCCCTAGAGTGAACGAATTATAATATAATTATTTATTTATGAGTTTTTTATGATTATAATCATTATATCACAAACTCTTTTAAACGGACACTAAATGGCGCATAAACACAGCATCGGACAAGCTTTAATTATAATCATTATAGCTATAATATTAATGGATACGATGAATCAAATAATTTTAGGAAACTTTCTAATTTATTAAATAACTTCAATCTTAAACCAACGATAAGGTGGCCCACCAGTGTAATTAATTATTCTTTGACCTTAATATACAATACAGGGTGTCTCAAAACCTATGTCTTTAATTAAAACTGTAAGTTCCTCATTATAAAAGAGATTGATTCCCCAAATATGAACGGTATTGCTCAAAAATGAAAAACTGAAACCTCTGCTTAGTTTATGACTTGTTGAGGCAAGTCCGCTTTCAATAAAAAGCAATAAACTGCAATAAATTTTTTTATTAACGTTTGAAAGAACTAGGCCAAGGACTCGCGCGTGCGTCTTCAGCAAAATGTTTATATCCATCGTTTCACCGACACTGGCATAGCGAAATGCGTTTTTCGAAATAAAATGCGTTTAGGAAAATAAAAAAAATGTACAGTACAGCACAAAATGCATATCGAACGTGTTGTCATACCTGTGCGTTCATTATGACCTTAGAATTTACTAAAGTTCACTTCTTGTTCTTGGCACTTATATTTGTAATTACAATAAATGTTCAAAATGTTGTCCTGCGGTATTAACACATAACTCGCCATAACACAGCACTATGTCTATCAATTCCTCATTGGAATACACATGCGCCATATTTATTACTTATATACACTTAAATTAAGTTATGTACACAGATATTAAACTAACACAAAACAAACTACACACTACGTAAATTTGATAAATAATACCAAGCCTATTAATGTTTTTAAAAATTTATTTTAACTTCAGTCTTTTACAAACGTACTCGTCCGGGCAAAATTTTCTCAAAAACTGTTATTCAGCACTTCGTCTTTCATTCTAATCTAAGTTATGACATCATGATAATAATAAAAACAAACAATAAAAGAACGAAATAACGAAACTGAGCCAGCTGAATTTTATTTTATGACAGTGCAATTGTAACCAATAAATCGCCAAGACGAATGTAGGTAAACGTTTGTGAAAATTCAGAATTATTTTAAACCAGAATCAAATTTTCATCACGAAAACTAATTAACCCACTCGTTTCTTGGATTTAAGTAATATTTATCAACATTTTTAGTAGACATTTATTTTCGTCTTATTATTGAACATAAACATAACATTTTGCAGTTTACAGTGTTAAGATCGACGTACTGTCATGAAAATGAAACAAATAAAACTGAAATGCATTTTTGTGCTACGAATTCAGTTTGCTTTTAAATTTTACTTTAAATAAATAAACATAAATAAAATAGTAATAAGTAATTAAAATAAAAAACGCCGCGTGAAAACGCTGATATTTAGAATCCTGGCGAAAGGACAAACATGACCTACGCAACAGACACGTCTGGGCATTTATTCGTTTATGGCCACAAAAAACACCAATTCTGTGCAGCTGAGACATTTAAATCCATTTAAAACGTCAACCAGCGTTACTAAAACAAATTCTTCGAAAACGAAAACTGATTTTTACCGGAGTTATTATTTACTTTTTCCCTATTGTTGTATAACAAATTTTGCTTCTTTTTTTGACTACTATCTCTGGTTTCAATTAAAGACATAGGTTTAGAGACACCCAGTATATGTATTTACAAACAAATGTAATACTGGAAGTTGTGCCGTTGTTGACAACTGCATCTCTGTCTACTTATAGAAGGTAACATCTTAAAAATACAAAACAAAACTGATTTCATTTATACTTATAAAAGACAGTTCTCTTCAACTGCTATTAATAGCTTTAAGAGTGCATTACAAAATCAAGATTGGAATGTATGCTATGCTATGTATGATATGGATTTAGCTTTTCAGTCCTTCATAAATATCTTATTAATACATTTTAATAACCACTTCCCCTTAAAGAACCATAAAAAGTATAATAAGCGTTTAGATAATAAGTGGGTAAATTACGATATAAAGAAATCTAGTATAAAATTAATGGAATTACATCATCATTCATTACATACATTTCTCAATTTAAGGAGTTAAAATAAAGCCAAAATGACTCATAATAATCTAATACAAAGAACAAGACGATAACTCAACCAAAACCCTTTGGACTATTGTTTCAGATCTCAGCAACCGTTCCAAAAGCCATTCAAACTTGCACTTACAAATAAATGATGGTGAGGAGGTTAACCCATACTTAATAGCTAATTTAGCAAATACTTTAAAAACGCCCCATTACAAATTGTTAACAACCTCCCACATGTCAATACAGTTAAGGCAAATGGTTACATTCCTAATCACAATTCTACTTTCTTCCTAGAGCCAGCTGATTAATCCGAAATTTTAGATATTATTCGATATAAATGGACCGCTGGCCTCGACGAGATTCCATACATCATCATTAAAGAAGTAGCTACTAGCTTAGCACAACCCTTAACTCACTTAATTAATTTGTCATTTAGTAGTGGCAACTTCCCATCTGATTTAAAACTAATGAAGTTAATCCCTGTTTTTAAGAGAAGATCCCATTACAGACCTATAGCGATCAGCTAAAATTTTTGAATATACATTTTTAAACAGACTAGAGTATTCTCTGGTTAAACATCACATCATCTCCAAGGATCAACATGGCTTCATCAAAGAAAAATCTACTGACACAGCATTACAGTCCCTTCGTAACAAAATTGTTGAATATCTTGAGGCAGGAGAGTGCCCTTCTGGGATCTTTTGTGATCTCAGCAAGGCATTCGACTGTGTCAATCGTAACACCCTAATTGAAAAGTTATACAAATATGGTTTTCGTGGACTATCTTCTAAACGGATTGAATTCTTCCCGGCCAACAGGCAACAATATGTTTCTATTAAATACCACAATAAGGTCAGTATGGACACGATTACCTCACCACCAATGACCATAAATATAGGGGTTCCTCAGGGTTCGGTATTGGACCCAGTACTGTTTGCTCTGTACATTAACGATATTTTTCACATGAGTATACTTCTAAACTTCACCACTAACTCACATCTAATAAAAATCTCGACATGTTACCAATCAATTGTTGTAAGCTGATAGAAACTCTGTCAGAATGGTTCACGACTAATGACCTTCTATTAAATTTAAACAAAATGCACGGTATTCATTTTCATAGTAGACTAGAATCTAACATTCACTTCAACTTAAATATAAATGGGCAGAACCTTCATGGTTCATGCTTCACATGGAATCTCACTGTATTAATCTTTGTTCAAATTTAATTTCTTTTCTTTACCTATTCAAATGTCTTTATGTGTCAAAAAAAGGTATTAAGATGTATTTTCAGAATGAGTCGCCTGGAATCTTGTAGAAACACATTTAAGAATAATAATATTTTAACGCTAACTAACATTCATATTTTTGAATTGTGTTCCTGCGTGCATCAAAACAAAACTAAATACACATTAATTATGTTGGTGTAATGATATACACCAACATAATACGCGGAATAACTCCAGCCTTCTTACTCCCTCCTTCAGATTAAATATCACTAAGAATAGTACTAATATCTTAGGAGTAAAGTTGTGTAATTTGTTGCCTAAGAATATTAAAGAATGTAATAGATTAGATCAATGTTAAAAAAGTTAGCTGGTGTAACGCTCACCTTATTCAATGGGTGAATTTTACTCGAGTCTAAGCTAGTCATAATACATATTGCTACAATTGTCTTCTGACTTTATCCATATTATGTATTTTTTATTTTATTTTACTCTGACTTATTTGAATTGATATGCATCTGCTGACGACGTTTATATACAATGTACTATGTATCTATGACTTAATAAATAATGATGTACTGTTCGTAATAGAATTTCTTTTCCAAAAGGAAAACAAAAGATTTCACAAAAGAAAGTGACCGATCAAAGAAGAAAGAAAGCAAGAGGCTAGCGATGAAACAAACAAGTCGATTGGTCGTAAAAAGCAAACCAAAACAGGCGTTCGGCTGTTTATATTCTACATGATCAAAATATTGACATTATTATGTTATCTGAACATTGGCAATCTAGTATGCAATTGAATGAAATATCTATCTCTAATTATACTTTAAAATCCTGTTTCTGTAGACCGCAAGGGTTGCATGGTGGAGTTGCCATATATACTTTAAACAATATTACCTCTGTAATTAGACGTGACATTAATGATTTATCTATTATAAATCATATTGAGTGCTGTGCGATAGAAATATCTTTATTACATGTTTCAATTGTATTTATCGCTATTTATAGGCCTCCAGAATCCGTTTTTGATCATTTCTTTAATCAAATATCCTTAGTTTTAGAATTGATTCAGAAAGAAGGTAAATTGTTGGTGATCGGTGGTGATTTTAATCTGCAGTTTAACTGCCCCTCAGCTCAGTTACGACAATTAACTGATTTACTTTGTAGTTTTGATTGTTTTATTGTGATGGATATACCAACGCGAATCACTGATACTTCTGTCTCTTGCATTGATAACTTCATTACAAATTCATCTCAAAATAATTTAAATCCTGGGTGTTTCGAATTTAACCTTTCTGATCATTTAGCACAGATAATTAATATTATCATCGATAAACCTTTAAAAGAAGTTGCATATATTTATAGACGGAAATACTGTATTAATTCCCTTCAGCGTTTTCATAATTATTTAATGAATGAGACGTGGCTTAGCGTATATGAAGTCTCCTGTCCTAACAAAGCATTTGAAAATTTGTTAAATATATTTTCATATTATCTAAACAACTGTTTTCCATTAGTCAAATGTAGTTTTCATAATCCTGACAATAAGTGGATATCATCAGATATAATACAACTAAAAAATAATCTACTGTTGTTAAAAGATTTGAGTAGACAATATCCTGCATTTAAGAAGGATTTTCTACGTTATGAACGATCCTATAAGGAAATTATTACTCTTAAACAAAAAGAAGCTTGTGATAATTTTATCTTAAACTCAGAAAATAAAACTCGTGCCATATGGAACCTAATTAAGAGTAAAAGATCTAATTGCTCTAAGAAGGATACTCTACCTTCTCATTTTGAAAACAATGAACGATTAAGTAACTCCTTTAATGAATACTTCTTGTCTCTACCTTATAAGTAAATTTCTAAATACGATAAACACTTAAATTATGATTTCTCTGATCAACACATTCCTCAAAACTCAGCATCGTTCTTTATCACACCTGTTACATGTTATGATGTCACACGAGTTATCTCCCGATTAAAGACTTCTGAAACGACTGGAATAGATGGTGTATCGTCTTTTATTATAAAAAAATTTTCACCCTTTATTAGTGACGTATTGTCCTACCTTATTAATTTATCGTTTCAGCAAGGTGTTTTTCCTTCTAAATTAAAGACTGCCATCATAAAACCCCTGCATAAAGGAGGCAATAGCAATCTTTTTGAAAATTATCGACCAATAAGTATTTTATCAACCTTCAGCAAAATTTATGAAAGTATCATGAATGAAAAAATCATTCTCTACTTTAAACATTTTTCGCTTTTTTCCGTCAATCAACATGACATATTCCAATTCTTAAAGCATATCTATAGCGACTTGGATAGTGGTAAAGTCTGCTTAGGTTTCTTCATTGGCTTGTCCAAGGCGTTTGATTGTGTCAATCATAATATGTTACTTTACAAATTGAAACGTTACGGGATTAATGGTATTGGTTTTCTTTGGTTCGAATCTTATCTCTCTGACCGCACTCAACTAGTTCGGATAAATAATAAATTATCGACAGAAGGCCTTTCTAATATCGGAGTACCTCAAGGTTCTATCTTGGGACCTACTCTCTTCTTGATATATATCAATGATTTTGTAAACTCCCTGGTCAACAAGATTTTAAATATTGCACTTTATGCCGATGATATTAATTTTACAAGTAGTGGTAGCAATGCTAATGATTTAATGATAAGAGCAAAATATGTTTATACACATATTTTAACATGGATGACTGCGAACAAATTAGCCGTAAATGACAAAAAAACCAATTGTATAATTTTTAAGAATAATACCAGATACAAAATATCTGATTTTGAATTATCAGGTAATGTTAGTATTCTTTGTAACTCTTCGTTGGTACTTGGTGTAAGTATCGATGAAGACTTAAACTGGATTTCTCATATTGATTATCTTTGTAATTCGTTATCTAGAGTCTGTTTTGCCCTTTATCAACTTAGAAAATGAAGTACTTTCAATATCTTAAAAACTTTCTATTACTCTAACTTTTATTCTAAATTGAAATACGGTGTGATACATTGGGGAATGAGTTCTGAGGCTCAACGTGTTTTCATACTACAAAAAAGAGTTATACGGATAATATGTAATTTGGCGTATCGTGTTTCTTGCAAGAATACTTTTAGAGATAAAATTTTTTTAACTTTTTATGTTATATATATACTAGAAGTGCTACTTTTTGTATTTAAATTTAAAGATAATTTTGGAGTTGTTCAAAGTCATGATTACAATACACGTAATTACCACTGCCTTTTACCTCCTGTACATAGATCGTCTCTATTTCAAAAAGATCTGCATTATATGGGTTGTAAACTCTTTAATAGTCTGCCACAGTATATTAAAAATGATTCTAATTACAAAAGATATAAAAACCAAATAATGGATATTCTGTTAATATTAAATTGTTATTCTGTATCTGTATTTTGCGAATATTGTAAAAACTTAACTTAAGCAAGCATACTTTTGTGACGTTTTTCTTGTACTTTGTACCTTATTGTGTCTCTGTACTCTATGGAAATAAATAAATATTATTATTATTATTATTATTATTATTATTATTATTATTATTATTATAAAACGAGAAGAAAAAGGATCATTGATAATAAACAAATTGTTTTTCTAAATATTTTTTTTTAAAAGAAAATGAAGAAGGCTTTGACGCATTTTCTTTCTTCATCAGAAGAAAAACAAAACAAAGATTAAAGCCTATTAATAGAGCGAAAACCTTTGTTTTCATTTCTTTGTAAAAAGCAAAACCAAAAAAGGCGATCGACGAATTTCAAAAACTACTAAGGTCCGATTTTACAATCGTCGGATGAGCATTATTCTTAGAATAACGTGACGTAGATATGGAGGAACGTTAAAGGATATTCGGCGAACTGTTATTCCACGATTGTAAAACTAGGCCTAAAAGAGTTAAACGTGGACAATTTTAAAATTTATTTTCAATTAAATTCGTCACGTCTCATTAACAACCGAACTTTTCATCAAAAGTATTAATGGCAACATAAAATATACAAAGAATCGTCAACTTGTTTAAGTAATGATATTTTACATTCATAAATCCTAAAACTGAATAAAAGCACTTCTCTATAAGGTATTCCTTTAATTTAAATTTCTTTGTACACAAGCAAAAAAGCATAGGTTTACAATGAACAAAAAAGTCTGTTATATAATAAAAGTTTAAGAAATAAACTCAAAGTTAAATTTTATGCGATACTGTAATGGCCAAAATAATAATAAATTAAATGCAATGGAGAAAAAGCTAAACGGATTCATCGATATCAAAAAAGAATACAATGATTATAATTCAGATTTCCGTTCTGCTGTATATCGGGGGCGAACGTTCGGATTACCGAACAAGTTATGTCCTTCAATTACCTTGGGGCTGCAACATCTAGTACAGAAGGGTCGTAAAAGAAATACGATCAAAAACTAACAAGGCTTCAATTTTCTGAGACGAACACGAGCTATAATCTGATAATAATAAATGTGGACGTAGTACATTGTTAGAAAGCAAAATTTTTATACGGAATGTTGCCGACATTAAATTCGTAGGAAATTAAAACGGAAAACATTTCATTTTGAAATTTAATTTTCTCAAGTGCGACCGAAGCACTTTCCTGTATCATCGAGATATTGAATTTTTATGCCACGCTAAAAATATTAGGTACTGCAGATCATTTTATTGTAGGAAATATGTTCCAAACCTAAAATTTTATTCAATTCCCGCACTACTTCTAGTTTCCCGTCGTTACACAAAAAAGTTCATCCCCCTCGAATTATAGATGGTTGTAATTATTTAGAGCGCTGCGCGAGGAACATCGTCTCTTCAAGTGAGGACCACTCGATCGTTCCAATAGCGGCGAAGAACGTTTTACTTTGTTGAAATTATATCAGATTTGAATCAGTCCTTAGATGTCGGCGCGCTCAAAGACACCCTTTACTTGCCGCATCCTTTTGTTGAATAACTAATGAATGGTTTTCGCAAAGCTGTATGTAACGGCACTCTGCAAGAAAGAATCAACTTTGACCATCAATTATATCAATTGGAGTAAATATTTGCTTGCCATTCATGTATAGTCGTCCAAGTTTTCTATCGGTTTTATGATCTTGCTATAAAAAATAACTTCAAAGAGACCGGCCTGCGGTCGCCTTTCTGTCGCTTTTTTTTGGCAGGGCAATAAAACCGCTATCAAACTGGGACGACTATATCAACCATATAACTATCTTTATAATCACATTCACAATCTTCAGTAGTAGTCACGTCTATTTTTTTTTTATTAAAATAGTATTTCACGTAAAGAATTTTGTAAAAGCAAAACGAGAAATGCCGCCTTTTTTCTGTTAGAACGATTCGAGTACCAACACTTCATATTACAAGAAGACGCTTAACTTTTCATTCATTCATCCATTCAGAAAACTCTGCAACAATTCCTCGACTATGACAATGCGGCATTTACGACGGAATTCTTCTTGTAACACACAATAATACTACAGGTTACCTGTTCCCGTGAATGACTCTTAACACAAAACAGTCCGGCAATACATTTCAAATTTTCGCGTCTTTGTTGGTCGCCGACTTCTACATCCCAAGGTGAATGCGAAATGTTTTGCATAATGCAACCTTTGTGTGCAGGTGTGTTAAGTAGGACTTCTCTTTTAGATTGCAAAACAAAATCAAATTAATCGTTGATATAAACTAGTCGGGCACAATTGATAATAATCGGCGCTGGTAAGTTTGTAGTAGCGTCAGGGTGACAGGGATGAAATTGGTAAAATATGTAGCACTCGAAACTCGGCGGTTAGCAAGCCCATTCAATGACATACGATTGGTTACGGGACGATCTATTCACAGGGTAATACTCGACGGGTCTTATTGTTGAAGGCACGTTGAATACGCACTCACATTGCCTGAATTATTTTGATACTGTTCGTTTATTATGTTAATGGGGAGTAATGCCTGTATTGTCTGTGATTTAAGGCACTCGTGTAGAACAATATTGCAAATTAAATCAAAACTTTGCCTTAAATACCATTACATTTTCATATATGCATTAATTTATGAGATGTCACTATAATAGTATACTGCTGGGTAGGTCTTTGTCTCTATTTTTCATATACCTTGGATGCTTTTTACCTTTGTTAAATAATCTTCGCTTTCTCAATTTATAATTTTCTTCATCTCTTCAAAGTTGGTTGACTTTTAATTCTTACCAAATACATAAGGACAGAAAACTTTCAATTAAAAAATTGTTTCATGAGAGGCATAATAGGCCTAGAACTCGTCAACCATGTAGCCTGAAAAATAAAGAGTTTTAAAACACAGTGCCTATCTGCATTCTATTTCCATGTTAATCAATTGGGAACGGGGGCGTATTCAATTTGCGTGTTTCGTGTGCATCAAAAGTGCAAAAAAAAGGTCGATTGTAAATATGTACGTTCGCACTAATTTATCGAATATGTACAAGGGATATGCAGGCAAAAACAGAATAGCCAGTATTGTGTTTTAAAATTATTATTTTCGAGAGTATCCATGTAACATAGAATTGTCTGCTTTATATTGCAGAGTGTATTGAATTTAAATGTTTGCAACGTTTTGTAAATCTGCTAAACGAGAATCATAATCTATTTCCTCTTCTACCCGTAAGTGTCGAGGTTCCTTCTTCTTATTTATTAATTCTCTACGTAAGTCCCTACGCAGGCCCGCCAATTCCTTCTTTCTCTAGCGATCATATTAGCTTCTTCCCAAGTTTTGTTCTTTCTTCTTATAATCTTCACAATATTGTCAGTCCATGTCCTTCTAGGTCGTTTTTCCCCGTTCGTTTTGCTTCCCATACCAATTTAACTTTAATGTCCATTCTAATGAGGTGCGCTACCCATTTAAGTTTCTTCTCTTCTCTCTTTTCTTTTAAAGGCTTTACTTTGAGTTCCGTTCTAATTACTTCATTTCTTATCTTATCTATTCTTTTTATTCCTGCTACTTTTCTCAGATACCTCATTTCAACGGCTTGCAATATTTTTTCTTGCTTCTTTTTTGCTTTCTTTTTTCTTTCCTGTCTGTCAACACCCAGTTTTCTGCGCCGTATGTCAATATGGGGGTATATGTATATTGTTTCTTTTTTGTTTAAGAATTTCTTCCTTATTGTGTTTGTCGCCTCTTTTATTCTATTTCTAATTTCTAAGTATTTACATGTATTAACTTGCTCTAAGTTTTCTTTGACTATTTTAATATTTAATTTTGGTCCATCCTTACTAGATACTGCCATCACTTTGGATTTGTCCTTATTTATAATTAGGTTATATTTCTTGGTACTAGTACGATGTCGTCCGCAAAAGCACAAGCCCCTATTTGCACTGGTTGCATATTTCTATAGCCTGTAGTGAAATTACTGCTTCTATTCCAATTTTCTTTTATGACTTCGTCCATGAGGCATATGAACAATAACGGGCTCAACACACCACCCTGTCTTACGTCTTCTCTTTTTATAAACCCTTCAGATGTTTGGTTACCTGTTCTGAACTTATTATCTGTGTTTTTGTAGAGACTTTTAATCGTTTTAATCATATCTAAATTCACACCCTTAGCTTCCAGACTTTTCCATATCCCTTCTCTGCTGACCAAATCAAAACCTTTTTTCATATCAATAAATCCGAAAAATATTTCCTCCCCCTTTGCTATTGTTTTCTCAATTATCAGTTGTACTGTGAAGATATGGTCACTTACACTATGGGTTGGTCTAAATCCGCTCTGCTCGTCAGTTAGCTTCACTTCTACGGCTTTACGTAGCTTATTTTCGTCCGTACATAATAAAGAAATTCCTCTGTAAGTATTACAATTTTTGGTATCTCCGTTTTTGTATATAGGAAATATAATAGCTGTACTCCATTCCATTGGGATTTCCTTTCTTCTCCATGCGAGATTCAATATACTCAGAAGTTCTCTTCTTCCTACAGGTCCGAGGTATTTAAGCAATTCTGCTTTCATTTTATCGACTCCTGGAGCTTTGCCAACTTTTAACTTCATTAATGCGTCGTTTAGTTCCATTTCACAGATTTGTTCTGTAACCATCCATTCTTCATTTCCTTCTAGCTGCATCAGTCTTTCTTCATTTGGACTTTGATTGGTTGGTGTCTGTAAATCGTTTGAATTGTTTAACAACTCGTTAAAGTATTCTTGCCATTGATTCATTATATCTTTCCCATTAGTAAGTAATTTACCATTAGCCCTGTTCTTTCTTTTTTGTTTCTCATATTTTTTTGCGTTTTATAAAATATCTTCTGATTCTCTTTGTAATCTTCTTCGATCTTGTTTCCAAAATCTTCCCACGTCTTATTTTTTGCTTTTTTACGAGTAATTTCATTTTTGACCACGGTTCTTTGTTCTTTATACTTATCATAGTTTTGATTTCTGCATTGTAAATAGTTTTTCCACAATGTCTTCTTTTTGTTAGTTCCCCTTTAATTTCTCTACTACACCAGCTTGTACATACTTTTTTTGTAGTCTCCAATTTTAATCATCCCACATCCTTCCGCCGCTATATCCATCTATAATCTATATCATTACTATCTTCATCCATACAATAAGCCCCTATTTCTTCCTCTACAAGTCTCGAATATTTTCCTTTTGTTTCCTCTGTTCTTAATTTATAGCTTCTTATTTTATCTTTTATTTACCCTTCAGTAATAGTGTTCCCTTGCCATCTTTAATTTGAATTTAGCTTCCAGAAAGTAATGATCACTACCTACATCATACTCTCTTCTGACCTTAACGTCCATTACCTCTTTTTTATTTTCTCTTGGTATTATGATGATAGATTTTTCGAGGCGTTGCGTTGGGGTACTTCTCTCGTATATGTATGTATTTCTTTATGTTAGAAGAATGTATTCGTAATTACCAAGTTGTTATCAACACAGAATTCAAGTAGTCTCTTTGAGTAGTCTCACCATATCTCCCAATTGTGTTCCTCCATTTTTGCCCACTCTTGCATTAAAATCTCCCAAGTAATATTAATCTACCCGTATATTCTGGGATTGTTTCTTGTAGCTCTGCCAAGAATTTATTCTTTTCTTCGGCTCTCTCATCTTCATTTGCCGCATATACATACAATTACAACCTGTGTTGCTCTATCTGTATATAAACCTTTAATAAATCTCTCATTAATAAATTCCCAATTATATATTTTCTCTACATTATCTTTTCTTACAAGACAGCCCACACCCTCCTCTTGCACGTTCGCTTTCTGGTACTTCTCCGTAAATTAATAAATGTCCATCCTCAATAATACCTGTTCCATTTCCTTTTTTCTTTGTTTCAGTTAACGCTACCAATTCATATTCATCATTATCAATGTTGTTCCATCTCTTTTCCGTTAATATCTCGTTTGTTCCATGCGTCCCAATACTTATTCCCTTTCTTTTACTTTCTTTTGAACGTTTTCTTGTTAAAACACATTCGTCAGAATAACAGGGAAAAAGTTTTGACTGCACGGACGCGTTTAGAAATTCGATAGTAATCGATTTGAATTTCGCTTCGCCATTTTGTTCAGAATTGACACAAGCTTGATTTCGTGGAACACCATGTTACTGTGTGTGATTAAAATTTAATGAATGAACTAAAATTAGAGTTAACGATTTCGATGTGATTTCGATTTCGCTCCTTCAAAAAAAAAACTTGCGTTTTGATTTTGAATTTGGCGCCGTTTTATAACCTGGGTTCTGATTGGATCTTTCCCGAAATCAAATTTGATTTTACCGAAGCATTCAGTTTCCTTTTGTTTTTGAATTTCGCGCCGACTTTTAATCCTGGCTTCTGATTGGATCTCTCTCTGAAACCGAATTTCACTTGACTGTTTGAATTTCGCCTGATTTGACTGGCGCATTCTGTTTCCTTTTAATTCCAAATTTCGAGCCGATTTTCAATCTCGGTTTCTGATTGGGTCTCTCTCTGAAATCAAACATCACGATTTGACCGACACATTCTGTACTCTTATGATTTTGAATTTCGCGCCGCGTCGCGTCCTCCAATCTTGGCCTCTGTTTGGATCGTTCACGAGCCAAATTCAAATTCTCAGGGGACGTTCAGAAATTCAACTTTCTGAATTCATTACTGAATGCTATTCAAGTGTTGTATAAACAATAATTTTGTATAGAACTAAACAAGAACGTATTGAATTTTTTTTCTTTCGTTAAATAACATGCATGCGAATTTGATTATTTATTTATAACCGTTTCGAATGAGTGGAGTTTCGCGGTGCGTGGCCGGCCTTAATTTCAAGTGCGCCTGATTACATAAATGAATGTCCAAAAGCAGTGTTCGTTGTAAAAATGTGCCTACTTGTAATTTGGGAGCTGTTGATTCATTGAATGATTTTACAAAAAAATATATATACTAGTAATAATCGCAGATAATAATTGGATATACTTATACAGGGCGGACCAAGTTATATTGTCGATTTATATTGTCGATGTTTCTTGTTTATTTTATTTTTTTCTCCTCTTTGTTCTCTTCTTTCTTAGGACACGAGCGCGAGCGACGCGACACTTTATGTTCCTTACTTTTGAAGTTTTGTATTTCGTCTTCTCTCCTTTTTTATTTTTAAGTGTATATCGGATAGGTTAGGTTTTTCTGTTGTTTTTTCTTCTTCAAGCTTCTCTTTCTTTGCCGTCAGAATACAGGTACGGTATACAACATTTGCTGTGCATTTTTTCATTCATTTCTTCTTTCTCTCTCTCCTTCTGTTGCTGAGTTGACGATTCTCTAGCGGAATGTAACCTTCAGCCAGTTCGCAATTTAATTTTCAGTTCAATTTAGCCCCAAGTTTAGATAAAACAGTTTCCGTAAGGTCTTTAGAATTTTAGATCTTCCGACTCGGATAGGAGGATTTGTAATTGAACCTTCAAAATGTGATTGGAGTTGAAGTTAGCCCCAAATTTGCCAACTGCTGCATATACGTCGCCGTCGTATTACAGAGAAGACGGGGCAGGTCTAAACTACTTGTACGGTGTTTTACACTTAGTGTTAGACCTAATTTAGCCCCAAATTTTAAGCTAACTTACAAGCAAAGTGCAAAATGAGAGGCAAGTCTAAACTTGCCGTTAGAACTTAGAGCTTTAAATTTTATAATGCAAATGCCACACGTACAATCCGCCAAAAGACTCTAGCCCCCAAATTTGGGTAAGTTTATCGAAAGTCGGGCCTTAATAATTTTAGTTCTATTGATTTATGTGAGAGAAATTGAAGTTGAACCTTCAAGAGGTGCTTAAACTTACTCGCAGTTGAAGTTAGCCCCCAATTTTCGATCTATGTTGAAGTTCTATTGCAGAGAAGCGAGATAGGTCTAAACCATGTCTAAACTGTCTACTATGCGTTCAGAACTTTGAGTTTCAGATCGACTGCCGCATGTAGGATATGTAAAAGAGGTAAACTATTTAATTTGCGATTGCAATTGAGCGAGATCGAATTTAGCCCCAGCAAACGAGCGTCGCATTGCAACTAGCATCGTAAGGGGGAAGTCCAAATTTGCTTTTAGACCTTTAGACCGTCCAATTTCAAGGTCAGTTGGCACGCGCACAGTCTGCCAAAAGACTTTAGTCCCAAATTTTAGATCGGTTGGTCGAAGTCAGTTTAGAATTCTAGTTTTACTGACTCTTGTGGTCTGTTGAGGTGAGAAACTTGAATTGTCGAACTTTTAAGGTTTTCTTGCGCTCGTTTAGAGTTGAAGTTAGCCTCAAATTTTAGATCAAGAGGCTTTAGCCCCAAAATTTTTTGATCAGTTGGTCGAAGACAGTTCAGAATTTGGGATCTGTTGATGAGAAAGCTACTGTTCAACATTTAAGGTGTTCTTGTGCTCGTTTTAAGTTGAAATTAGCCCCAAATTTTTGATCAGCTGGTCGTAGACACTTCAAAATTGTCTCTTAAAGATAGTCGAGATTTTTTCTTTTGTTTTTCTCGACCTGGACTTCACTTTCTTCGATATTATTCGTATCATTACCCTTTAGAGTCGTTTCTATTTCCATCGCTCGTGTCATCCTTTTTCGTTCTAGTACTTTTGGATTATCTATAAGTTTTTTGGAACGTATTTCATTTTATCTCTCTTTGTTTCTAGTATAAGCATTTCTTTTTCCTTGTTCCATACCCACGTTTCATTTTCAAAAATTAATTTTTGGTACTTTACAACAATTCTTTTATCATTGCCTCTTTCCTGTCTAGCACGATCTCTAATTTACTTTTGGTTCTCTCTTTCCTTAGTAGTTAGATCATCATTGATATAAATTCTTCTTCCCTGTAACTGCCTAAGTTTTATTTTGTGTTTCTGTTTCATTATATTTTCCTTATCGTGCGTACTATTTAATTCCACCTTATGTTTTATCAGTTAACTTCATCACAGAATTTATATTGCACTCGATTTGAAGGTAGTTTTCGATCCTGTTTTTAATATTCTCTTGGACTTGCAACGTTTGTAAATGGCAACTTTTTCAATCTGCTAAACGAGAATCAATAGTTAAAAATTATTACTGAAGATCTTTGTAACATGAAGTAACTGGAAGTAATTATGAATAGTCTGTGGGCTTCTATTTTTTTTTTGGAAGAGAAGAGAACAGTCTAATCTGAACACCTCAAAAAGTTGAGAACATGAAATTTTTAGAGTAAATTTGATTTGAGTAAATTGACATAAATTTCATTACATGTTTATAGCATTGTATTTTATTTTTATTTTAATTTTCATTTACAAACTTTTCTAGTTGATTGCTTTAATTAAAAGTCTGCATTCTACCAACTTGCAATGAAACTATTGCAGTTTTAATCGTGTCTATAGAACAATTATTAGTGAATGCGGTGACTTCAATTAAAAATAATATAAATGATACACAAATGAATATTACGTGTTACATTTTTGGTTGTCTAATACATATAAACCATTTCGTTCCGTAGCGTGTATTTATTTAATATTCATGACCGTTTTATTGATCGTAAAATCACCTGCATTTACGGAGATGCACTTCATTACTTTTCTAATTGTCGCTTCGTTAGTCAGCACTTCTTTAAAAGCACGTGTCTCATCTATATTTTTACTAACACCTTTGAACTGGCACACACACACTAATTTCGTTTTCAGTAACGTATTTTAGAAATTCCCAGGCCATCTAAAATTTAACGTAACTCCACTGACTATCTAACATTTAATTTTGGTTTTGAAAAGCTCTTAAAGTTTAGTTCGTGTAAGTCAACAATTAATTTCGCAACTTACTTCTATTTTTAATAAGGTATATAAAATTTCCGGGCCTAAAATTTAACGTAACTCTGAGCCCTTGTGAAAGTCAACTTTAATTCTGCGTTCATCCTCCATAATTATAATTAATCTAACTCCTGGCAGTTAACTTATTTGAAAGCAACAACAACAACAACGGCGCTCTTATTTATGACGAAAACTTCGCATCCGTCATTATTTTCCTGAGTTTCGGAGGCTTTTAGAAGCTGAAGTAAATCATAATGTTACTCGACATAATCATGGACGGCGGCGAATTGTATAAATTAATGGGGCCTGAAAATGCGTTATTATAACGCGAGTTTTCTTTTTAAGAGCAAACAAACTAAGCTCTATTTGCATATGCTAACGACATAGCGCATATACATAAATTCAGTGGAGAATAAAAATTTATATTAGCTCGGAATATATTGGTGTACGTTTCTGTTTTGATTTAAGAGATACCCACATGTTGTATTCACGTGTCGTTAATTTAAAATGTGCAATCTTGATCTATGAAGCGTTTAAATGCTATTTAAAAAGCTGCTGCAATATAAAACCGATGAAAGCTCTTCGTCGATGTCGCAAGGATATCCCCTAGGTAACTTGATACTTCATTGTAGTAAACGTGACAACTGTGTCATTAAATTCAACTGTGTTACAGTTCATGTTACAAAATTGTTACCCTTAAAGGTCATGTAAGAACATTAAAGACAATTTATTTGCTACAGCTACTTGTATCCAAGCAACCAAATTAACATGCTATTAAAGTTCGTATTAAGAATTAAGTTTTTGAATCTAGAAATTTTTTCTTTTTTTGTTGCATTCGTTTTCGACGTGACTTGCATTTATTCGCATTTTAAAAATTCAGGCATTTAGAGCTGAAACTTTTATTGTATCTGCAGCGTGAGGAGAGTGGATGAAAGAAGTGCCAATCAAAATTCACTTAATCGCTCTTTTGTGCTTGCTTGAATTACTGAATTATTTAGCAAGTTCCAAGTGCTGTCGGAAGTGCTGACGAAGTGTTTTATTTTAACCGAAAGACGAGAATTACGGCGCGCAAAGCGAAGCTTTTGCGATTCTGTAATTATTCTCAAAATTATCTAGGAGAACTTCTTTCCGATTTGAATCACTTGCATTTCTATAAACATTTCGGCATATGAAATGGCGTTTAAACTTGAGAGGATGAGAGGCGACGGCATTTATTAAAACTTAATAATTTGCGTCCGAGATTTTTCCCCGGCCTAAAGTTTCCCGTCTGAGGAAAGGAGGCAGGCGCTGGCAACAGCTGGCGACATTAAAGTGCGCATCTCATTAACGACCCCCAGGACAAGAGATTTTTTATCGCCTAACGCGACGCAAAAAATTCGTTTAATTTATTACGTCACTTTGCTACCTTTTCATCAATTAGCCAAGCTTTAATGTCGGTAGGGAAGCGCGCGATTAAATTAAGTTCTACTTTGTTTAAGCACTGGTCCATTTCAGCAGAACATAATTCAATTTTTTTTGTGTATCTTTAATTTACGACCGCGATTATATCGCCTTAATTTGTACGCAGTGCATTAATGTAAATTATTACTGTTTGAGTTTCCTTCCGTTATGCAAAAAAAAAAGTCCTTCATGTTTCTGTTTCTTTTTTCTTTCTTGTTATACCCTGACCTCCAAACATTACTGCAGCACAGAAAGATCACTTCAATTTCGGTCAATTGTACTGCAAATTGTACGGGGTGGTTTTATTGCATGATCGATTTTTCAATGGTATAGTAATGTATTTAGTAGCAGAAATTAAGGAATATCAACATTTATGAAATTAAAAAATGTGTTTATTCACAAGGCAAAAGTCATCATAACTTTTTTTCTGAAGATGTAGTACTAAGTATGTTTCTTTTTGAGGACATAATAGTTATTTAGGAATATTTTCTATTGAAGATGCGTAAGTAGAGTTGAGATGATCAAAAACGCTTATCATTGTAATTCAAAAACATCTATCAACGCAAAATATGTCGATTGTCAACAACTACTGAGAAAAGAATGTGACATACAAGATCTAAGGAAGAAACCAGCTATTGACATCCCATTAAAGAATATTGCAGGCAAAGAGACGAATGAAAGTGATCCCACTTAATCGCGTTACGAAGACAAAACTTTTAGGCTGGGTTACTCAGTCCTAGTTTAACTTTAAACTCCTGTTTATTCCCATAGTAGCAATTATAAAAACAATTGTTCCTATGGAAATAAACAGGAGTTTAAAGTTAAACTAGTGGAGCGATTCTGCTCATATGTGTAGCAACCGTAAGATCTGTAAACCTGTAAATCGATTATTAGAAGGTGAAATTTTGAAGTCCTCAGTATGATACGTTTTCTTGTAAGTAGGTATATAAGATAATACCACAGAGACTTACGAGTAATCCTAGAGACCCAGGAGAAATCATAGCTTCCACAGAACTTCAAAATTATATATTTCAATGACTGAGTTACAGATTTACAGATCTTACGGTTGCTACAGATACGAACAGAATCGACACATAGGACTGGGAAACCCAGAAGATAAACTTCACTTTTGTATAGATTGTATCTATTTGACGAAAATATCAAAAGCAGTGTTGTGAACTGTACATCTTACAGCTACCAACGTGATTCTAGTAATTTTTGTAAAATGTAAGAATTTTTTGACAACATACTTGAGAGGATTTCTCGTAATAGTAAAACATTTCAGCCATCTTCATTTTATAATAGTCTATTAAAGTATAGTGCTAAAGGCTCAAACAGCATGCAACGCCGTTATCTGTCAAATGAATGTTAAATACAAAGTTTTTAAAGAATTTTGTTGCAAGACGGTTTTGATTGCAGAGGATTCCTCAAGTAGCCTCTGTACAACGCTGCTTCAGGTCAGAAAGTGATCACATGTTGTCGTGGTCTAAACTTTTCGTTAAATACAAAGGTTCAAATGTTATTGCACAGAATGAACAACGTCCACCGACGTTGTTCATTCTGTGCAAAAGTTGGAAGTTGACTTTGGAAGCGACGTTGTACGCAAGAAGTTAGTCAACTTCCATCTTTGTGGTAGGTACAAGTTATTTCTATTTTTTGGTTACATTGACGACGTTTCACGCCGCTTTATCTGTTCACATCTTTTGAAGTGACAGTTGGCGCCGTTGCAACAGCGCGTAACGACGTTGTATACTGTTTGACCCATGGTTTGACCCATCGAAAGAATATTTTTTATTCTGTGGGGGCTTACACGTTCCTTAGCAATCAGCAAAATCATGTCACGATGACAGACGACAAGAAACGCCATAATGACAAACGTCAAACAATGTCACGATGACAGATACGGCCGAAACGTCACGTAACAGGGTCGTCACGATGACAATCGTCAATACAAGCAAAATTAAGGCCGCTCCTTAACGAATTAAAGCGAAGCCGCATTCGTTTCTGATTGCCCAACAAATAAGATCGCAAACCTCATTTTGGTCGCTAAGACAATCACGGAATGAAACACGAAAGCACTGCCCTTTGACAAATAGAACGCAACTCTGCTCACCACTGATTCGACTAAGCAAATAGACGAGTGATACAGATTTACTTAATCCTCGCCATAAAATAAGGGTATAAAAGGTAGAACGCGTATCGTTTAAGCCAGTATTTTTCTAGTGCTGAATAGTCTAGCAGTACTCATCCGCTGGTGCTGATATAGACTGGCAAATCATACATCTCACTCATTGGTGCTGTTATAGTCCGGCATACACCTTACACGAACTACACACACTTCGCCAGCATCAGGTTATTTCGTTGATCAATCGAAAACACAAATGATATCTCCGACGTAAGAAAAACTTCAAAATTCTATCCAACAAGCTTCATAAAACGTTGGCAGTACACCATCTGTATGTTTATAGAATCTTTTCTTCTATAAGCGATTGAAATGTGATTTAATTAGACTATATTTAATTCAAGAACAGTTTAAGCAATTTAATTATTTAGTTATTTGCTTTTTTTGAAACTTTTATTTAGTTTTTTTTTAAAGCTTTCAGCAGAACATAATTCAAATTTTTTGTGTGTATCTTTAATTTACGACCGCGATTATATCGCCTTAATTTGTACGCAGTGCATTAATGTAAATTATTACTGTTTGAGTTTCCTTCCCTTATACAATTAAAAAAAAAGTCCTTCAGGTTTCTGTTTTTTTTTTTTCTTTCTTGTTATACCCTGACCTCCAAACATTACTGCATCACAGAAAGATCACTTCAATTTCGGTCACTATACAGACACTGCAACTGCTCAATTCAACTTATAACAAACCCTCTACTCGTTTACACTTTTCTTGTTCTGTAATGAACGGCTTTTTAAATTATGTTCGACATGTGTTGTCTTCTTTTCCTTCATTGTAATTACAAACGATTAGGGTTTTACCTACTTGTAAGATAAACTTAATGCTTTAGTTAGTGTAATTGAAAAATTATTCTACCGCGCGATCGAAAATAAAATGATTCAGGGCAAGGCAACAACTTCGAAATAAAAACAATCTGTGCTTAACTAGGAGTTGGAACACAAAACGATCATTTTATTTTTGGTCGTATGGTGTAAGTCTCTCAATTCTTTCGTATTGGACGCGGTGGTCGTTATAATAAAACTCGAATTTCCACTGTGCGGATGTACCTATGTATGTTCGGGGGGAAGAAAAGCCGCAGCACTTGAGAGAGCAGCATAAAGAAGTTGAAGTTGAGAGTACCTGAACTTGACCTATTCGAGTCAGCTGTTCTATAAAATATCGAACAGTATTCCATCATAATCTATCGCAACACTGACAAGATCGGAGCGATTTGTCATGGTCTGATGTTGTCATCCTGGTTGTACGGATTTGCGACCTCTGTGAATGTGAACGAGCTGGCTGACATCTGTAAGCCCCCATTATACGTATGTATGTGACCCCGTAATGAATTGAGTGCTTCATTAAGCACGATTTTAGTCGGTGAAAAAAGCTGTTTTCGTTTTCGCGACAAATTGACCAATTACGCTCGACTTTGCCCTCCCCGGATCGGATGATTGATAATAATTTGATCCCGACGGTCAAAATAAATGAGCAATTTTCCTTACGTATTCAAATTTAATAAATACGAAATTCGTCCGTCGTGACTTGGGCGAAGGTATGCAATTCTGGGCGAGCACATGTTTGAGGGCTTTTCGCATTCATTTTGTATTCATTTTTACAGAAGAGCTGCGGCACCGTAGGTAAAGCTTCACGTAATCAAATGAATATTTGATGAGGTCGAAGAGTTGGGGCCAGGACGGAAATGCTAATGCAATTACTGGGCGACTCCTTCGAACCAAGATATCTCGAATTAACTTATGCCGTGCTAATCCGACAAACCGCCCTGTAATGGTGTTGGAATTAATTCCACGCATCTGAATCGTCATATTTTCAAAGCGCTTTTCAATAAAAGTTTACCTATGCATATTCTTAATTCGTAATTAATTAAACCTTAAAGCATTTATGTACATAACTTTAAAGATACTTACAAACGATTATGTGCAAGCGAAATGGAAATGTGAGGGCTGCGATTACATCAATTTACATATGTTTTGCTTTCATTATTCAAATTTCCTTGCGTGGCGCGGTGAAGCCATGGCGTAAAAATGTTTAAGGTAAATTATTTATTAATCTCGCGCGAGTTTATGTAAAATTAATCCTATCGCCTTTTTTGCAATTCAGAGGAGAGGAAATGCAAAATCATCAGCATAACTTAACTTTCAGGATGTTTCCGTCCGTTTATAAGATCAAAAGAATTTTCGCCGTTTTCTTTGTTTGGCTTCGGCGTAACGGCCATATGAATTAATAATTCAATTCATATACTGCTATCAGGTTCTCATGTAAATAAAATAGGCGTACCTGCTTGAGACACAAAGGGCCCTCGACGTTGCGTGATAAATTGGTGTACATTACGTACGATTTAAGACACTAAAGCAAATCATTACATGACTGACTGATTCGAAATTGAAAACTATGGGTAAACGCACATAAGTTATTGGACCCTTGTAACGGCTTTGTTTGAGCTGGATGGATACCCATTTAAACATTATGTTTGATTGACAGCCACTTACGTGACAATTTTTTCATTGGAATTTTGTTGCATCACAAGCAACGAATTATACATGTAGGTACATACAATAATCTTGAAAAGCATATATACAACACACCAGTACGCTGAACTATTTATTAATATTGAAAAACTTGTAGTACAAAAAATTAATTGACAGACTATGTTTATATCAACAACACTCTTCTTTTATGTCAAACTTGCTGTAAGCGCCTATTTCAACACCCCCTCTCGCTGCAGCAAGTTTTATAATCATTGAAGTCCCAAAGACCTGGAGAAATTAATAAAACTTTCTTTATGTAACGGCTTCGTCAATACATCAGCAATCATTTTGTTTGATGGACAATAATGCAACTTAATTATTCCTTTCTCACACAAATCTTTCAAATGATGATGACGTGCTCCATATTTGTCTGATTCTATTAAATTAATGCATCCTTGATTATCCTCGTAAATAACAGTCGGACCCTCATGCAGCACTTCCATATCTGTTAACAGTCCATAACAGTTCGCGACTTGCAGCCACATATTCAGCTTCTGTTGATGTTTTATCTCCAGCCCAATCCGCATCCACAAAACATTCTAATTTCATTTCTTTATCTGAAGATAATCTCAATGATATCTCTAACGTTGAAGCTAAGTAACGCATTACTCTTTTTACACTATTCCAATCACTCTGTGTTGGTGTCTCCACTCGTCTACCTAGAAAATTTACAGCCAATGCAATATCTGGTCTGGACACTCTAGCAATATACAATAACGATCCAATGGCTTGTCTATAAGCAGAATTACTTGGTAACTTAGAACTGTTCTCTTCCGTTGATCCTAAGAAACCCACTTCCATTGGTGTTGTTGTTATTGGCTTTGATTGTAGTAAATTATGCTTCTCCAACATATCTATTATTTTCCTCTTCTGACTAAGAAAAAAAGTTCCATCTTCTTTGTGTTTAACTTCAATACCAAGATAATGTCTAACTTCTCCCAAATCCTTCATTTTTAAATAATTGTTCAATTCTTCACTTACACTTCTTGTAACACCTGAAGAAATACCTACTACAAGCATGTCATCAACATATAATAATAATATATAAGTGATATTGCCCTCTTTTTCTTTTCTGAAATACAAACATTTATCAGCTGTGCCCTGTTTGAAATGCAACTTGCTTAATATTTCAGTGGCTCTTTTGTTCCAAACACGTGCTGACTGTTTCAAACCATACAGACTCTTGTGAAGCTTCAAGACTTTATTTTCTTGACCAGGTTCTTCAAATCCGGGTGGTTGTTCCATGTACAACTCTTCATCTAAATTTCCATTTAGGTAAGCGCTTTTAACATCTAAATGACGTACGTGTAATCCTTTTGCAGCTGCCACAACCAAAAGAACGCGAATGGTCTCATGTCTAACAACTGGAGCAAAAGTTTCATCATAATCATCTCCAAAACGTTGTGAGAAGCCTCTTGCTACCAAACGTGCCTTATGAGTATTTACTTGTCCTTCTTCATTTAATTTTCTCTTAAAAACCCATTTACAACTTATCGCCTTCTTTCCTACGGGAAGATCTGCTAATTCCCAGACTTGATGCTCATTGAGAGATTTAATTTCTTCTTTTGCATCAGCTATCCATTTTTGCTGCTCTCTAGTAGGAAGCTGAAGCATTTCCTTCCAAGAATTTGGTTCTTTGATAGAATTAGTTTCTATTTTAACTGCAAAACGATTTGGAGGAATTCCTTTGTTAATACGCTTCGACCTCCGTTTTTCTTGTAAAACTTGATTCTCAGAATTTTGATTGTTCATAATATTCATTTCAAATTCAACTTCTTCAAAATTTTGATTTTTCATAATATCTGTGCCTTCTTTGTTATTAAAATCGATCAAGAAATCTCTTTCTGATTCCTTTCGATGTTTCTCACTTGTAACATCTTCTTTGCAAGTCTTCAACTGTTTGGTTTCTCTTTCAAGAAATTTTACTGTCCGACATATTCTCACAATATTTGTCTTAGGATCTAAAATACGACAACCTTTTGAATTACCAGCATAGCCAATTAAAACTCCTTCTTCTGCTTTATCATCCCATTTCTTCCTCTTCTGCTTAGGAATCAAATAATAAGCTTTTGATCCAAAAACTCTAATATGACTGAGATCAGGTTTGTGCCCATTGAATAATTCAAGCGAAGTTTTATCTATACTGCGACTTGGCGTCCTGTTCCGTAGATACACTGCTGTTAAAATCGCTTCTCCCCAAAACATTTATTCAAATCAGCATCCAGAAGCATTCACTTTGCTGATTCAACTAATGTTCTATTCTTTCGTTCAGCCACTCCATTTTGCTGAGGTGTATAAACAACAGTAAACTGATGTTGGATGCCTTCTTCGCGAAGATAGTTTTCCAATTCACGAGTGACATATTCTTTACCATTATCTGTGCGCAGAATAACAGGTTTTCTGCCAAATCTTGTTGTCATGGCTGCGATGTAGTCTTTCGTGGCTTCAGTAACTTCTTCTTTCGATTTCAGCAAACGCACGACTGTAAAACGTGAAAAATCATCAATAAATGTTAAGAAATATTTGTTACCACTTGGAGTCGCCGTCTGCATGGGTCCACAAAGATCTGAATGTATGAGTCTCAGTGGTTCTTTCTCTCTGCTCGTAATTTTTGGAAACTTCGTTTGTGTTAATTTTCCCTTAATACAGTACTCGCAAAAAACTTCCTCAGTACATTCCTTTATCTTGATGCCATCTGCAAGATCTTCACGTACTAGACGTTTAATAGCTGCTTGATCTCGATGCCACTGATGTAGACAGACTGTCGCATCTGCAATGCAAGCAGACGCATTCTGCGTTGCAACTTTCAATTTGAATAAGGTCCCATCAATTTTGGCCTCCGAGAAAACTTGTTTTCCCTCGTAAAATTTGCAGACATCCTTCTCAAAAACTACCTGGTAACCACGCTGAGTGACTCTTCTTACTGAAATTAAGCCACCATCAAGTTCAGGAACGTAAAGCACATTTTCCAGTTTAATTTTCTGAATTTCATCATTTGGTAGTACACAATGCAACCATCCTGTTCCAATTTCTTGTGCTTGTATAGAAGAACCATTTGCAAGATACACTGTAGTGTCATTTTCATTAATATCGCAAAAAAAATCTCGATCATTAGTCATATGATTTGTAGCTCCTGAATCAATGTACCATCTTCCAGCACGTACCTCGGTGTCATTTGCACTGCCCCCTCTGAATGCAACCAAAGATTTTGCTATTTTAGGACCTGATGTTTGCTGACCGGATTTCTTCAGCAAGTAACAGTCCGCCTTTAAATGTCCTGCTTTATTACAATAAAAACAGATTCTTGTTTCTTTATTTCCTTTCTTTCTTTTGTATTTGTGGAGTTTCCATATTGACTGTGCCACTTATTCTTACTAGATGTTCTGACCGCGGATGCTGATTGTAATGCTACTTCTGACCGACCTTTACAAGATTCACTATTTTCCAATCTCCTCTGATATTCATCTAACATTTTTCCTGGTACGTATTCTATTATTAAATCTGCTTCGTCACGCCCCTCAAGAGCAGTAACGAATCCTGAATATGATTCCGGAAGGCTTACTAATAAAACAGCAGCAATTTCTTCATCATCCAATGATTTTCCTGATCCATGCAGTAATTCGTTCATTGAACCACCTTTGTATTGAATACTGTACAATTTTCTTCTCAAATATAGCCTACTTCCGAATGTTGATCTTTAGTATTTCTTTGACAATGCATTCCACATGTTGTATGCATCCTCGAAATGTGCGATGTGGATCAATTGGCTATCCTCAACGCTTAAAGTAATATACGCCATGGATTTATTGTTATTCTTTCTCCATTCAGTGAAGCAGTATCTGCTTCATTTGGTTTTGGTTGGCTTACAACATCCCATAAATCATCACGAACCAGAACAGCATGAAGTTTTGCCTTCCAAAAAAACATAATTTCCTCCATTAAGTAAGGAAATAGATAATTTTACGCTATCTGTCATTTTTGACTGTCCTCGAACAGTTATTATCACTCTTTAAAAAATTCTTCCTTTATTGCACTAGTTCTTCAGCTACTGGGCCCATAACCTCTCTCTTTTTTTATGTCAAACTTGCTGTAAGCGCCTATTTCAACAAATAACAACACAAACTATTTCAACTTTTCGTCCTCGTAAATTAAAAAAAAAAAGATGTATCAATAAGGCCCGGTATTTCATTCAGAGTTTAACCTTAAGCTTCGTTTTATTCCCATAGCAATAATTGTAAAGACAATTGTTTCCGTAGAAATAAAACGAAAAAGTTTAACTCTGAATGAAATACTGGGCCTAAGTCATTCAAATATTGTGATAATTTCTAAACAAACAATTTTTTTTAAAGTTAAATTCCATGGATATAAGTGTACATACATTAATAAGTTCAGGCAAAAAATTCTAATGACCTATACTTTAGATTTTTCTTTATTTATTTTAATTGGTTAAAACACTATAATTATGTTTAAGCATAGTTTTCTGATCGCCAACTGGAGACATAGAGTACATTGATATGATTTGTTTAAGTACCTAATCAAGCATTAACAATGACCAAGAAAAAGGAATAAGTAGAAGATTAAAGTTCGTTGAATTTGATATACGAGGGTCAAGCTGAATTTATTGAGAATAAGAAAACCTAGTAGGCCGTGAAAAACAAAACGTACAACTCTTTATCTGTCATTTGAAGTTTAGTTGTTGAAGTTACGTTCGTTATAACTCTCTGTATCTCAAAGCTTGACTTAATTTAGTACGACGCCATGTATGATTCGAGTCTCGAAGCGAGAAGGTCTTGAGAAACCAATTCAACTTGAGGTCCTGTTTTTCAGTAATAATTTTTGTTTTCATTTTTGGAAGCATTTTTAATGTAATTTAATACGTTTCCATCGAGTCTCAAAGCGTGTTTTTAGATAAATCTCCAGTTACTTCATTGAGAAAACAATTCTAAGTATTGTTTCTCAATGATAACCTTTGTTGCTATTTTGCATGTGTGCATGTTTTGAATCTCAAAGCTTGACTTGAGAAAAGGTGCACCTTTGGTCCCAGTTATTTCATTCGGAGAAACCGATGTTTATACTCAAATTCCCAATCCCAATCCTGAAGGATCTACAGTTCGCAAGACTCAGGAGGCCTTCACGAAGAAAAGTGGCGTTGTTCCTGTAATACCTCCAAGCCGAGCATACACACTTTTACCTACGAGGAGATCAGTCACAGTCTTGGGTAAATAAACAATCAACTTTAAAATTAAACGTAAGAAATTTTATTTCTAGTTGGTCATGCCACTGATATGCCGAAAATCGAGGAATCAACAAAGAAACAAACCGATGCTGTCTGTCATTTTGTTAATCGTTTAAATGGGCACACATCAAAGATGTCGATGCAGTGCCCATCTAGCCTACTTAATCTATGACACAACTTCAGGCAAGCTGACCAACGTTTTTGAAAATTTGCTCGGAAGGAGAAATGAGAGAGAACATTTAGAGATTAAGGCCCGATTTATTCACCTCCAATTAAATTTATCTGGTGATTTATTCCCATAGTAACAATTGTGATCACAATAGTTACTATGGGAATTAATCACCAGATAAAATTTATTCCCATAGAAACAATTGTGATCACAATAGTTACTATGGGAATTAATCACCAGATAAATTTAATTGGAGGTGAATAAATCAGGCCTAAGTGAAAAAGGAATTTCAATTATTTGGTTTTAAAATTTAATAATATAAGAATGTTTTCAACCTGTTTTCAAAACCTTTCAGGTTTTTTAGCTCATTAGGAAGAGCATTGAATTTACTATAAATGGAAAAAGAAAATGATCTTTCATAGAGGGCAGTTTTGTGTAGAGAAGGTGAAATTAGACCGCGGAATCTAGTAGTAACATTGTGGACGTCTGAACGAAAGCGAATTTTATTGTACAGATAAGGCGGAGTTTTAAGAGTCAAAACTTTATTAAATAGACATAGCATCTGAAGCTCTCTACGATTCATCATCGAGAGCCAGTTAGCATCACATAATTTGTGAGAAATATGACTGTATTTCCTGATACCATACGTGAATCTCAGACATGAGTTCTGCATCTTTTGTATTCTATTAATCGTATTACAATCTATTGCACTGTGGTATAAAGGTGAACAATAAGTAAATTGAGAAAGAATTAATGCTTCACATAAACGTTTTTTTGTTTCTATATTCAAGATGGATCTCAAAGGATACAGCCTTCTTAAATAAAAGAACGCATTGCTAATGTATTTAGATATTTGATCCTTATATCGAAAACTATTGTCCATTGAGAGACCTAGATTTTTAGCTTTCTCTACTATGGGAATTCTAACATTATTGATAGTAATATTTATTATATTGGATAAGTTTAAACAACATTTAGCCTTACCAAGCAGCAGGATCTGAGACTTTCCAGGATTAATAGCAAGCGAATGAGCGGCAGAAACAACCGATAGAGAATTAAGATCCTCGTTTATGCAATCCACTGCTTCCCGCCATTTAGAAGGGCAGAAAGAAAAGTATAGTTGAATATCATCAGCGTATACGTGATAGTTGCAATATTTCAGCGATGATAAAAGTCTAAATGTGTATATAGAGAATAGAAGGGGACCTAATAGTGAGCCTTGGGGTACCCCTTGTTGTAATAGTAAGGCTTTTGATCGACACGCCCCAATGACAACAGTTTGATTCCTCAGACAAAGGTAATCCTTAATCAGATCAGTGGAGTTGCCACCAAGACCAATACAGTTGAGAATGGAACACATTACATCATGTTGTACCGTATCAAAAGCCTTACTGAAATCTAACAAAGTTAGAACAGTAATAAGCTTATTATCCGTCGCTTGGAGAATGTCGTCTGTAACTTTCAGTAAAGCGGTAGTGCAACTATGGTGCTTCCTAAAGCCAGATTGCACATTCGGAAGGATATTCTCTGACTGAACATAATTAGAAAGTTGACAAAAAATTACTTTTTCAAGAATCTTCGATATGGCAGGAAGTAGGCTTACAGGACGAAGATCTTTCAATACTGAAGATTCCTTGACCTTCGATAGTGGTACTACAAGAGCTTGCTTCCAAAGATCAGGAACCTTGCCATCAATAATACATGAGTTAATGATATGTGAAAGATAAGGAATGATAGTAGGGCAACATAATTTTATCATCTTAATATTAATATTATCAATACCCGTTGCAGAAGAATTAATTCTTGATAAGATATTATAAATAGTATCTTCATCAACTGGTTAAAAAAAAAAAAACTCCGACCATAAGTACAATCAGATTCGTAAGATGTCTTTAGAGCCTGATTATTTGTTGAAGGTTTTGGCAAGGAATTAATAAAAAAATCGTTTATTTTGTACACATCAACTAATTGTTCTGGAATAGTATGAGATCGCTGCCTAGTAATGCCCAAAAATTTCATATTTTTCCAAAGAGTTCTGGGATTACGTGTAGAAGAAATATATTGGAAATAAGCCTTTTTCTCAAGTCTAAATGTGGTAGTTGTTAAATTTCTCAACGCTTTATAATAGTTCCAATCTCTACTTGCTTTTGATTTACGAAACTTAGCTTTAGCTTTGTCTCTGAGTTTCATTAATAGCTTTAGATTATCTGTAAGCCACGGGATAGGACGTTTCGTAAAGCGTCGAGTTGTTAGAGGTGCATGTATGTTAAAAAGATTTAATATATGTGTTGCGTACGGACAAATACAACTACCCGTTGTATTTCCGCAGCTGCAGGTTTTATTTTTGACCCCAATTAAGTAAATTACACAAGAAAATGAACTCGAAAGTAAATTCTGAACTTCTTTCAAAATATTTATTTTTCCCAACTCAACTATTTTTTTTACAACAGCTTACTTCAAAAAATATTAGTATAAAATTTCAAATCACTATATCTACTGCTGTTGCAACACACTCCCACCTTGAATAACAACTACGTTATTCAACAATTTAATTTTTGCATTTAAGATGTGTAATTTAATCGCTGGGGTGTTTTGATTTTCCGACCACTTCTCGTAAATTTTACAGTTTCCTTCTCTTCTTCCATATTTTCCTTTCTCTTTAATTTGACCGGTTTTTCATTTGAAGATAAATCTTTACTAATCACAGTTGTATGTTCTGCATTGAATTCTTTGAATCGGTCTCAATAATCTACCGTTTGCCGTTCGTACTTTAATCAGTCTCACTTCACCATCTCTGCCGCGAAATATTTCTTCAACTTTCCCCAGTGGCCAATCCAAACGTTTCAAATTTTCATTTCCTAGAAGAACCACATCACCAATAGCAACATTATATGATGATCCTTTCTTGTAGTTTTGTCTCAGCTGACCTAAATACTCTATTCTAAATCTTTTTCGTAAATCACTCCTCACTTTCTGACAATAACGCATTCTTCTATTTAAATCATGTGAATCTAATGCATCAAAATCGGGAACACTAGTTTCTTGTCGGTTATGTAAAAACATTAAAGGAGTTAATGCAACTAATTCACTTGGTTCATTACTCATATACGTAAGAGGACGTGAATTGATAACAGCTTCACAATCGCAAAGAATTGTCACTAATTCTTCATATGATAATGAGGATTTACCTAAAACTTTTCTTAGAAGTTGCTTCAGTAATAATATCAATCTCTCCCACCATCCACCCCACCAGGCTGCAGTTGGTGGATTAAAATTCCATTTGATTCTTTGTGCCGCACTGTATTTCTGGATTTCTTCCCAATCAATTTTAGAAAAAGCGTTTTCTAAACCAACAAAATTAGTTCCATTATCGCTATAAACAATGTTAGGTCTGCCACGTCTGGCAACAAAACGTCTAAATGCCTGTAAGAAATTATTGGTTGATAATGACATTACTAATTCTAAATGTACAGCTCGATACACAGCACAAGTAAACAGACAAATCCAGGTTTTTTCTTTCGTTTTTAAATACAATGGACCCGCCAAATCCACTCCAATAATTTCAAAAACTTCTGCATCTCTAACTCGATTCAAAGGTAAAGGAGGAGGTGTTACTTCCAAATGTTTAGCATTCTGCCTTTTACATGAAGTACATTTTCCAATTACGTTCCTAATAGTTTTCCTTCCTCCAAGAATCCAAAAACGTTCTCTCAACAAACACAAAAGTCCTTGAATGCCAACGTGGCATGCATTTATATGTTCTTCATAAATCAATTTTTCCGTAATTGTATGTCGTGCTGGCATTAGTTTTGGATATCTAAAATCTATGGAATCTTCTCTATTCGAAACTTTAGTTTTTAAGCGAATTATTCCATCTTCGTCTAAAAATGGATTAAGACAAGAAATTGTCTTATCATTTACATCAAATGACTCTTTTTGAACTAATTTAATTAAAATTTTTTCAGCGTTCATCGTTTCACTTGTATTCAATTCATTTTTTAATTTTGCCATTGGAAACCTGCAATTAAATAAAAATCTGCATATCCAAGCAATTAATCTTACAATTTGATGATATTTGGAAAAATATCTACTGTACCAAGGTGTCGACGTAGTGTCTATCATTGAAGAAACAATTTTCTTCTTTCTTTCTTTGCAAATTTCTTCTTCGTTAGGTTTTATTTTCATTTTGGGCCAGTTTTCTGGAGCGTTATACAACCATTCACTGAATACTTGATCATATTCCTTGGTCAAATTATTCTCTTGCAACTTTCTCATCACAGAATCAAGTCTGCTCTTTGCAATAGTATAATTATCCGATAAAGGGAGATGATCATTGATCCACAACAACCTAACTTCATATCTTCCTGTTTCATCCACCTGTATCGTTTCATTAAAATATTCATTAATGGAAGCCTCTACTTCCTGTTTTGATTTCTTTTCTATGGGATCTGTGATTCCTATAACATCTAATTGCCAAAGATTTGTTATTAAAGTATCTTTATTAAATAACGACAAGATAGTCATCGTGCTGTTACTTTTATAATTAAATGGAATTTTACCTATCAGTGTCCAACCCAGTAAAGTTTCCACAGCAACTAACCCATATTGTAAAATATGTCTCCTACCTGTCAGGAGTTTTCCCGCTACGTCAGCACCTATTAGTACTTCTATTGGACCTGAATCTCTCGAATCTTTTATTTCTATATTCAATCTCTGTAGTTCGCTTTGCCATACACCCTGCGAAATGGAAGAAATGTTATTACAAATGACAGGTTGATCCAGTGCTTCAAATCTGCATGCATAACTGCCATCCAAACTTGACAATCTAATGTCATAACAGGAGTGAGTTTGCTCCTCCGAACAAACACCACCAAAAAGTGCATGTATAAATTTGTCACGTCTCTTCACTGGATATCCTAGTTTTTCAGCCGTAGAAGTGAGAATGTACGATCTTTGTGAACCGCTGTCGATCAGAGCGCGAACTTCCTTTTGACACTTGTCATTACGAATATTTATTCTAAGCGTTTGAAGAAAAACTTGCATATTGTTATAATTCGTTAATACCTTTTCTACAGCAGGTGATTCGGCTTCAGCTTTCTTTACATTATCTAATTTCTGCGCAGCTTTCCTATGTGCAGACAAATCTGGACACATTAATACTACATGCTTACCATTACAAATGACACATTTCAAATTTTCTTTACAGTTCTTACTTTGATGTCCATTCTTCAGACAGGAGAAACAAGATTTCTTCTCAGATAAGACCTTTCTTTTTTCTACTGATGATAACTTCTGGGCTTTGAAACATTCTGCACTCTTATGAGATCCTTCGCAGAACACGCACCTCCTGTTAGGCTGATAGTTCACCAACCCTGTAGCAGTAGGCACATTTGAAGTGCTAGACATGTGGTACTTCACCTTCCTAGATTTATTTTCTGCAGATCCCAAACCAAAAGCTTCAACTGCCAGAGAAATTCGTTCCTCGTTTTCGACTTCTGATTTCAAAAACAACATCAAAGCATTCAAACGATTTTTCAGGGTAGCATCACGGTTATCTGAAAAATTCGATGATCTTTGCCAAACTCTGAGTAATTCTTCCGGCAAGCAGGACTCCACCAATGGGTACAACATTGCCGTGCACTTGTCGCTGGTAATACCAAGTGTTTCTAAAGCTCGAATTTGCAGTTCAATTTTATCATACAAAGTTGAAATGTGATTTTTCTTTGGTGACAAAGTATTATTTAACACCAGTTTTAAAAGTTCTCTGACATAAAATTCTACTATTAAATCATCTCTGCCAAAACGGTCCTTAAGACTTTCTATGGCCTTTTTATAATTTTCTTGGATAGGAGGAAAACTTTCTACCAGTTCTCTAGCTCGTGTATCCGGTACTGTAGCTTGCAAAAGATATTGAAACTTATCTTCCTTTGTTATATCTGGATCCTCGTGTATCTTCTTAAATTGACTCCAAAAAGGCAGCCAATCCCGAATCTCTCCACTAAATTTCTTCAGCTCAATAACAGGCAACTTGAATTTTCTTTTCGATGTGCTGCTCACTTGATTTGAACAATTACTTGTACTGGCAACATTCAACACTTCTTCTTTTTCTTTCAGAGCTTTCTCACAACGAGTCTTGAGTACCGCAACTCTCTTATTATATTCATCACTAACGGAAAGTTCATTTTCTAAATCTTCTTCACAAACATCTGCTTCTATTAACAAATTAAATATTTTTTTATTTAATTCTCGAAGTGCATCTTCTTTCTGTTGCAACATTATCCACGAAACTTGTACATCCTGCAGATTAACATCTTCTGCAGACAATAAACTCTCTAACTGATTCGCATTTCTTGAAAATACGCCTCTTAACGCAGTCCGAGACTTCTTCACTTTATCCATCTTCAAATTACAGCAATTTTACTCCAAAAAAGGGTCCTGTCACGGTCGCCACAAATGTTGCGTACGGACAAATACAACTACCCGTTGTATTTCCGCAGCTGCAGGTTTTATTTTTGACCCCAATTAAGTAAATTACACAAGAAAATGAACTCGAAAGTAAATTCTGAACTTCTTTCAAAATATTTATTTTTCCCAACTCAACTATTTTTTTTACAACAGCTTACTTCAAAAAATATTAGTATAAAATTTCAAATCACTATATCTACTGCTGTTGCAACAATATGAGTATTGAAAAAATTCAATTTGTCATTAACATTATCCAAGTGAAATATATATTGAAAAGGAATGCATTGCAAGTATTGTGAGAACAGCTCATAATTAATTCCATTATAGTTCCGGAAAGTACGAGTAATAAAAGTTACAAAAAATAAAATCGTGATCCGAAAACTCGCAGTCAATATTTCCCGAGATATTAACGAACGATTAAAACACAAACTCGATCTATTTATTGCATTGTGTTTGTGTTGGATTCTAAATAAATTTAGATTTTTCTTCGTAAAACTTTTAGGCACAATATTCCATTGTATCCAACGCAAAGCCGACTTTATAAGGAGAACTGTGTTAACAACGCGACATAATAGCGAGCAAAGCTCCTTTCGATGACAATCTTCGAGCTTCGAGAATTATGAATGGATCATTGTGACTTTTCCACTTGAGTAAATGATTTTAGCATTGTGCGGGCCCGGTTCATTCACGGCAACCATCGGCGGCGAAGGTGAACGCACGCAATTTAAAAGAATTTTGGTGTAATTTAGGCATTTTCGTTTCTACCTCTTCGTTGGTCTTGAGTTTCATGCACGTGCAATGATACGATAAGAAGTTAGTTTTTTCCAATAAATTTCCCGAAATATACGTTTGTAATTTTTATGTTTTTTTTTTCGTTGTAGAAACGGGAAAACGATAGTAGTCGTGCAAGCGTAATTTCGCCTCGTATTCTCTGCGAATGTGATAAATTGACAAGGTCTGACAAATGGCCCCGGCTATTTATCGTGGACGTTTGACAACAGATTTCAGATCCGCCCAAGGTTTTCACTCTTGCCTTTGTGTGCCGAATTTCACAGACCATTGCCAATAAGATACATAACCCTCCGATTATGGCGCAAGCATTCCTAATGTTATCTATTGTGCGTTCTGAAATTTGCTTTTTAATATTAAGCAAATTCTGTAATTTATCGTAAATGTTTGCGAGCGAAATCCGCGTTGTAATTAATCAAGTTTTACGTGCACGTTCGCAAACACAATGGCCCTCAAATTACAACAGGGTTGAGATCACGTCTGTGACTAGAGAGAGAGTTGTAAGTACATCTCTTGTGTGTAAATAAGATATTGGCCTGAATCAAATGGCATCCCCATTAGCGGGAGACGCTCTCTATTCATCGGACACCCCGTCTCGTAACCCTGCGAGGAGCCGCGTGGCGGACATATGCTCCACTTCAGCGCCAGTAGCTTATGATTGTAGTTTCCCACACGCTGAAGTGTTATCTCCTAATGAGCGAACCCTCGAATCTGATACGATGAAAGCTCTGTTAATTAAGGTGAATTAATGACACTCGAATCGTTTCACTATTTAATCAAACTAATTATTGCTTGCTTGAGCTTTCGTTTCAGGTAACGTAGAGCTTTAGTAATATCGTTTTCGATTAACGTATTTTATAGCTCTGTCGGCGTTCCGACGACAACAAAGTCAAATTCTTCTTTCACCGATCGATAGTTATCTGTCGATTCTGTGCGGGGAAACGAACGGAATCGCATTGAAGGCAAGGTAACCGTGGAAATCGAAGTGACGCCATGCAGAAATTCGTGCGCGCTTTGTTCGGTGTAAACAAACATAATAATAATATAACCTTGTCCTTTCCGGGCGAATGTGTTTGCGCATAACTTAGATCGAAAGAGTTAGATTACTTCCAACTATCTGCGACGGCGAAAATTCCGGGGCCGTGCACGTTATCGACTCGACTCTACCCTCTCGAAGACTATTTTTATTTTCATGCAACAAATGAGTGTAAGTTTATAGGCCCTTTTTATAAACGACATTGTATTCGATTTTAGACTTCGCGAAGCGTGAGATTTAATCGAAAAAGCAAATCGTAAGCGATGGAGAATTTTTTCTTGGCAAAAATAAGGAATCAGAAACTTCAGTTTTTTCTTTTATCTACGCACTTTGAACACTTGAATCATTTGTCTTAACTTCTTGTTAAACCTGTGCGTATTTTTTTTTGTAGTTAAAACCTTCTTCTTCCTCAGTTAATACTGACACTCTCTTCTGACTTTCCATTTCAAACGTTAACTACCAATCTTTATCGGCAACACATCCGATGCCATGGGTCTTTCTTCTTTACGGTTTACCTTTGCTTCTCATCCTTCCTCGTGGTCTTTAGACGCACATATCTCTTTTTCTTATCTTAGTTCCACTATTGTTGTGCTATTTCCTTATCTTCGTTCTTCTACGTACATCTTCATTTTGAATATGGTTTCTGAAGCTAACTCTCCCTCTCTATAGCTTCGTATGGTGCGTGCCAATTCGTTTTACAGACTTGGAAACTAACGCCAGTCTTTCCAAATTAAACATCGCCAGCAAATAAAGTTGGACTGGAAGTAAATCAAAAAAAGGAGAAATTTATGTGGGAGTAAGAACAGAAGTTGATTCCTTTATGAAACCCGGAAACAATTAATCAAAAGAAGAAATCGAAATTGAATGATGTAATATCAAAATATTCTTTTTCCTCTTTTTTTTCTTTCCTTTCCCTACATATTCTCTTTCTTGTCCATAAAATTTTCCTTCAACTTTAGCCAATCAAGAAATTATCTCTTAATTTATTGTTTTGTTGTTTATTTATTTGTTGGTGCATGTTTTCTACCCTCCCCCTGTATTTGTTTCTTTCTTTCTGTTGGGTTTCCGATGAACCGTTTTGTTTAATTTAGTGTGCCGAGAGGCAACAGCTGCGTCATAATCGGATTACTAAAATCTAAACTTTTATTTAGACGGTCTAAGAAAGACTGTATTGAAACCAAACATTTGGTGATGAGCAAGAGCTAAAATACAAAGCAAAAGGAAGAAGGCACTCCATAGAAGAGAAACTACTAAAGACAGCCGAAGAAGAAACAGATCCATGACTAATTTAAAGAACAGACAATAAGTAATAAGGATAAGAAGGCTTCATTTGTTGAGTACCTACGGATGATCCACGAGATTTAAAAAATTGGATGGGCATAACCAGGAGGGAGGGAAAAAAGAGAAAAGGCAAGGAAGAGGACAAGAAAAGAGAAGAAAGCAACACATAGGAAAGAATGAAAAAGAATTGTACAACTCTAGAAGGGAGGAAGAGAGCCGAGGAGAAAGTGGTCTGACGCAGAGGACATAAAAGAAAGAGAAATTATGGAAAAGAAAAATAGCAGCAAGTGGAAAGAATGAGGAGAAACCCTACAGCTACAGAAGGAAGTAAGAAGAGAGGAAGGCCGAGAGAAAAGTGACCTGAACGTAAGAGGGAACGTAAGAGTGGAAGTCCGAGGAAAAGTGACCATATGTAAAGGGCATAAAGAAAGAAAAATTGCAAATTAAAGAAGAAAACATCAAATGGTAAAGATTAGAAAAAACTGTAGAGGAGAGGAAGAAGAAAAGAAGGGCAAAGGAAAAAAGTGGTAAGGTGCAAAGATCATAAAGGAATAGAAATTATAGACTGGAGAAAAAAGCATCAAATAGGAGGAGAGGTGAGAAAGAGAAAGACGAAAAGAAGGGTGAGAAAAAAGATGCAGCTAACGTTACAGATTCGAGAAAAGAACAACAAATTGGAATGAACATAAGCAAACTATACAACTAACTGGTCCATTGATAGTGGTGGGTTACGTGGTGACTTCGCTTTCATGAAACACTAAACTGTGGTTGTAATCAATTAATCAATGAGATACACCCCTAACCACATAAATTAACTGATAGCAAATACGTATTTCAGTAACGATGTTACCATCCTCAGCGCTAGGAATAAAATAAACTAAACTAAAATTTTAAATTTAATATCAGTTTAGCGCTGAGGATGGTAACATCGTTACTGAAATACGTATTCGCTATCAGTGAATTTATGTGGTTAAGGTGCCAATTTTAATCATTAATTTATCTTCTTTGCTCCTCTTCCTTTTCCGTAGCCTTCTGAATATTTTCTTTCCTTTCTTACTCTTGTTTGACGACTTGGCCTTTTGCACAACGCCAAATTTGTCATTGGACTTGGAAGATAATGCCTGGGCTGCCAGACGTCCAACTTTCTTTGTCTAGTTTGATGATATGAGTCTACCTCTCCATTATGTCCATTATGTTTATTTTCTTGGTTTCATTTCATCATTTGGAATGTGTGCTAGATGTCCAGTCTTCACCGCTCTTCGCATTACTGTATTTCTTTATTTGATATGTGGCCCACAAGGTTTTCCTTCATGATTCCATACTTCCAACTCTAAATTTATTGGACATTTAAGTAGCGACATCTTTCGATCGCTTGTTGACCTGATATTGCGGTAGGATTGACAAATTGAAGCCAGTCCGCCACATAATAAGTCATCCCAATGCAAAGTTGGAGGTTAATGTCATAGCTTCTCCTCTAAGATTGTTCAGATGTGTTTCAGTTTCCCAAAACGGCTTTAAGTTACAGGAACACTTGTTTCTTTTTTGTTTGATTGTTTGTTTGTCCTAGATACACTCTATCCATGTTTGAGCTTTATTTGTAAACGCTTTGGACATAAATCTTTAGTAATAGAACGCCTATTCGTCTGTATTTTCGTTATGAGGAAGGACAATATCATCTGCAATTAAATTCTTAGATGTCCTTCTTTCTTACTCTTGTCTGACGACTTGGCCTTTTGCACGACGCCAAATTTGTCATCAGTAGACTTGGAAAATAATGTCTGAGCTTCCAGACGTCCAACTTTCTATGTCTTTCAAAACCAAAGGATTGTCCATGATATTAGTGACTATTTAAATTTATAGTGACTCGAGGCTTCTTTTCGACAATAATTTTTTAAAATTTCTATGTCTTGTTTGATGATATGAATCTACTTCTCCATTTGGTCCATCATGTTTATTTTCTTGGATTCATTTCATTATTTAGAGCGACTTTAGATCTCGACTTCACTGTTCTTCGCATTACTGTACTTCTTTATTTGGTACGTGGCCTACAAGGATAAAGCCAATATCCTTTCCTTCATGGTTCCACATAACTCTAAATTTATTAGCAAAGTTGGAGGTTAATGTCATAGCTTCTCCTCTAAGATTGTTCAGGTGTGTTTCAGTTTCCCAAAACGTCTTTCACTTTACAAGAACACTTGTTTTCTTTTTTGTTTGATTGTTTGTTTGACCTCCATCCATTCTTGGGCTTTATTTGTAAAAGCTTTGGTCTTCATAAATTATAGTCCTTAGTAACAGAAGCCAATTCGTCTATGTCTTAGCGTATGAGGAAGGATAATGTCATTTGCAGCTAAATCCATTGTATGGGAGATGGGGCTTTAATAGTAACTGTGTCATTTCTTTCTAACTTATAATTTACAAAATGTGGCTTATAATTATAGCTTCTTGAGCTTAGTTTGCAAACGTAACTCAAAGCTGAACTTGGATCTATACGTATTAAAATGCATGCAAATAGTTTAAGACCTCATCCTCACCGTGAGCATTTATTTATTTATGTGCATTCGTAAATGGAGGAATGGCTCGTTAACATGTTGATGAATTGAATACGTATGTACCTACACCGTTCGAACTAAACTGGGTGAATTGATCAATATTAATGATCGCCGCCGCAGTTTTGCATAGAAAAGCAAGCTGAACACATAAAAAAAACGATAATTTAAACTGATGTGTGACGCTGTTTATGAGCTTGCCTCTGCAGGTCCGGTAACCCCGAGTACTTCACATATGTTTTCTCTCCCTTGCAGCCACCCTCCGTTAATAGATTAATCTACCCCAATATTGCCAATATTACACCACTTTATTACATCATTAATTATATAACGCATCTCCCTAAGGTTTTCATCGAATCATGTTGCGCCGAGTATAAAAGATTTTTTAGTATGTCAACATCTGTAATTGAATATTTGAATTGCATTAAACGCCGTCATTATTTTTAATGATGTAGATCCTGGCATGCGATAGTTTGACACTTGATTTGTGATAAGGAAATAGAAGGCAAAATTTTTTATACTTTATCCATAATTATAGTTATGATAATCTAGGGTTAGGTACACATACTAATAATGTGGGAAATTCCAAAAAATTTGGGCCCTTGTACCTTGCAAAGTGAGGCCAGGTCTGAATCCAATTTCTAGGTGATTTTATTCCTCTCACTTCTACCGCGTCCCTCACTTCTTCTTTGCAGGTTGGTCTCGACCTTTTCATCTTCCCTTTTCCGACCTCTCTAGCCCCATACTTCTATCGACATGTCTCTTAGTTTGATTCTACTGAATTGTTGTCTTTATGGTATTCAGATCGTTATCCTTAACTTTAATTCTTCTTTCACTTGTGCTTTCATTTTTCTAAGCAGTTCCTTTTTGCTTTTAAAGCGAATAATGTAAATAATAAATATATTAAAAGTAAATACAAGGTCCCAAACTTGTGTATCGATTAAAAAATGTTTTTGCCATTGAATTGGGACAAGAGTGAAATGGGCAGATGTTTGTTTTCGATTCTTATTTCTAAAATTGACGGTCCGCCTTTAAAACGAAATTCGTCATGCCCAGATTATTCGGGGCCTTTTATTTCTCGTTTATTGCATCCGGATGGGACAGGTTAAGGGTGGACTTTTAATATGTTCACCCTTCGCGCTTGAAGGGGTGGCGAGGACGATTTTCTACGCTGATGTGACAACTTGCATACCGAACGCATTCGGAATTTTAATCAAGAAAACATTATTCCAACCTGTTTTATTAGGTAAGTGAGCCGGCTCTCTCCGGATGGCGTTCGTAATCACATTTCGCAAACCCTTCTCAATTTGATGCGCGTATTTAGTTGAAATGAAGGCTGACACATTAAATTACGTATATTTTTACGTGATCGATAGTCTACAAAGTGTTCTAAAATACAGAACGCCCGCGCTTGTACTTCATCCCCTATTTTTTATTTATTTTATTTTTTCAATCAGAATGAGATGTGACTAAAGAAGGCAAACATTGTAATAGGTTTATTAAAGTGTTCCACATGGGAAAGCAGACGACTAAAGCGCGGGGCTTCCTCGGGGGGCCCTCACTTAAACACAATTATAACATTACAATGCGCCGCGGTATTATTGAAACCTTCAAACATAGGAGCTTTTGTGCGAGAAGAAGCCGTGCGCCAACGATTCTTTTTCGTTTCTATTATTGCCGGTAATCGATACTCTTTTGTTCTCACAACGTTTCGTTCGTTGATCTTTACGATGTTAAGTTCGAGCTTTGTTGTTATCGAGTAGCACTTAACTATTTTTATTGAACAACAGTTGAAGAAATTTGAAGAAAAAAAACATTTGGTGATTAAAGACTTTTGAATAAACGTAACCAAATTTCAATTTCAATTTCAATTTCAATTTCAATTTCAATTTCAATTCTTTATTGTTGCAATGCAATACAATTTCTTACACCATTAGTAGTAGTTTCTGTAGTAGTCTTATAATAATTTATGAAAAAAATACATTTGCCTTATATCTAAAGTACATGAACAATAAAGCAAATAAAGCCAATTGCACCTGTATGTGCATATAATTGTATATTTTGAGAAACTGTTATTTAGTGTATTGAGCTGGATTATAAGAAGCAGAAGATGACGTTATTAAGTGTAATCAGTATCGTTACATTAGTATTTTGTTAATGATTGTGTTCCATTATTTTTATGAAGTCAGAGTAATTTTTAAAGATGTATTCTTTACTTTCTTCTGTGAATTGTTTGAGATTTTTTATATGTCTTATTTGTAAGGGAAGCTGGTTGTAACATTTTGGTGCAAGATATAGAAAATTTTTTTGAATAACATTTCCGTTACTTTTTGGAATATTTATAGTTTTTGTTCAGTTACAGTTCTATTCTATCTAATACCAATTTGAACATTAAATTCCAAACTTTTGTTGAATTGTTAGTAAGCCATATAGACACCTGCTTTCCACTTATAACTTACCGTCTTCCTGGGAATCGGAAAAAAAATAATTGGTACACACCTGAATTACATAAACTCCGCGACACCTTAACTTTACTAAATGAAATGTGACACTCCACAAAAAAACCCAAACATTCAAACAATGTTAAAGAACTTGAAATCTGATTATAAATACGAACTGGTACGCACTAAAAGATACTATTTCTCAAATTATCTGCAACAAAACAATTTCAACCACAAGGCATACTGGAATATTATAAATACAAATCGACCAACCAAGAAATCTCAAACTCACATTGACATAGAACCTAACGAGCTTAATGATTTCTTCATTAATATATCTAATAAAGTTAAGTCCTCTATTGTTTCACCCAAATCTAACAGTAGCCTACCCAAGATATCAAAACATAATTACCCAATGTTTAATTTCCGTAACATTACCTTTAATGAGGTACGAGACATAATCAACTCATTAAAAAACAAAAAAAGTACTGATTTCCTGGGTCTCTCTACAGACATAATAAAACATATTAAAAATTATATCATATTACCCCTAACTAAATTATACAATCAATGTATTGACTTGGGTAAATTCCCTGATATACTAAAAATAGCCAAAATAGTACCTGTTCACAAAAGTGGAAGCAGAACAGAATTAAATAACTACAGACCCATCTCTGTCTTACCAATATTAGCTAAAGTTTTTGAATTAGCCCTAAAGGCTCAGATTCTAAATCATTTTGAAAATTTTAATATCTTTTATGAAAAACAATTTGGTTTTAGACCAAAAAAGTCCACAATTGATGCTGTAAACCACTTAATATGGATAATCAACAACGCCAGAGAAAATAAAGACTACGTCGGCGTAACTTTCTGCGACCTACAAAAGGCTTTTGACTGCGTATCACATTCTAAATTACTAGAAAAACTTAAATTCTATAACTTCGGGCCAACTAGTTTGTCATTAATGTCTTCTTACTTCGAAAATAGGAAACAGTTTACTGTCATTAACAATAGTAAGTCAAATGTATCTCTGGTACTTGACGGTGTCCCACAGGGTTCCGTGTTGGGCCCCATCTTATTTCTGATTTATATAAATGATCTCAAAACAGCAATCCCCAGGGAAGATCTTATCCTATTTGCAGATGATACAACAGTGAGCTCCGTTAATTCTAATCTACCCGATGTGTTAAAACAAATGGAAGACAGCACCAAAGCTATTGAAACCTGGCTTCACAGGAATGAACTAACACTTAACCAAAGCAAAACCATTAAAATGTTATTTACACATAGAGTCGTTATAGATTTTGAGAATCCTCAATCAGCCAAATTCTTAGGACTTCGCTTAGACCCCCATCTAAATTGGTCTGCTCATGTTGACAAGGTAGCATCTAAAGTTTCTAAAAACATTTTCCTATTGAGAAATTTAAAAAGTCTAGTGGATTTAAGAATTCTCTTAACAATATACCATTCACTTATAGTCTCACATATGAGTTACTGTTTACTCGCCTGGGGTCATGCATCACATTCGTCAAGAATCTTCGGATTACAACGTAAAGCAATAAGAATAATTGCCGGCCTGTGTTACCAGGAGGATGTAAAACAGAAATTCGTTGATTTACAGCTACTCACTCTTCCGTCACTGTTTATTTACCATTGTCTAATTTACACTTATGTAAACATTAACGATTATCCTAAACAAGGTAATTTTCACGATTTTAATACTAGAAATACGTTTGATATAAGAATTGATTTCAAACGATTACAAGGTAGCAGAAATGGTATTAATTATTTTGGACCCAGATTCTATAATAAATTACCCAAAAATATGAAAAATATCCCACTAGAAAAGTGGAAGAGCATTCTCAAATCTTTCTTGATTAAGAAAGCCTTTTATAGCATTCAAGAATTTTTAGATTGCAATGTGCAAGAACATCACTTTAAAATCTTAGATTGAAAAACTTCACTGTTTATAGAGTGTGATCGGTACCTAGAAACTCCATCCGGAGCCTTCCGATTTAGCTTTGCGATTCTAATGTAAATACTCGGTTACAGATAAATCCTCATTGAGGTTTGAGGACTCATCGCCACTCCATGTTTTACTGTTATAGTAATGTATTGTATTCATTGTTGTTGTGTTGTCAATTACTCAAACCTAAATATTTAAGGTTGTAAGTTCTCATATTTGACGAGGGCGATACAGTTGTAAAACTTGTCATGACCCAATAAAACATTTTTATTATTATTATTATTATTATTATTATTATTATAGTATTATGTGTATGTTCTATTAATTGTTTTATGATTTTTTATGTGTGCAGGTACAGTTTTCTAAAATGTAGATAGCGCGAATGTTTAAGATATTAATTGAATCTAGAGAATTTGTTGAATATAAACGATTCTTTTTTTGAATAATTTTAATTATGTTGTTTTGAACTACTTGTAAAGGTTTTAAATTATTAGTATACATACCACCCCAAGCCAAAATTCCATACCGTAATAAAGATTCTATTAAAGTCTTATAAAGTCTTATTAGTAGATCTTTATTTAGAAACTCCCTTAAGAGATAAAATTTATGAATTAAGTATCTAATTTTGTTTGCTAAGTAGGTGACTTGTTTGTTCCATTTTAAATGTTTGTCTATATATATTCCGAGATACTTTATTTCATTTACTTCTTTTATTCGTTTCATTGAGTTATTAATCTGGATTGTATTATAATTAGGTCTGTTCGCCATTGTTATAGAAAACGCAATATAATAAGTTTTATCAACATTTAGGAACAGTTTAAATGCATCTAACCAAGACTTTACCTGTGTTATTCCATTTTCTGCCTTTTCTTTAACTAAGTTCCACGATTTACCAGAAAAAATAAGAACTATATCATCGGCATAAGATACGATTTTACCCCCTACGTTAAGTTTAACTAAAGAGTTGATGTAAGTATTAAATAGAATTGGGCCTAGTACAGTACCTTGTGGGATTCCCATCAGAATATCTTCAGGATCACTTAAAGTATTTCCGATTTTAACATATTGTAATCTATAGGTTAGATAACTTTCAAATATGTCTAGAGCATTTCCTCTAATTCCTGAATTAGCTATAGCTATTTCAGTATTGATTAGGCGGGTGATCATTAACGTAATTAGTAGCACATGTGAACCATGAACGTGCTTTCAAATTCTCCTTAGTTGTACCCTTCCCGAAGCTTTAGTTATTACTTAAATTACAGAAGCAGAATGTGTATTATTTTAACTACATTGACAAGTTTCTCTGAGCTTGCTTTTAAAACGCGTGGGACTGTGGAATTAAGAAAATTGCAAAAGGCCAGGTCTGTTTATAATAATTTTTTTTTGAAGTAGCAAAGGCATTAACGTTCAGAGAGCACGGGAAAACAAAACTTTTAAATAAATCTCCCCGCCAACGATTATCTAATTTGCGTCGTTGCGACAACATTTCCCAAATTAAATTCGGCGGTTTCCGGGGAAAGCCCGGGGGTTTCGGCGCTTAAAAAAGCTCGTCGAAACAGCAAACGCACTCGTCGCGCAAATTGAATTTAATCGAGACCTCGCCCGGTATGAATTAGCCGAGCGGATGGCCGTTAAAGAGGCATTTGAAATGAAGATGTGATCGTAAATCCAGGGTGGCGGAGGTGGTAGCACAGAGTAGCCAATTTAGAGAGTTGGCGCTAAAGCTGATCCTTCTTCCGGATCCGCGAACCATCAGAGGAGGGCTTTCTTCTGAAGCTGGCGTGTTTTAAGTTAATAAATCTTTTCAACGATTTCAATCATCGTTAAAACAACGCTGCAGCTTTTTATTTAACTATAGAGTCATTAATAACATCATAGAAATTGAATCAAATTAAACAAACAAGGGGTTAAAGTTTTCATGCCACACAAATTGGAATATAAAAATAAAAACGTACCCCGGGGGCAATTTGAACCATGACTTGGCGTTTAAACGTGCCATTATCGCCGACGTATAATATGCAGCGCTATTATAACGTTTCGTCTGTGATGATGTGCAATTTCCAAGTTCATTTTACGGTTTTTACTGCGAGATCGCCGCATGCCCCCTTACGTAATTAATTTTTCCGTGTCGGCCTTGTTAGCGAGCGATTCCCGTTTGCATGTGAATGGCGGCGAATTTCAACCCTTGCGTGATTTATCGCTTTCGACGGTCCGAATTAGCATCAAAAGACCATTTGCGACGATCAAATTTTATTTAAGAAATTGTTTGAGCGAGAGGTCTCGGCCTGGATTATTAAACTTCTTCCGAAAGCGAAACAAATAAAGACGGGAATTAAATCCCCGGACTTTGTGTCGGGGAGGAATTTCATTTTTCTTTGGCTTAATACCCGCGGTTTTACGTTTTTTAATTAGTTGAACCATCCTAAGATTTCTTTTAATAGATTGCACGAGCATTACGTCTGGTAAAAAAGATTTTTTTTTAAATCGATCCAGTTCGAATACTCAGTGGCTCTATTGTGTGCATTAGATTGGATTAGTGGATTAGGTGTGGTCCCACCGCAAAATAAACGAACAAGTCTGGCGACAGCCTGGAGCACTCCATTTGTTCCAGGTTTTTTAACACAGCGTGAGATATGCAAACAGTACCGTTGTTCGAAAGGAACGCATTGGCCATACACATTTGACAAAATAAATACGCCGTTCTTTTTTGTACCTAACAAGAAATTATTTATATTTCAACATTTTATAGATTATGAAAAGTACATTCAAATTATGATTATAATGTTGAGGACTCGATGTGCTTTGCCTTAACACCCCATCAAAAATTGGCTTTTGGGTAACTACCATCGGTGTAGGGTTCCTTTGAGGTACTTTACTCTGTTTTTTTTGTATGAATACAACTGTTGCTTGATATAAAAAATGTTGGCAAAGCTCTTGTTACATAATTCTTTAAAAGCGCCTTTAAAAACATCTTGTGGATTGTTGGACGAAGCAATTTTGTAAAAAAATTTCTTCTCTGTAGTGATTTCTTTGGTGAAGAATGTTTTTTTCAACCTCAAAGTTCTTATTAGCGATTCCAATTCTGGCTTTAATTGACCTCTCAATCTCTAGAGTTATTTAATGAATTATTTTGGCTAATTTGAGCTAATTCCTCAGGTAGGGGTTCCGGTATTGTTCTGTAATATTTTTTGGTAATTAGAAGCAAGATTTTCTCTCTATATTTATTTAAACAAAAGTCATCTACATCCTATATGAAAAATACCAGGCTACTATTATCAAACGTATCATTTCCTTCCCTTCAAAATTGGACCTACGGTACGAAGCGAACTACTGGTTTAGGTATACGACTGGATCGTCGAAGTGCAACAGGAGATGCAGGCTGAAAATTAATGGAATCCTGCGATTTGGCAGGTTTATTTGTGATTTTACAAGACATTACAGGTAACTGAAAACTAATTGGTTTATTAAGTTTTCTAATCTTTAAGAATTTTGTTAAGTTTAGTTTGCACAGTGCTAGTAGGGTCTTTATTGACCTTGACTAAACAAACTAAACTCAACAAAATTCTTAAAGATTTAAAACAAACTGAAAACATTGATTCTGAGACTTTCAAACAATTAGTTACTTACAACTCAATTTGTCCTAAACTTTACTGTCTCCCGAAGATACACAAGTTAGATGTGCCCTTGAGACCTATAGTCAGTAGCATAGGGTCTACTACTTATAACTTAGCTAAATTTTTGTCAGACATACTCAACATACTCAATAAAAGTTTAAAAACTAAGTATAATATTAAAGATACTTTTACCTTTGTAGATCAAATGAAGAATATCACTCTTCCTAACAATTATGTGTTGATTTCGTTAGATGTAATTTCACTTTTTACTAACATTCCAACTGAATTAGTTGCTGATATCATCACAGAGGATTGGCAGAGGATTGAACCTCATTGTAAACTCAGGCAAGAGCAATTTTTGAAATTCTTAAGATTCATTTTTAACAACAATTATTTTTCTTTCAACAACCAAATATATTTACAAAAATTTGGTGTACCAATGGGTAACCCCATTAGCCCAATATTAGCTTTAATGGTGATGGACAAATTATTAGAATTTGTTATAGACAAATTAACTTTTCAGCTTCCTTTCATTTACAAATATGTAGACGATTTAATTACTTCAATTCCTGAAGACCAGTTGCAATATACTTTGATCGTATTTAATAGTTTCAATGAACATCTTCAATTTTCCATTGAAGAAGAAAAGAATAATTGTGTACCTTTTCTTGACACTCAAGTCATAAGAATGGAAGATCAGAGTATACGACTTAATTGGTATCAAAAACCGACAGCGTCTGGCAGATATATCAATTTTCACTCATGCCATACAATGAAACAAAAAATGAATGTAATTATCTCGATGAGAAATAGAGTCACCTACATATGTCATCCTGCCTTTTTAAAAGAGAATTTAGATAAATTATTTAAACTTTTTACTAATAACGGTTTTCCTAAACCTTTAACTTACAGATTAATTTACCAAAACAACAATTTACCACGTTCTCTGGATGATAATAGCAATGAGAAAAAATTTAGAAAATTAACATACATTAACTCCTTAAGTAATAAGGTCATCAATATTTTCAAAGATTTCAATTTTTTAAATATTGTTCAATACAACAATCATACCATCAACAAAGTATTCTCAAAAACAAAGGACAAGACTCCCCTCCTGTTCAACAGTGGTTTAATTTAGTCGATACCGTGTATTGATTGTGAAAAAAAGTACATTGGACAAACAGGACCATGGTTAAAAAGTCACATTTCTAAACATAAAAGCGATATTAGAACAGGAAAGGTAGCTTGTGCTTTAGCATCTCAAGCTGTTGATAATGGTCATCGATTTGATTTTGACAATACTAGTATTTTAACCAAAGAAAAAAATTTAAAGAATAGGCTTTTCCTAGAAATGATTCATATTCAAAAGAATGAGCATTCAGTCAATTTCAGATCGGATATTGACAATATCAGTAGCATTTATGCTCATATTTTAAAGGTTCTAAAGAATATTCATTAAACAGTGAAAAAAATTTCAAAATTCAAATGTTGTTCTCTAGGGAATTTTGTTCCTTTAGGTTTTTAGTTTTCTTATGTTCTTAGTTACTTTCTGTAATTTGACTTTTGCCGCCATGTTCTCGTGCACATGCCTGACTTAAGCAACGTTTTAGGACGTCTTCAATTTCTTTCAAAATTTTTATATGTAATCTGTGAATCAACATTTAATGTGTTTAATTGTTGTCCAATTCATCCACCTCTAGTTGTGAGTACGATTATCTTTAGTGTTGTGAGTAAAAAAATAGCCATTATAATATCCGGATATTTATCCGGATATATATCCACGGCTACAAATATTAATAGCCGAGTGGCTAATTATTTCAAATTTACCGCCAAATAATTCATTTAAGGTTAGTTTTTTGTGGCCAGTACCAGTAGTTGCAAAAGTTATTGGCAATTAAACGTAACATTGCTATGTGGTTTTTTTAAATCTAAAGAGAAAGATATTTAATTTAATGAAACAATTTACTTGCTTCTACGACATAACTAATTTTATTTTAGTGTTATTGTAAAGAAGAAAAAAATTAACAAATAAAACCGGTTCTTCTGTTATAAATGTACTCGACATTGAATAAAAAGTCAATTAATAGCCGATTATATTATTTATCTGGTACTTTTGTTTTTCTTTTATCCGAATAAATATCGGATATCTATCCAGATATATATCGGATATTTATCTTGATATATAGCAGGATATTTTCAAATGCAAAATATCCGGCTATTTTTGCTATTTATATAAATAGCTGGCTATTTTACAACACTAATTATCTTACGATTTAATTGATAAATCAACTCTTGTAACCATTGTAGTTAACCTCCTGATGAAGTTGAAAAAATACAACGAAATATTGAGGCTTTAAACAAAGGAGTTGCCTTTTATTAATCGTCCAGTGACCACATCCCGTTAGATTTTTTGATCTCCTTTCTAACTAAGTTTGGTCGTGACTTACAAAAGATTACTAGATCATTACAGCTAAATTTTTGATTGCTAGAGGACAATCGAAATTTTTGGAATGGTTTTAATCAAGAAAATAGTGTCCTTGGCTTCCGCCCATGCAAAAGTTCTGCAGGCGATTTGTTCAATACCGGATGAGGACTTGTTCGATAAGTGAACAACAACTTCTCTAAAGCTTTCATTTTGCTTCCTCCTCCCCAACACGCTTTTTTCATAGCACTTTTAAATGTTCTGACATACCTTTCAACTTGTCCATTAGATGCCGGATGAAAAGGTGCTGTGGTCAAATTAATAACTCGACTTCTTTACAAAATTTTTGAAAATTTTCCGAAGTAAATCGCGTCCCGTTGTCTGTAACTATAGTAACTGGTAATTCTTCTATTAAAAATATTTTCTCCAAAGCATTAATAGTTGTTTCTGCTGTTGTATCAGGTAGTCTTGAAATATATGGATATTTTGAAAACGCATCCACATCGACTGCATGAAGGGACCTGCAAAATCTACATGAATTCTATCCCAAGGTTTTTCTGCTTTAGGCCATTCTTGAAATTCTCAAGGCGGATTAGGTTTTACATGCTGACAAGATTCGCAATGATTTTCTAAATCTTCTATATCTTTGTCCAAACTAGGCCACCAGCAATGACGTCTTGCCAGTTTCTTCATACGTATGATGCCCCAGTGACCTTCATGAAGCATGTTCAAAATTTTCTTCTGTAAAACAAAGGGAATAACAACCCTGGAGTGATCTTCAGTTTGATAAAGGATAACATTTTCTTGAAAAGATAAGGCGAAGCGACGAGTAAAAAATTTTGTAAACTTTGGATCGGTTACCGTTTCAGGCCAACCTTTTAAAATATATTCTCGGACTTTGATGAGGGTTGAGTCCGTAGTAATTGCTTTGCTAATTTTCGGAAAATTTCGAACAACTTCTTCGATTCGCTCTCGTCAAATTTGATATCAGGTCCTAAAGGAAGACGCGATAGTACATCAACATTGCAGCGTGCTTTGGTAGGTCTATAATGAATCCTATAATCATATCCTATTAGAAATATTGCCCATCGTTAGAGGCATTGAATAGAAGTAGCTGGTAATTTCTTGTGCGGATTACAAATCTTTACGAGTGACTTATGGTCAGTTTGTAGTTCAAACTCACGGCCATAGAGGTACTGGTGAAATTTTTTAATACCAAACACTATTGCTGAAGCTTCTTTCTCAATTTGATTATATGTATTTCTTCTCATGACTGTTCATAGTTTTTGAAGCGAATGCAATTGGATGTTCATTACCACTTGTGTCACGGTGAGACAATACTGCACCAGTTCCGTAGGAAGAGGCATCAGTTGCTACTAAAACTAAAGGAGAATTGGGCTTATAATGCGACAAAGTTGTTGCCTGAATAATTCGATTTTTTAATTCTTGAAAAGCGTTTTCTTGCTCTTCATTCCATCTGAATTGTATTGCCCTGCTTACGAAGAGGTCTTGCAATTTCAGAAAAGTTAGGAATAAATTTTACGTAGTAATTAACGTTTCCCAGAAATGCTTGCAGTTCCAATAGATTCTTGAATTGACTACCAAAAATCGTAGATGCCCAATTTTCGATCCAATTTGGATCTAGCAACTGAACCATCCTTTGATAGGAACGCTGACGTTGCAGAAGGATTTCACATGAGAGCTGACTTGTAGCACCTGAATCGAGCAAAAATTTTATTTGAGGGCCATTAATTTTAACATTTACGAAATATTTTTGACCGGATTCTTCAATTTCTTCACATCTTGAAGTAGATTCAGAAAATTGAAGCGTTTGAACAGTTTTTGATTGTCTGAGTTCACAAGAACTAACATTTCGTGTTTTCTGACGTTTTTCATTGCAGACAGGTTCGATGTGGTCCAACTTATGACAATAATTACCTGTAGCTTTGAAAAACTTGCAATCGGAGCGTTTATGCTTGGACATCCTGGACAGGATTTTCTTTTGAAGTCTAATTGACTTTGCATTGAAGCATTATTTTTTGATATTTTGGAACCAGAATCAGTTGCTCGCACAGCCGACTGGACAGACGATTCTTCGCCTCTTAGCAGTTGCTTGGCATAAATTTCCGCGATTTTTGAAACATCTTCAAGTGACGGGTTTGAATGTTGAAGTGCAGCAGTTCGTACTTGATCGTGGGGTGTATTTAATATAACCATGTCAAGTATGTGTTCATCCACAGAAGATTGACCACATTCTAATTTAGAGCAAACAAACAAGCAATGCCGAGCAGGACCTCTTAAATCAGTAACCCACTGTGAATGAGTTTGTCCTGGTTTCATTAAACATTTATTAAATTTGTAACGAGCTGTGTTATTGCCTTAAAATGTGTTGACATTTTTTGAGTTAAATCAGAATATTTCTGCTTACCAATGTCAACTTCTCCATATAATTTCTGTAGGAGTTTGGTTTCATCACCTACCCAAGAAAGAAAATATGCTCTTTTTTTGTTATTCACTCTCGATTTTGTGAGCTTCAAAATGTTGATTAAGGCGGCAAAGATAGCTTTTTCAATCATCATTATATGCAAATGCGTTGAATGGAATGCTGGTGCATTAAGAGAAAATATTCGAGGAGATGAAGTATCGAAATATCTTTTCAAAAAATTCACGATCTTGTTGTTCTCGAGCTTCTTTTTCTTGTTGTTCTCGGGATTCTTTAGCTTTTCTCTCTTGACGGTCTTGAATTAACATTTATAGTAGTATCTCAGTTACATCTTTTGATCTGGGTCTTCTCCAGGTGCCATTTTGACGAATAGGTAAACATACACTTCGCAAAGTTAAAAAGGGTATTTCCTTATTAAAGTTCGTCTCAAGACTGCGCCAATTGTAATATTTTTTGGTAATTAGAAGCAAGATTTTCTCTCTATATTTATTCAAACAAAAGTCATCTACTTCTATATGAAAAGATATTATTGTCTATTATCAAACGTATCATGTTCCTACCTGAATTCTGGTTAGTGATAGTAATTTCATACTGTCACTATCCAGAACATTTTTTCTTTTCTTTTTCGCCGTTGATTCGTCTTTACTTATTGTATCTGTTGCAGGCTTCAGTTTATCTTCCTCGATTGTAATTTTATTGAATCTCTTAGATCTACTTCTGTTTCTTGTACTAGGAGCTTCATTTTCGAAAGACTCAGTTATAATATTCTTAAAATGTTCGCTTTCGATCCAATCAACTGCAGTAGTTTTCACATTTTTGACAAACTTTCCTTCAACTCCATAATTTGTGCTCTTTATTTATTTTCTTTGGCATCGATCGTCTGATCGCAATCAAATTTCGTTTGCTTTTACCACTAGGTCTTTTCTTAAGTAATTTCTTCACTGTTTTTCTATTTAATCGCCTTAAGCCCAGTTGTACAATGCCAGTTTAAAGTTAACCCAAAGCGTAAGCCCTTAACAACAACTATTGAAATAATCGTTGTTATGGGTTTAAGCCTTAGCTTAACTTTAAACTGACATTGTACACCTAGGTCTTAATTTGTTGTAAGAACTGTAAGAAACAAAATGAAAAAATTAAAATGGATTTGCTTTTTATGTTTACGTTTTCATAAAATTATGAGAAAGCAATTAAAGTCGCACAACCTGAAAAACTGTTTCACATAAAGTGATTTCGAACGAGCTTTTCAGCAATAAAAAAGAAATAAATGCCCACTTAGTGCCTGGCCATAAAACGAAGTTTTAAAAACTCGTTTAATTGATTTTTCGCGGTCCTGTGTCTCTCGGCCATGTTTAATGCGTCAGTTTATGACAGGCTTTTATTCTCTGCGCTCTGCCTTGACGAGCTTATTCGGGGATAAAATCGTGATTTTATCGAGTTGGTAGGCAATGTTTGTAATTTCGCAACAATTATTTTAATTACGTGTGATTATCTGTTGCAACAATATGTCAGAAGTATACAGAACACACTCGCATAAGGGGGCTAGCACCCCCCGTTTGTAATTCTCTCCTTACCCATCACTGTCAGTCCGCATCAAGGATGATGTTTGCCAACTATTATTGCCTTGCTAAACTGCACTCGTCCTGTCTTTAAAAAGCCGCTATTGTTGGTTATCTATCGCATTATAATGGTTACATACGAGTCTTATTGTAAACCAACCCCATCCACATTCTCTGTATTAACATTGGAGGAGACACCGCACCGCGATGTTACAGTTTTATTGTTTCCGTTTCGTTCGTGAATCGTACGCTTTTTTTTTTCCTTCTTAAGTTATGCTTCCGCTCGTAAATCTCCTTGATTTTTATAGATGGAGCTTTTGAATGAAAATGGATGTTTAGTTTCCACTTCGAACGAGGGAAAAAGATAAATGTGCTGCAGTTGCACGGCATTCGGGTGTAATATCTCAAAAGCTTTTCGAGTTTCCTTATGCACGAGCAAAACGAAATATTACTTAAGTTTTTAAAACTGCGGAATGCATTTGTTTTGCCGCAATACTTCGAGGAATAAAGGTTCGGAATCGCAACCGACTCGTAAATATTTTATAAGGAAATTGGATTGAACTTTCACTGAGCTTCGCGTTTGGGTCTCGGGTTTACCTTTTAGCTGCGCTACTTGGTCACAAATTTCAGTTTTATACTAAGCATCTTGTTAGTTATTTGCCGCACGTACAAGAGACCCTCACTCGAGGATTTTCTCAATCATTTTTCGCAAATTTTATTCGATTAGCTAACGCATGATGTTTTTGTTGTTTGTACTACTCATTACTACTCCAATTCTATTATTAAATCCGCGTCTGTTTGGGGGAGTTTCATTAAAAATATAATCTTAAAAGTTACAGTTCATCGTCCGGATCGTCTGGGATCGTCTGGAAAGGAATTCAAGCTATTAAATCGCAATAAATTTGCTCCACATGAACTACCCAAATAATCGCATTAAAGAACCTTATCAAAAGATTATTAAATTTCACTCTCGATATTGAATTTTGGTATTAATATTACGCAAGTAACCCAACGGAGAGAAATCACAGTCTGACGAAAAAGGAGATCAAAGAGAATGAAATTAATATCCGTTTAATGTATTTTGTTTAATATATATTGTATACACTTTTTGTTGACCACTAACCAAGAAGAACATCACAATCAGGAAATCGATTCATTAGCAATTACGAAAAACATATTGTTCCCAGAAATTCTGCCCACACCGCAGCACCAGCTCATTTCCTGCAAATTGGAAACACACTCATAATTTCATGGCCGCAATTGCTGACGTAAATAAATCGCAAAATTCGAATGATCGTGTTCAGCATTAGGCTCTATTATAAGCCCCAGTATTTGCTCGCTTCCTTGTTTACGGAATAATCTGCATAATGTTGTTTATAACACGGCAGAAGCGAATTCGAAATAAATTCGTTTATATTATGCCAAAAATACGTCCAGCTTTATTACTAAAAATAAAACAAAACAGCATTTTAATTCAAACTACCTGTACAGAACCTTATTCGTATAGAGACCATAAAATAATCCTGAAGTAAAAGAAGGTCCTGCAAGCTTAATAATTTTCTAAGGCAATTTTTAATTGATGATTAATTATTAAATTCTTTCAGAAATTCTTGTTCTTATAAAATTCGTCGCTTCACTTGGATCTTTTTCATTTACTTTATTCATAAGATATTTTGTTAAAAGGAACGATACTGGAAACCGTCGCTTGCGCCATGGCCCTCCGTTTTTTGAAAATACTCAAAAGCAATTTAAAAGCACCAAATGGGTAATAGATGTCGTTAGCTTAAGCCTCCTTTTGAGCTCAAGACCGAGTCCATCGACGTAGAAGCCCAAGTGAGCTCCTCAATCAATAACAGAGGTCAGTTCAATCTTGATTTATGTCACGAACTTTCTGTAACGTCATCTGGCAGCTCCAAAGTGATTCTGAGGCCGTCTTCTGAGCTCGAGGTCACTTCGTAGTTATCTAAATTGGCTCCAAAGCGATTGGTAGACATTCTAGGACCTACTTCTAAGTTGAAATGAGCTTCACAATCAATAGCAGAGGTATATTAAGTCGTGATCCCCTATGACGTCACCTGGTACTTATCTAAATTAGCTCTAAATTGATTCACATCCGTCTTAAGATCTTCTTCAGAGTTTAAGCCCACGTCGATAGGCGTAGAAACTGTAATTAGATTTTTAATCAATTGTAGAAGTCAGTTCAGTCTTGGGGTACGTCGTGATATGTCGTGACACCCCGTGACGTCATCTGGTACCTGTTTAAATTAGCTCTAAAGTGATTCACAGTCATCCTAGGACCTTCCCGAGGGTTTAAGTCCAAGTCGATGAACGTAGAAGCTGCAACTAGCTTCTTAACCAATTGTAGAGGTCAGTTCAGACTTGGGGTATGTTGTGACACCCGTGATGTCATCTGGTACCCATCTAAAGTAGCTCTAAAGCGATTCACATTTACCCTGGGGCCTTCTTCTAGGTTTAAGCCCGAGTCTATGGGCGTAGAAACTGTAATTAGATTTTTAATCAATTGTAGAAGTCAGTTCAGTCTTGGGGTATGTCGTGCTATGTCGTGACACCTCGTGACGTCATCTGGTGCCTGTTTAAACTAGCTCTAAAGTGATTCACAGTCATCCTAGGACCTTCTCCAGGGTTTAAGTCCAAGTCGATGAACGTAGAAGCTGCAACTAGCTTCTTAACCAATTGTAGAGGTCAGTTCAGACTTGGGGTATGTTGTGACACCCGTGATGTCATCTGGTACCCATCTAAAGTAGCTCTAAAGCGAATCACATTTACCCTGGGGCCTTCTTCTAGGTTTAAGCCCGAGTCTATGGGCGTAGAAACTGTAATTAGATTTTTAATCAATTGTAGAAGTCAGTTCAGTCTTGGGGTATGTCGTGATATGTCGTGACACCCCGTGACGTCATCTGGTACCTGTTTAAATTAGCTCTAAAGTTATTCACAATCATCCTAGGACCTTCCCCAGGGTTTAAGTCCAAGTCGATGAACGTAGAAGCTGCAACTAGCTTCTTAACCAATTGTAGAGGTCAGTTCAGACTTGGGGTATGTTGTGACACCCGTGATGTCATCATGTACCCATCTAAAGTAGCTCTAAAGCGATTCACATTTACCCTGGGGCCTTCTCCTAGGTTTAAGCCCGAGTCTATGGGCGTAGAAACTGTAATTAGATTTTTAATCAATTGTAGAAGTCAGTTCAGTCTTGGGGTATGTCGTGACGTCATCTGATAACTATCTCAATTAGCTGTAAAGAAATTCACAGCCATCCTAGGACCTTCTTCAGTGTTGAAGTCCAAGTCGATGGACGTCAGAGCTGCAATTAACTTCTTAATCAATTGTAGAGGTGGGTTAAATCTTGGGGTATATCGTGACCTCCCGGGACGTCATTTGGCACTTATCTAAATTAGCTCTAAAGTGATTCACAGTCATCCTAGGATTTTCTTTTGGGTTTAAGCCCAAGTCTATAGGCGAATGAGTTTCCTAATCAGTCTATGACGTCATCTGTTAACTACCTCACGTAGCTCCAAAGTTAGTCACAATCATTCCAGGCATACATACTGCACTCCGATCGAATCTTTTTCTTTCTGTTCGAGGTTTTATCTATCCAAATTCTGCATTCGTTAATCGCCCACCGTCCGCAAACAAAGGTCCTGACCACGACCAAGACGTCTCCGATGCCTCAAATGTGACTCCAGTGTTTAAGGGATTCGATTCAGGACGTTGAAACAAATCGAAATGAAAGAGTGATCCTGAATTCCACGAGCACGAGCAACCCTTTTGAGGTATGTATATGTATGTATACAGTTAATCATCATCATCGTCGTCCTTCTTCACTAAAACCTTTTGATCTTCAATTATATTTTGAGTTACTTTCCAATTGTTTTATGTTCTTTCTGTTTTCGACCTTGCTCGCTCTCTTTCTATGTTGCTTCTAAAAACCTTTTTGGCCAATTGAAAGAAGAAGTATGTAGTGAAGTTTCGAAATTTTTAAATATTTTGAAGGTCGTTGAACTTCAATCTTTCATTGTTTATAGAGACACTCAACGGAAATATTTGAAAAATAATAATCCGAGCTTTTTGTACCTGACAAAGGACGTACAAATTTTATCTAATATTTCTCAAGCAAAGACCGGGGCCTGTTAGCTTTTGATATTAGTATAAACTGTAACGAATAAACCTCTATGATGTAACCTTATTTCCAAAGCAATTATGAATAACTGCTAAGTCCAATGTAAACACATAAAACAGGATAGGAAGTAAGTTAACAATGTAATTCATATTTGCCCAAAGGAAAGATATTTATGAGTTTGCCAGGCGGGTAGTTCACCCCAGAGCGTCTCATTGTGTCGGAGATCAGTATGAAATATTAGCAAACAAGGGCGCTAAGCCACATATGGACTATTTTACTACATGCATTGTAGAAGTAGGTTCACGAACACAGAAAAAAGGTTGTCTGGACTTACGTAATTAAGACGTGCGTGCATTTTGTTTCCCAATTCGGTTATTTAACCGAAACAAACTTTGCCTGGCATCCTCATCCCTCATCCCTGCCTCTGACTTCCACCCTCTTTTCGGCTAATGAAGGATCGGCACACTTCTGCCGCGTGGTCTAATACAAGCAAACAATTAGCAACCCTGAGAACTACTTACATGAAATTTCAGTGTTTTTGACGTGCCATCGCCCGGGGTTTTTAAGTTTTATAAAATACGATTCAATTTTCTAAAAGCACTCAATACCATCGACAGTTACGTATAATTTTTTGTATGTCGTAAGTGCAGGTCTGCATACAAAGTGACCCGCACTACATATCTGAATTGATTCGAATTCAATGCGCTCTCTTCATAACTTACCTTGTCGTCCTGACACTTTGAAGTAGCAGCCGACCGGAGCATTACGTAACGATGGCAAATAACGTGTGAAATAAGTGGGCTCTCGAGAGGTATGAGTTTTACAAGTTTTGTAAGGGGGGCTCTTCCCACCGTGAAATGTTTGCGAGTTTTTCAGACACCTCGAAACTCTTTTCAAGTGAATTAGCTACGGTGCTGTTCTCCACGTCCGCAGGGGCTTACTACAACTTCAAGCAGCGTATCAGTTCTTATCGATTACTTCGAGCTATAGGAACCTTTGATTAAAATTTGTCGTCAAATTTATGCCTTCAACTCGCTTTCGATTTGCAAAATAATAAATGCGCGTTCATCTAAAAGCTGTAATGAAAATTTATTTTTAATTCTAAAAAAATGCTCGAGATGAAACGAAAAAAGAATTTCGCAGTTAATTTTGATTAAGCTTAAATAAAATTTGCTCGATACCTTTAATGATCACATTGTAATAATATCCCACCTAAAGCTCAACGGTATGCCGGGTTTTAAAATTAGAACCTGTTATTCGTTAAACCTATTTTCGCTCTGTAATCCCTTTGTCGTGCTTGTGCTCGGCCCTATTTTAAAACCATGCATCAGTGATGTGGAATCCAGATTATACGAACTTTTTTTTTAATTCTGAATTGTTTTTTTATTTTGATTAACCGCGTAATTAAATTATTTACTGTTATACGTAAGCCATTGAATGACGCTGCAAAGTGAAGTAATTGGGCAACTCGAAAATAATTTGGGAAATACACAGAGTCGTGAAAAATAGAGTCTATAAATTATTCCAATTTTAATGGAATCACAAGAGACAATAAGGGATTGCCGTTCTTATTCCAGGTGTCTCCTTTTTGAAATTGAAATATCGCTTTTGGTTTGTCCTGTTTTTCCTTTATCGGTGTAATGATTAAATCTCTTTCGTAAATAACGACACAATTGATCGTCGTTATTAATGCTGTATTTGTTTCTTCTTTCGTGCTCTTTATTTCTTCACCGCCTTTCTCCTATTAGAATCGATCTGTACTTTCCACAAAAAAAATAAATAAATAAATAAAATAGGTTCTTTTTTATTTTAAGTAAAAAACTATTTCCAAGCAACACCATTTCGTTTATTAGACGGTTTATATACGACAGACAGGGATATTTGTGGTAATGGTAAATGCCTAGTTGTATGTACAATGCCAGTTTAAATTTAAGCTTTAAGGTTTAAACCCATAACAACGATTATAGCAACAATTGTTGTTACGGGTTTCAGCTCTGTTTTAAAGTTAAGCTGGAATTATACCACTAGACCTAAACAAGATGTGAGCTTAAAATATGAGTAACTTATGAAT